>BSBK01001401.1:1015000-1067500 GCA_027943335.1 Chamaecyparis obtusa | reverse complement strand
AAGATCCAAATAGTTGACATTGAGTCCCAAACAAAACTCACCGTACAACTGGTATGAAAAATAGAGTAGAATTTGGTCATTCTTAGGATAATGACCATGTGCAGAAATGAATTAAGGGTAGATATATGGAAATGTGTGGGTCTACTTGATAAGACCTCACCTTGGGCTTATCCTAATAAAATGGAAAAATTTCTCATTTGATGACATCCTTTAGGGCCTGTGGCTGGAACTCGATGAAGGATACATCACCTTAGATATCTAATATCAACTCATGAAAAATGGCATCAATAATAGCTAGTGTAAATAGATGATGTGATTTCATTTGTGCAATAATATCCTCTAAACTCCTAAAAATGTTTGTATAGATATCTATGTACACACCATCCTTTGATTTGCAGATGGACTCATGTAATCAAACAACCTTTATCTCTACAAATGCAAATATAGTATGAATATCTAGAACATGTTAAGGGGCCCGATGTGCGCCTACATCAGGTTTGGCACTAGGCTGTGCTAGGTCACCCTGAGGTGGGTGACCCCAGTCCTAAGGTACATCATGCTTATCGTGTGTGACCATCTAGGTGTAGCACATGTGTTAAATGTTAAAATTTAAGTAAGTACATGCATTACATACATGCAAATAAAATCACAATAATCTAAAATTTATTATTATAGGTCTTAAGGGGTCCTATTAGGTCTTATTAGGCATGTTAGGTCTTAATAGGTCTTAAGGGTTCCTATTAGGTCTTATTAGTCATGTTAGGTATTAATAAGTCTTAAGGGGTCCTATTAGGTCTTATAATTCATGTTAGATCTTAATCTAAGTCTTAATAGGTCCTATTAGGTCTTATTAGTCATGTTAGATCTTAATAAGTCTTAAAGGACCTCCTATTAGGTCTTATTAGTCATGTTAGGTCTTAATAAGTCTTAAGGGGTCCTATTAGGTCCTATTAGGTTATATTAGTCATGTTAGATCTTAAGGGTTCCTATTAGGTCTTATTAGTTCTGTTAGGTCTTAATACCTTTCTTAAGGGGTCCTATTAGGACTTATTAGTCATGTTAGGTCTTAATAAGTCTTAAGGGGTCATATTAGGTATTATTAGTCATGTTAGATCTTAATAGGTCTTAAAGGGTCCTATTAGGTCTTATTAGTCACATGTTAGGTCTTAATATGTCTTAAGGGGTCCTATTAGGTCTTATTAGTCATGTTAGGTCTTAATAGGTCCTAAGGGGTCCTATTAGGTCTTATTAGTCATGTTAGATCTTAATAGGTTTTAAGGGGTCCTATTAGGTTTGATTAGTCATGTTAGGGGCCTAATGTGTCCAAATTGGTCCTAAGACACATTAGGAGCCACTATGTATCATAAAGGTCATTATGGGTGCTAATTGGTCCTAGAAAAAGTCTTAAGACCTATTAGGACTCTTATGATCATATTGTGGATCCTAAGAGATCCTAATGTGTAATAAGAATCTCAAGGGGTCCTAATAGGTTCATGAGATGTAATTATTACTCATTAAGACCTCTTAGGACATAATATGTATCATAAGGGTCCTCTTAGGTCTTATTAGTCATGTTAGGGACCTTAATAGTGCAATCACCTAAAATTGGGCTAATAGACCCTAAGGCCCTATTTTCCCTAATTCAGAATAACCTCCTATATGTTAATTTAATTCTTGATTATTAACATAATTCAATAAAATTGATAAAATCAATAAAACTTCACAAATCAAGCAATAATCATCAATAATCGATCAAGAATTACATTACTTATCTCTAGGCCTAATTAATTAAATCATTCCCATTAAATACATGGCTAGAATAATTAATTAAAAGAAATCAATAAAAAACTCAAAATTACATGTCACCTCTCAAGGGACAACAAAGACAAACTCAACCAATGAGAGAGGCATCACTTGGATCACTCACATGGATCAAGCCTAGATGCATCTCAACCACTCTTTCCAGGATGCATCGCAACCGTTCAGTTTGATGGAGTTCTATAAAAGAAGGATTTTCAAACCTTAAAATATAGAGTTAATTACATTTACATCTACATGTTGCACCTGTTATTTCTAGCTAATTAAAGAACATCTCATTTTCTTAGTATAATTGTGAAGAATTAATGGCTTTCTTTGATGATTCATGGTTTTTAGCTCATATAGATTAGAATATATCATTCTAGCATTGCATTGTCATTGTTTAGAGTCTAAGACTAAGAGTAATTTAGGCTTTAAACATACTCTTGTTAGCTAGAGAGCAATAAGACATTTTTTAAAGTATTCTTGAATTCTTTATATGGTTGATTTTAAAACAAGCTAAGGTCTTATTGAAGTGTTGTGTTGTAGGATAATAGGTACCACAAAATACGCACACATTTTTGGTGCCCACCATGGGGCTGAGCCCCAAATTTTTGCAATTTTAGCTAACTTTTTGTTGTTGTTTAATCAACAAAGGATCACATCTCAGAAATTAGATCGCATTCGGGGTTTCTTGGATTGCACTTGGTATTTCTTGGATCTCATGTGGTAGGTATCGCATTTGGTAAATCATTAATCACATTTAGAATCCTTAATCACATTTGGTAAATAGGATCACATCTAGTGAAATATTGAATCACATCTGGGGATTTTCACTGCAATTTTGATTTTCTGATGACTAATGGGTGACTATTGTGATTTTTTTTTAATGACAACTTAACAATGGTTTGTAGGTCATATTGTCCAAGATATCAACAACATAAAAGACTACTAATGGATTATTTGTAGGTTGCCTTGAAGAAAAATCAACCAAATTCCACACTTGTTATTTTTAGGAATCTAAATAGAATTTGAAATAAAGTTGCAATCTAATCAAAGGATTATGCTCTCTTCCCTTTGAGAAAATTAGAAACTCAAAAGTTAGATTGAATTTTGGAGTCAAATTGGGGTTAATTGGATTTAATTTGCATGATGTGTTTGATAGGAGAAAATGACATGAGATAGGAGATTATGCTCTTCTCCTTCATGGATAATTAGAAATCTAGACCTCTAAGCCTCTAAGCCTCTTTTTTTTATTGCAATCCTAATTATAGGGTCTACTGGTTGAGTTAAAAAGCTCCTAGGAATGACCCAAGTGAGGACAGGTAGAAGCCAACCCTTGTACCTCACTATAATAAAGACACTTCCTTGAAATAAAAATCTTGGAAGACATAGTTGATCTTGTCCTTGGATCCTTGATTTGATCTTTTCCATGGAGATGCTTGGATTTTGTGTAGAGCAGAGCTACTTTAATTTTTCTTGTGAGACTACACAAATTTGAGTACTCATAGGGCTATAGGCCTAAATATCACTTATGGGACTATGTGAGGCAATTGTGAATGGATGAATTTAATAAGAACCATAAGTTAGAAACCCCCTGGACTACCTCTGGAAGGATGGTAATGCTTGTGCAAGGCAAATAGTAATTTCTCCAAGAAGTTCATCATATTGAGCCCTCATTGATGTTACTACTTGGCTAATATGGCCTCCAACATCCATTACATGTTGTTGGACTATCATATTTTGAGGAGTCTTTGAGTGTGTTCCTAAGTCAATGGAAAATCATTTCCAATCTCTAACAAGTTTAGGGAAAAATAGGTGTGTTTGTGAGTCTTAAAAACAAAGTTTTTTGATGTGCTTGAAATAAAATCAAGATAAACCCCTAAATGAACAAATTACAAACACTTTCAGACAATTGAAACTCCCCAGAATCAAATAGACAAGACAATTTTTTGCAAAATTGATAGAATTTTCCTCAAACTGACTGTCAAAATGTCGCATCTAGTTTCCTGTGTCACACCCCATATTTCAGATCACATATGGTAAATTCAGGACCACATCCCATATACCCTAGGTCACGTTTAGATTAGGGATCACATACAGTATTTCTTGGGTCAAATTTGGACCAAAACTGGAGGTCACATTTAGAGTGTTGCATTTGGGACATAGAGCATTTCTGCACCTGTTATAAACTAGATTTTTGGACTTTTGAGTACCCTTTTGAGCCTTTTGTCAGATTTTGTCATTAGAACCAGTAACCCTACAAGCTTGAGAGAGTCAATTCTTGAGTGTACCTTACATCCTTATTTGGTCTATATCTTGCATTTTTCAAGTCGTGTAGTCCCCCATCACATTAGATTCAATCAAGTTCCTAGCTGATAAATAGGGTATTCTAACCCTTTGACGTTGGATCTTTCAAACATCACAAGTCCATTTATACTTGGTTCCCAACTCACTAACATGGCACTCTAACCCTTTTGATGTTGGATCCTAAAACATTTCAAACCCACAATTGAAACCTTGGATTGACACACTTGGACAGATTTTTAGACCCACTTACCCATAAGGATATTCAAAAATTTCTTAATCAAGTTTTCATGGTTAATACAAGACATAAGTCTTATAAATTGGAAAGAAATCCATTCTCAAATGAAGTGTTGTTATTGACATTTGAACAAGGGGAAACCTCATAGATTAATCCCTTATTTGGAGCTACTCCTAGCACTACCCATACAACGAATCCTAACACAACTAACATGTCAAACTGAAATGAGTTCCATTGGAAAGAGTGACATAATGAACAAAATGACCAAGATGAAAAAATTAATCAAGGAGAAGAATGAAATCAAGAAGCACACTATGATTCTGACAGTGACGAGGACCCTACTGAACAAGAATACCAAAGGGTTTTGAAAAGAAAATCCTTGTAAGAACATTAGATGAGAACAAAGAAAAGTAATTTTTGGAAGTTGCGTCACAAGGAGTAAAATTACGTAAGGACTATGATGTAAACCAACTCAAACAAAAAGAAGACCTTAGTCCTATATCTATTTTAACATGACAGTTGCTTGCCATGCAAGAGTAAATACAAGACTTAAAGAAAGAAAAGGATAAACCAATAAAACAATATTCATTGGAACACATTTGTCCTTTTCCCTTTGATAAGGGCCTAAATATGATACCGTTTACTCAACATGTTACAATTCCCAAATATGACAAATACACTGGCAATTCAAACCCTCAAGACCATGTGAGGAAATTTTTCACATTAAGTATGGAATTCATGCATGAACAAACCTATCTTATGAGGTTATTTGCACGAAGTTTGGGTGGATAAGCAATGGACCGGTTCTCAAAACTACCCACAAGTATCAAAACATTCAAGGAACTAGTAGAAACATTTATCCAACAATACTCATACAATATCCAACACATGGTGACTATGTTGGATTTATGCAATACAAAATAGAAAAGTGGAGAACCACTCTTGACATTCCTACAATGATGGAGGAAGATATTTTCAAGATACACTTGACAAATACCTGAAAGTGAGAAGATGGACATCTTTATCAATAAATTAGTACCCAAAATGAATTTTCCTACACAATTACAAGGTCCACCAAGCTTTGATAAAATGATAGATGGTGTTATTATGATTGAATAAGTTTTAATCAAAATGGGAGAAATCACTATCTATAAAGAAAACAAAGACAAGTACTATCCCAATAAAGATAAGTACAAGTATGGAAATAAAAACAATAATTTGGTTAACGATGGAGTTGTGGATACTCCTAATAAAAAACCAAAATTGAAAGTGTTCAATCTTACATGAAGTCTCCAAGCTAACAAGAGCTCAAATATGATAGTGACACCAACATCTAATAAACCTAATACTCAGAATGAGCCTTGGTTATCAAGACCTAAGAGGACATTTACACCTTTGGGAGACACACTAGATCAGATGGTCTTGAAGTCACTCTTGGACAACAAAATTATCACAATCCCTGATTCCAAACCATGGGAACCGGAAGTAAAACCAAAATGGTGGAATGATAATGACTACTATGATTTTCATCACAATAAAGGACATAAAACTAATAATTTCATTAAATTGAGACATGTCATTTAGGACTTAATTGAAGAAGGAAAGGTTAAAGTATATGGTCATCACACCAATAATGATCACAAAGCATTCCAAACTCTACTACCCAATTATGAAAAAGGTGAATCCTCTAAGAGAAACAAAATCAATTATAGTTATACTAATAATGACAACATGATTCATATGGTGGAACCATGCAAAAAGTCCATCCATGTGATTACTCTTAAAGGAGTACAAGATAAAACCAAATCCTCTAATGTTGTGATGAGGAACCAAGATAAGCTCACTCTCAAAGAGGCTTCAACATCAAACCCACCAGTTATAACAATAGGTCCTAAACAGCTGGAGTTACCTTCAAAGTTCAATCTAGTAGACCAGTTGTAGCGTACACCAGTCCAAATCTCCATTTTGGAGCTATTACAAATCTCTCCAATCCATTGAGAGATCCTTGATCCAACATTGCTTAATAACCATGTACCTAAAGACTTGGATGTGGACAGATTCCAAACTATGGTTGGTCACTTGAATTCCCCACATTACTTGTCTTTCTCTATGGAAGATGATACATCATTAAACCAACCATATAACCAACCTTTGCATCTAGAATTCCTCATTCATAAACACCATGTCAAACGTGTCTTAATAGATGGAGGCACTGGTTTGAACACATGTACATACAATCTAGTGAAACAATTGGGATTTTTTTAACACACCATTGATCCAAGAATAAAGATAACCATCAAAGCTTATGATGAAGAAAAAAGATCCTCTAAATGATTGGTTGTCTTACCTATTAGAGTGGGACCAGTGGAAAGAGATGTGATATGCCAAGTTCTTGACCTGCCACTTGCTTACAATATTTTTCTTAGAAGGTCATGGATTCATTCAATGCAAGTTGTACCCTCTAATTACCACCAATGCATAAAATTTCCTCATAATGGAGTGGAGGTAACTATTCCAACTAACACAACATATCCTTATAAGAATCTCAAGCAAGCAGATAGCATGATCCCACATCACAAGGAAAGTTCTAACAAATCAGAAACCTCTAAAGAAATGGTCCTATGAAGCTTTGCCAAAAAAGTCAACATTCAAGAAACATAAATGGGTGAATACAAGATAGATTCTTTAATGTCCCTGACAGATCTGCCAATATCTCCTCGATCTCAAGGATGACCTTCATCTACATTTACACCTTCTAAAGGTAATACTTTAGCAATCCATGAAGGAAGATGGATGGTGAAAGAAAAGGTGTCCCTTAAAGAAGAAAATGAAGAAAAAGCTATTTTATAATGAATGTACAAAGAGAATGAACAAGATGGAAATATCAAGAATGTAGAGATAGCCACTGAAAAATATGGAAAAGGATATGATATCATGAAAAAAATGGGTTACAAAGGCAAAGGACCATAGGGTCAAAACAAATAGGGAATCATGGAACCAATACATATGGATTTCAAAAACCCTAGGGACAAAACTGGAGTAGGCTTCAAGGAAATGACATCTCATCCCATAGTGGAAGATGGTCCAGTGTTTGACAGATCATAAGAATTAGATAATGAAGAATAAGTAGAAGGAAAACCTATTTCCTATGAAAGCTTACTAATTTTACGAGGAGATCCACTGTCGGAACTTAGCTCTAATCTTGGACTTGAACAAGAATCAGGGGAAGAACAAGTAGAAGAACTTGAAGGATAACTACAACAAAGACATCCTAGTTGGGGGCAGTCAGCTACTATCTCTCTTATTCTTGACATGCCTTGCTTTGATGAAGAACCAAACATGACATCTTCATAAACACCTTTGCAGGAGAGAGAGAATCAAGAATAAGAGAATAATGCTAATGAGGAAGATGAAGTACCAATGACTATTGCTCACTTCTTGGGGGTCTCAGATGATAGTCAAGTGGAATCACATGAATATGAATGTGATATACTCTCTGATGCCATGATGGACATAGAAGGAAAGAGTTATAATACTAGGTTGCTAGAGTTAGATTTACATAACATTAATATGAACTATGATAATAAAAATAATGACTTTAATAATCTTAACATCTCTTTAGAAGCAGATCTGATAGAAATCATCTTACAAGTTAATGAAATTGATAATAACATGGTGTTGTCTCTTGAACCCAATGAATCATTGTCCTTAATACATCCCAAGCTGATAGATTGGACTGAGCTAATATCCACAAGCCTATTATCTTTAGATAATGACTATACTTTAGCTTGTTATCTAAATGCTTGTGAACTTTTTACCTCTTCCATCAATGCAAGGAGCATAAACATGAATGAGGGGGATATCAAGTTTCTCATTCTAAAAATGAAAATGAAAAAGAAATATGATGGTGAAAATCACATTGTGGTGGTATCAGATTAAAAAAGAATAAAAGAAAAAGATGTATCCGATGGTGAAAACCTCTTAAAGGAGAAAAAGGATGAGATTCCTCCCAGATCATTTTCAAGAGAGATATTTGGTACTAATCAAACAAACACAACCTATCAATCTGGGAACAACATAAGCTCCACAACTGGTCGACATTGCTGAATTGCTGACACCAGAAGAAAAGCTCCAATTTATCAGTTTCTTTAAAGAAAAGAAGATAAATTTTTATTGGTCTTATTTACATATTCTTGGGATGGATATAGACTTGATAATGCACCATTTATTTATTTCTCTTGATGTGAAACTTGTTAAAAAAAATTTAAGAAAAATGAATCCACATGTGGCACTTCTAGTCAAAGCAGAACTAGAAAAATTATTGAAGGTTGGATTCCTAAGAGCCATTGACTATGTAGAATGGATATCAAACATAGTTCTTGTTTCCAAAGTAGATAAATCCATAAGGGTTTGCACAAATTTTAGAGACTTAAACAAATCTTTCCCAAACGATGATTTTCTGCTTCCAAACATAGACATGAATGTAGATCTTACAACAGGATATGCGATCTATTCATTGATGGATGGATTTTCAGAGGATATAACCAAATCAAGATTTGTCTTGAAGACCAAGAAAAGACTACATTTACATGCACGTGGGGAATATATTATTGGAATGTAATGTCGTTTGGTCTCAAGTATGCAGGCATAACCTACCAAAGGGTGATGACTACGATAATCCATGATATGATGCATAGAAACATGGAAGATTATGTGGATGATACATTAACAAAATAAAAGGTAAGGATGACACATATAGAAGATTTAAGAAAAATATTTGATAGAATGGAACAGTGTCAACTAAGGCTTAACCCAAAGAAGTGTGCATTTGGGGTATCATCAGGAAATTTGCTAGGATTCATAGTCTCGACAAAAGGAATTGAAGTCAATTCGGCAAAGGTAAAAGAAATTCTTGAAATGACACCACCTAAGAATATCAGTTAGATAAGGACACTTCAAGGAAAGTTACAATATATAATGAGATTTATATACCAGTTAGCAGATAAGGCTCAACCTTTCACAAAGCTAATGTGCAAAGGAGCTACATTCACATGGGATGAGCAATTTGAAATAAATTTTGCACAAGTCAAGGAATATTTGATGAATCCTCCAATCTTAATGGCTCTGATATATGGGAAACCATTGTTGTTATACATATCAGTGACATCTACATCATTAGGAGTATTTATAGCACAAGAGGATGAGGCTAAGAAGGAAAGAGCTATATATTACATCAGCAGGACTTCAGTCACCTATGAGTTGAATTATTCCACGATTGAAAAAGCATGCCTAGCAGTAGTATTTTCATCTCAAAAGCTCAGACACTACATGTTTTAACACAAGGTGAAACTAGTTTCTAAGATAGATCCACTTAAGTATCTATTAAATAAAGCAATACTAACAGGAAGACTAGAAAAATGGGTCTTGGTACTAAGTGAGTTTGATATTGAGTATGTTGATAGAAAATTCATTAAAGGACAAGTGATAGCTAATCAACTTGCTAAAACACCATTGATAGATGACATGTTGTTACATATAGAATTCCCTGATTAAGAAATCATGCACTTAACAAAACATTTATTGATAATGTATTTTGATGGATCTTTAACACAACAAGTATCAGGAGCTAGATGTTTACATAATACCCCAATAGGATACAAGATTCCAAAGGCATATAAAATGATATTCCCATGTAAAAACAACATAGCAGAGTATGAAGCCCTAGTGAATAGATTGAAGCATGTAATAGAATGGAAGGTAATTGAGTTACACATCTATGGAGACTCACAACTTATTATCAATTAGGTTGATGATGATTGCCATAAAAAGGATGAGAAGCTAATGCCTTATAAAAGAATGATGGATGACTTAAATAAATTTTTTGTCTTCATCACATTTGAACAGATTCCAAGATCAGAAAATAGAGTAGCAGATACGATGGCTACTTTAGCATCCATGTTACAACTGGAAGAATGCCAATTTTTCTATGATGTCCTAGTGGAATAACTTCCCTTTCTAGCTTATGACTCACTTGAATCCAAAATTATTTGTGCCATTGAAACCCAAGTTTTATCTAGATATGCTCATATCTATTCCTATCTAAAATATCAAGTCTTCCCTGAAAACTAATCAAGAAATGAAAAAAAGATGTCTCATAAGAGCAACATCGCATTATATAATCATTGATTATGACTTGTATAGATGTGCTCTAGATGATACACTACTTATTTGTTTAGAAAATGAAGAGTCAAATTGTGCATTAAAGGAAGTTCATGAAGGTGTGTGTGGGTCTCACTCAAATGGATTTTCATTAGCCAAGAAACTCTTGAGAGTGGGATACTACTGGCCTAGAATGGAGAAAGATGCAATTTAATATTCCAAAACATGAAAGAAATTCCAAGTCCATGGCATCCTGATACATGCTCCACCTAGGGAGTTAATTCCTTTCATAACACATTGGTCATTTCAATAATGGGCTTTTGATTTAGTTAGATAGATTTACCCAAACTCATCCAATGGACATAAATATATCATTACTGCAATTGAGTATTTTATAAAATGGGTGGAAGATGTGCCACTAGCCAATGCTACAGGAAATAAAATTTCAATGTTCATCTTGAACTACATCATCTGTAGGTATGAAATACCCTCATCGATTGTGACTGATAATGGAGGTCAATTCAAAAACAAAGACATGGATGACATTTGTATTTAATTCAAAATCATTCAGCACTGTTCCTCAATCTATTACCCTCAAGGTAATGGACATGATGAAGCATCAAATAAAACAATCTTGAAAATATTTCATAGAACAGTGATAAAATTAGGAAGAGACTGACATTTATAGATAAATCTAGTATTGTGGGTGTATCACACCAGCATCAGATCACCAACTGGCGCAACTCCTTTTGCACTAGTATATGGGTCTGAAGTGGTACTACCAGTTGAAGTAGAGATTCCATCACTGAGGGTATCATTGAAAAATCTAGTCACTGATGAGGACTACAAAATCTCTAGACTACAAGAACTAGAATTGCTAGATGAGCACAAACAATAGGTGTTTGATCATCTCAAAGTCTATCATGTTCAGTTGTTGCAAATCAAATCTAAATTGGATATTTCTATTAAATCTTATGGATTTTTGATCAATCAAACTCAAAATTGGTATAGCCAATTCTTGTTCAATCAAGTTCAGAATTGATGACTTTTGAATCATGTGGGATTTTGTTCAATCAAGCTCAAAATTCTTAAAATTTAGAGTAGTTTTCTTTACTGCTCTCTAAATATTTCAGAGTGGATTCCCTACTCTAAATTTTCTCAAAATCAGAGTGGTTCTCACTGCTCTGTAAATCACTTGAGTTCAGAGTGGTTCTTGTTGCTCTCTAAAATCTCCTTGAATCTCTCAGTTCTACTAAATCATCTGCTAAATCATTTTTCTTTGAATCCCTTTGTTGTTTGTAAAGCAATTCGAAGAGGGGAAAATGTAATCACCTAAAATTGGGCTAATAGAACCTAAGGCCCTATTTTCCCTAATTCAGAATAACCTTCTAATTGTGTTAATTTAATTCTCAATTATTAACATAATTCAATAAAATTGATAAAATCAATAAAACTTCACAAATCAAGCATTAATCATCAATAATCGATCAAGAATTACATTAATTATCTCTAGGCCTAATTAATTAAATCATTCCCATTAAATACATGGCTAGAGTAATTAATGAAAACAAATCAATAAAAAGCTCAAAATTACATGTCACATCTCAAGGGAAAACAAAGACAAAATCAACCAATGAGAGAGGCATCACTTGGATCACTCACATGGATAAACCCTAGATGCATCTCAACCAATCTTTCTAGGATGCATCTCAATCGTTCAATTCGATGGAGTTCTATAAAAGAAGGATTTTCAAACCTCAAAATATAGAGTTCATTACATTTACATTTACATACTGCACCTTTGATTTATAGCTAATTAAAGAAGATCTCATTTTCTTAGTATAATTGTGAAGAATTAATGACTTTCTTTGATGATTCATGGTTTTTAGCTCATATAGATTAGAATCTCTCATTCTAGCATTATATTTTCACTGTTTAGAGTCTAAGGATGAGATTAATTTAGGCTTTAAACATACTCTTGTTAGTTAGAGAGAAATAATATGTTTTTGTTAGTATGCTTGAATTATTTATATGGTTGATTTGATAACAAGCTAAGTTCTTATTGAAGTGTTGTGTTGCAGGATAATAGGTTCCACAAAATACACACACAAATAGGTCTATTAGATCATAATAGGTGGTCTACTAGGTCATAATAGGTCTTAAGGGAACCTAATGTATCATAAGGGTCCTAATAGACCTTAAAGGGACCTAATGCACATCATAAGGGTCCTAATAGGTCTTAAGAGGGCCTAATTCATCGTAAGGGTCCAAATTGGTCTTAAAGGGGCATAATGTGTCCTAATTAGTCCTAGGATGAACCTTTAGACCTATTAAGAGCCTAATGGATCATAAGGGTACGTAATAGGCCTTACAGGGACCTAATGTGTCCTAATTGGTCCTAGGATGCATTAGGACCTCTTATGTATTATTAAGGTTGTAGTGGGTCCTAATTGACCTCTTGGGATGAACCTTAAGACCTATCAAGACCTATACATAATGGATTCTAAGAGGCCCTAATGTGAATTAAGTATCCCAAGGAGGTCGAATAGGATCCTAATGTGTGCTAATAGTTCTTAAGGGGTGTATGTTTCCTTAAGACCTATTAGCACACATTAGAACCCTATTCAGACTAGGCTTGACATACTTATTTTGCATTAGGACATCTTATTTATCATTAAGGTTGTAATGGGTCCTACTTGGTCATGGGATGAACCTTGAGACCTATTAGGACCCTTATGATACATAATGGGTCCTAAGAGATCCTAATGTGTAATAAGTATCAAAATCCCCCTAAATATGATCTTGACCCTATTTAGGCCCCTTTCGATGTGTATTATGGATTACCACATGTTAGGGCTTGGATTATGTATCATAAGGATCCTAATAGATCTTAAGGGGGCCTAATGTTTCCAAATTGGTCCTAAGATGCATTATGAGCCACTATGTATCATAAAGGTTGTTATGGGTCCTAATTAGTCCTAGGAAAAGTCTTAAGACCTATTAAGACCCTTATGATACATATTGTGTCCTACAAGGTCCTAATGCATAATAAGAATCTCAAGGCCCGGTCCTAAAAGGGTTGTGAGATACTTGTTATGCTTTAAGACCTCTTGTGACACAATATGTATCACAAGAGTCATAAGGGTCATAAGTGTTCTAAATTTTTCTAATTTTTTCTAAAGTTTTAAATTTTTCTCAATTTTTGTAAACTTTCCTAGTGTTTTAATTTTTTTAACATTTTTCTAAAGTTTAAAAATGTTCAAAATTTTACTATTTTTTTTAAATTTCCTGAATTATCTAATGTATCAATTTCTAAAAATAACTTAAAAACATAACTGTATATGAAAAACTAACAACAATAACTGTACATGAAAAACTAACTATTTTAACTAAATAATTTATAAACATTGCTAACTAGCTAATTAACAAAATTATAAACTAACTAAAACATTGCTAAAATAATTGAAGAAATATATAAATAATTTATAAACATTACTAAAATAATTTAAAAAATGTAGTAATAGGCATAATTGGTATCAACGATGGTCGAAGGAGGCTGAAAATTTGAGGAGGCTGAAGGTGCACTACGTCGATAGGGGGTTCACTCCAACACCTTGGGTCCACAATCACCTACAATGAAAAGTGAAAATAAACAATTACCACCAAAAATTTAAAGAAAAATAGACAGTGGGGGGGTTTGCTAAGTTAGACACCATTCTTCTTTCTGATAGGTACTAAGTTAGACACCCATGTTGAATGCCTAATTAGTTTGATGATCCATGTATCTCTCAGCTTCATTAATTCGTCCTTCATTTTTGGAGCCAATGTTGGGTTTATAGGTCATTGTCTTTGCCTAGATGGTTTTTGATATGGTTTTAAAGGAATATCATGATGAAATAAATCCTCTCTGTATTCTTTGAGGTCATTTTATGACCATGTAAAGACATGTTTGTATTTTCTTAACAAAGCTATTATATCAGCTCTGATCTTATGGGTAAGTTTTTTTTCCAATGTATACTTCCTTAGGGGTGTTCTCATTCCCAAGATTTATCTTTTCTATATCATCATTGCTTGCAAAAGTTTATCTTAATTCCACCCTATCCTTAGTGTCAAAAATTCTCTCTAATGAAACTAACCCCTTAGGAATTTTATTAGTTTTCAACTGGACCATATCTTCCCCAAATAGAGTTTCCTTACCTTCCTCCTTTTCCACATATGCATTCTAATTGATGTTTTGGTCTTCATACCAATCTTCACATGTGATAAACTTCATTAAATCATGGGTATCCTCAAAAGCCTACCAATTTTGTACATTATCTAGTACTTGTAGCCTTTTTTGAATCTCCACTTGTGTTATTACATCAAATGGTATATCATTATGCCTGATAGCCAAGTTAGCCATAAAGTCTGCTAATTTTTTTTATATCTATCAATCCAATTAATTTAAAATGCATCAAAAGACTCCAAGCGATCCCAACCCTCATTCCTATAACATTTCAACTTCAAATTTTTTGTGACAAATTTGTTCCTTACCTGAGATATAATTAATTATGAATCACCATATATGATTAGTATCCTGATTCCATGCTTGTTAGAAATTCTAAGGCCTAAAAAAAGTGCTTCATACTCAATTATGTTATGTGTACATTCAAAAGTTTAAAGAAAGGAATGCTTGAAATATTTTCCATTAGGAGAAATGAAAATAACTCTAGTACCATTACCATCTTTTCTACACACACCATCAAAGTACATTTTCCATATAATATTTATAGACTTTCCTTTGCATGAATTTTGATTTGTTCAATATTCTTCATAATGGGTTTAGTGATACTTACCTAGAAATTATCCATGTGTGTGTGGTAGAAGCATGTCATTTGATTTGGATCAAAATCTTTAATGATATAGGATGACCTGGGCTCTTTGTAAAGCCTTACCTCTCTGTCATTCACATAAATAGTTGCATATGATAAATCCAATTGAATGTTCCAACCTACCAAGTTAGACCAATGTCTAGATAAGAGCATCCCATAATTTGCAAGCACTTCCACCACTGTGATTTCAATATTTTATGATGCATTTGGGTAGGCTAGTAGCTTCAACTCCACATTCTTCATGATTCCTACCACAAGTATAGATCTATTGTCCATAGCATAACATTTTACATAGGTGGTGTCAAATTTCATATCAAGGTCCTTCATGACTTCAACGAACATGATAAATATTGTTGCCCCTAAATCAATCATGTAATTCTTGACCAACTTGTTGTTAATCATCAATATGAGGTAAAATGGATCCACTTGTGTTGGATCCTTTGTAACAGAAGTACGTAAGTATACTACTGGTGGATATTCAACAATATGCTTTTGCTTAGAATCCTATTTAGACACTTCATCCACATTAGATAGTATTTTCAAAGTTTCATTTCTCTATTCAAGAAATTTCATAATTTCGAGCAAAGGAAGATAAATATTTACCTGAGATAAATCTTGAGACATAAAAGAATTACTATTTGAAACTTTCTTACAAGTCATTTTCTTATCCATGAGCTTCGTTAATTTTGGAACTTCAGTTTGATCTACCTATTTTCTCCTCTTTAGTGTATCCTTTTTTCCTTTGTTGAGAGTGCCCATTTTGTTGTCATCCTATTTTGGTACTTTTTCAAATATCCCTGTAGGCTTTCCCCGATCCGCATTTACTGTCATGTTACTTGGCTGATAATTACTTTTGGCCTATGCTACTTCTACTATGGTATACACTTTATTTTCCTCGTTAGTCATTTTCCTCAAGGCTAGAATATACACATCATTAGAGAATGCTTGTTGTATGTTGCACTATTGAATTATCCTTTTTAAGTCAATATCTGGCACACATTTATCATCAAAGGACTTATAATCATCTCTTCCCCATAATGGATCAAATGAAATACCATTCACCATGGGTTGTTGATCATCATCCTGATCCTCTTCCTCAAGAAAAATCTAGGCTATTACACATTGTTTAGGCCAATGCAACAATATATATGCATTACCATGAACTGTCATCCACTATACGGTTGTTTCTTCTTAAAGGATTAGGGGTATCCTTGTTGTTGTTTGGTATTTTAGGCTTCTCATCCTTCCAATTTGTGTTATAAGGAATATCATGCAGTCTAGGCTTGTCATTTTTATAAGCTGGTGGCCTATCATTTCTACTCTTCTTTACCTTCAAATCATTAAGCATATCTATTATTTCCTTCAAGTCATATTTATTAGGAGCTCTAGGATTATACAATTTGGAATCATCTCTTTTGTTTACTTGGCTAGAATATTTTCTATTGTTTTTAATAGTTGTAGCAATTTTAAAATCTTGTTGCAATGTTGTAGGTGTGTGTGTGAATTTTGTACCTAGCTTTAGATACAACACTTCAGTAAAACATTAGAGGTTAGAAAAAATTGAAATCGAAAAGTAATTGAAACTATGTTAACCAGGTGATTTACTGCCTTCTAGTAGGTGCGAGTATGATACTCTCAGATCAGACTGAGATCAGTGACAATGCAACACCTAAACGAAGGATTTGAATGCAAAATATGAAAGTCTATGAATGCAGATTAATCTATATTTTTGTATTTTCTGTGCAATAATATGAAAATATGTATGAAATTAATCTAGAATGAAATTGAATGTAGATTTAACCTAAGAATGATATGAATGTAAAGCTATGATGTGAAAAATATGCAACTATGAGCAATAATGAAAGATCTCACAAATTGCCTGTCACAAGTGCTCAATCCTTCAATCGCCAATTCCCAGAGTAATTGTGCAAATTTGAGTGTTGATAGAAATGAAGAGCTGAGCCTTGATTTTATAGAAATCTAGGGTTTGAGGATGCATTGAGAAAAGCCATAAATCACTCTTGATAAACTCAGGTTGATTTTTAAGTTAACAAAAAATTAAGAGTAAATAAACTCATAAAATCATGCAAAAGTGGTTTTCATCTCAAAATAAAGCTTTAGTTCTCTTTTTCAACTCATCATCAGATGTTGAGTTTTTAGAAAGTTAACAAATTGAATTTAATAGTTGTTTTAAAGTTAACTACTCTTTTGATTGTGCATAATTTAATATGAATTAATTTAATAAATAAAGTGATTTATTCTCAACTTAACTGATTTTGAATTAAAACAATTGATTAATGGGTTAATCAATTATTAAATCAAACTTTTATTCAAAAACTATATTATTAAATATTGACAATTGACTTTAATTAATTAAATAAGAATTTAATCAATTAGTCATAAGATTTTTTTGATTTATTGTCAAAATTAAATAATATAATTTAGGAATAAATATAATTAAATGTAATTAAATAATTAAGTGGCAGTATTAAATCTAATTAATTAAATATTCAAAATATTCAATTAATCAAACTTTAGGATAAATGAGATTTATTGCCAAATAATTATTAAATCAAAGATAATTAGGATAAATAAGAATATTGCTAGGAATATTCCCTGATGCATAATTAAGATAAAATCAATTAGAATTTGATAATGTGCAGATGTGCCTTAGGTTAGGACTTTGATGTCGATTTCGTTCGAATTGAAGATGTAGGAGGTTAATGAACCTATAGCCCATTTTTGGGGTATTACATTTTGCCCCTCTTTGAATCACTGTGCGAAGCATAGTGGTTTAAAGAATAGTCTGTGTATGATAAAGATGTATGAAATTGATTTGAAAGATTAACCAATTTCGAGACAGAAACTGATTGAAAGATTCAAGATTTAAGATTTAGGTCTTGAATGACCAGAGATAATGTTAACTATAGCAACAGTGAACCAGTGATTACAAAAAAGTGTGAAAACGCCTGATTCTAAACCTTATAATTGCGAAGAAGTGAGTGACCGATTCCAGACTTGAATGTCCTTAGAAGAATCATATTGGTATCACATCCTGAACCCATCAATTATGAAGAAATAAGGAAATGATGCAAATGAACTGTTGGTTACGAAAAGCTAATATAGTTTACAAGATAGATTTAGGATACTAGATTGATATGGATCTCAATGAATCTGATATGCCCCAAGTGATAATAGATTCACCCCAAGCGATGAGGACTTTAGATGAGTTAGCAAATAGATGTGGTTGCTGTCTTGATTACTAAGGAAAGATGTGATTGACAAAATTGAGTTACAGACTTGAATGATGTGCAATACCATGCCCCCTTTGGGATTAAAATTGAAATTTGACAAGAAAAGTCAGTGATGTATAGTTTAGAAGCATGTTAATTGATTTGAGAAGTGGTTATACACATCTGGGTGCATTCTGCATCGTTTAGAGGTCCTGGAGACCAAGTTTGACTAGGTTAAACCATGGGTTGACCATGGTTGACCAAGTTGAACTTTTGATAGTTTGATATAAGATAATTATTGAAGTTGAAGTCTAGATTTCTATGAAGATTGAAGGTCGATTATGCAAGTAGTCAGACATCCCGGGTCCCAAAATTTTAAATCACAATTTTGACATAGTAAATGATCTTAGATTTCAATTTTGATCCCGAAAATGGGTTCAGAACGTCAAAATTAGCTAGGGGTGCAATTTTCATGAAAAATAGAGCACTTTTGAAAATTAGGTCAAAAGCTATATAAAGGCCAGAAGAGTCATTTTCAATTCATTTTCACCATTGACTTTTGAAAACCTTGTGGAGCCCTCTGAGTGAGAAAATGGTAGAAATGAAGGTACCTGTCAGTTCCCATCGATTTGAGCGTAGCCACAGACATTAGAGACCTTGACAGTATGGACATCCGGTAGGTGGACCTCTGTGCCTCTCTGAAAATTCAATTTTTGCATGTTTGTAGCATGTTTAGGTTATTTTTCATTCATTTATAATTTTGAATGTTCGTATGCATGAAAGATCATACGACTGTCCTTCATGAATCGTACGACTTTCCAATGTAATTTACTTTGTTGTATGAGAACCCCCCAAGACTCGTATGAGAGGGACCCAAGAGTCGTACGACATTTCATCGGGTCCCTCCTCTATCGTACGGGAAGCCTTATAAAGTCATATCACTATGCTTTATCGTATGATACCTTGTTGAAACTTGTACAAGTTTAAGTGCCAGTCTAAATTGTCATATGGGAAATAGTGAGCTTAAAACTCCATCTTAGGTCAAATTTTTTTATTTTTTGATTTCTTAGACCAATTGCTGAGCCTTGAATGTACCTTCTGAGATGGTTAACTGTTCAATTTATATACTGTTAGCCTATTTTTCAACCAAATTACTGATAGGATTCCCTATTTCTATGCTGTGTAGGTTATATATCCTAATGTTCATGTGCACATTTCTCATCCTGCCACTTAGAGACTCTGCGTATCACTACTTGACCCTATGAGAGTACATCTTGCTACTTGCAGGTTTGAGTATCTAATCTGGTTACCTGAGATTAGGGTAAATCATGGACTGTTGATTGCCCTGATAGAGAGGTTTCATTCTGAGACCTAGAATTTCCACTTTCCTACTAGAGAGATTATTGTCACACCTGAGGATGCATACAAGATTTTTCCTATACCATTTCATTGTCAGCATCTTGATTATGTGAGTTCGGGGAACACAGGTCTACTAACATTCATACATCTTTTCGGAGATGATACACAGCTGACTACTTCTATTTCTTGGGAGACCTTGGTATAGTGCTATGGGTAGACCCATAGACTAGAGTGCATTATTACTGGGATGATAGGAGGTGTCATTATGTCTGACCATTAGTAGAATGGTCTATTGATGGGTTGGGCCCCGATGGTGGTATGGTTGATGGCTACTCTGTCTGAGTTAGCTTGGGGTCAGTGAATGCTTTCACATATGTTCTTTGAGATGCACAAGATTGAGTATTAGGAGGGAAAGTATTTTTCCTCTGGTGCTTCAGTCCTTCAGATATGGGCCTAGGAGCACATCCCAGTTTGTAGACCAGTGTGTCAGTCACAGCTCCAACCACAGGAGTCAGTGATTTATACGTATTCAAGTTATGTTACACAGGTCCGCATGGGCCACATAGAGTACTTCAGATGGTGCCTAGATGATATGACATTTGTAGTATGGAGACTATATTTGCCTATAGAGGCCTGGCCTATTTCCAAAGAGAAGTTCAGTTATTTCTGTCAGAGTTGTGTATTGATTGGGAGATCCACATTTGTTATTAAGCACTTCTTGATTACCATGGTATGGAGATAGTATGGCATCATCCAAGATGCACCACAGGGGCATGCTGCCTATGCACACATTTTGAGAGAGCTTGGATTAGGATGGGGCCCTTGGCTTTCATATGCCCTATGTACACAGGAGTATAGCGGTATAGTTAGTAGAGACTGGGATTATAGAGCAGATGTGGCTGATGTTGGTTTCATAGATGGTTTCATTAGATGGCTTGTAGAGAACCTGATTTATAGGTTCTCAGATCTGATAGAGTTGATTCCTTCCATGGAGGAGGCCATGGATGTTACAGGTGCCTCAACAAGTTGAGGACAGAGGTGTACACAAGTATAGATACCCTAGCCTACACCTCCTAGGCCAAGAGTAGTGGTGACACCATAAAGACCAACTGGACATGCTAGACCACCTCCTCATCCTACTAGTTCTTTAGCAGGAAGACTTGCAGGTACTTCAAGGAGATATACTAGATGAGAGAGTGGCACTTTGGGTAGTGTGGGCATAGTAGATGAGGTACTTGTAGTTAAGTAGGTTGTAGGTGGTGATTCTGATCCTTTATAGGAGGATACTAGTTTTGATTTAGGTGCTGAGGTGAGATGTCGTAAGGTGTAGAGAGCAGAGACTACAGAGAAGCCTACTGTAGATACTGATATGCCAGTGACATATGCTAATCCTAGTGTACCACTTACTCCACAAGAGGTTATCTGACAATTGAGATTATAGGTTCGAGACCTAAAGGTACAGAGTGCTCGCTGGGAGGAGAGGTTTCTGGAGGTAGATAGATAGCATTCTGAGCTTTGTGGTGAGGTTCAGAGATTACAGGAAGAGGTTATTCATCAGACCTCTTGGGCTGCATATTATGTATTTGCTTACTATACTATTGTCCCAGTTGCATAGAGAGTTCCTTTGTATTCTCAGTATATGTTAGCATCAGAGGGAGCTAGGGAACCCAGAGCTGAGGTAGTGCTAGATGCACCACCACCACCTCCACCAGATGTAGAGGAGCATGTAGATAGCTGATATGTTGATATATTTTGGTATTTTTGCTCTTTTGATTTTGATACTATTCTGACTTTTGATAGCTTACATGAGCTCATTCTTTTGTACACTATGCCAGTAGTGCACCCCTGACTATTTTGAGTTTTATGATATATATATGAGATCAAGATTTTTGGTTGTGACTTCATGTGTACTTGTCATGTTTTTTATTTATGATGATATCATGTGATGTAAATGCCATGAGTAGAGTAGAATGTATGTGTGGATTTATGAAATGCAATGGTTTCTTTGAAATGTATGAATGTTATGCAAATGTGATTGATTATGGAAAGTGTATGTATGGAAATGTATGTAATGCAATAGATAGAATGAATGATTATGAATATGTAATGTAAATGCAATGATACACATGATATGTTTTGTAGGTATTGATGAAAACAAGTACTTAGTCTTATGTCAAAAAGGATGTCTAACCCAGGATAGTGACTACTTGGGGTTCTGTGAGGAGACTTTCGTATGAGATTCAACTCTTCATTTTTAGTTTAAGTATAGTTTTTAGAAGAATTGTTGAAGATTTTCAAGCAATTTGTGAGATCATGCAATCATGCAAAGTGTAAAATGACATGCAACCTAAGACCTAGGACCTAGTCACTGATCATGTGTTGGTCATTTGTCATCATTGAGTTTTTAGATAACCGGATAAATCAATACAATGCCCACTAGTTATGAAACCATAGACATATGAATATCAATTTGTATGCACAAGAATCGATATAACACCCACTGGGTAGACAACCATGGACATATGAATATTGATTTTGTTTTTGGAATGTCGGATTAGATATAAGCACCAAGGCATAAATGCCAGGATGACTTGAATATCATATCCATTTTGATATAGAAATTTTTATAAGCATCAAAACATAAACATCATGATGACTAGAATACACCTTGCATTCAAACACAACAAATAGTCAAGAGATCATTCTAAATCTAGTGTGAATTACCCATAGTGACCCTTTATCATTCACATCCTTGGGCAAGATCACATTTCACAGTAGGAGAAAGAACTTACTCAAAAAGAAAATAGTTAGATCAAACTTCCTTGAATTTTCTAGGTATCAACGGTTGAGGTACGTATGGCCATCCAATACGAGATAGAGGCTCTTACAGATGGTACCATTTCAATCTAGAATTTCCAAAGTTGTTAGATTTTCACATACAAGCATAAAATAAAGAAAAGATTATGCCCCCAGTCATCACTCTCTAAATCCTGTAAAGGACATCATCAAAGAGCTTGAAGGGACACAATATGCAAAAATCTCAATGCGAATCAACAAGCATACAAGGATATAAAAGCATGAAGAAGCATAGATTGTTTTCAATTTGTGTTTGATTGCATTGTTGTAGATGCAAAATCCTTTCTGGAAAGGAGACAAAATGAATGACTCGGATGAAGCTTCAAAGGACTCTAACTAGATATAACTCATCTAAGATGTATTGGAGGCCATAGGATATGACATTGATTTCCCCCAAGTGTTTAAGCATTGATAGGATATAGATGCTTTGAGCTGATTGGTGTACAAAACAACTTATTGAAACAGGAATGCAGAAACAAACTGGGAAATATGTACAAACTAAAGCAAGACTGAAAGCTAGGAAAGACCAAGACTACACTGATAGATGGAGCATTTTGGAACAAGTGGTGTCCATTTGCCAGGTTTTAACCATCTTGGCAGAGATTCTATTTTTGCTACCAAGGTGCCTGTTTCTAGGTTTTCATCAAGGCACTTTTTCTTTTTCTTCTTTTTTTGTATTTTTCATTTTTCCAATTTTTTTTGTACTTTTGATATTTTTAAATTTTTTTGTGAATCATCAAGGTGCCCATTGCTAGGTTTTCACCAAGATGTTCATTTTTTCAGGACTTTTTCAGATTTTTAAGATTTTTTCAGGACATTTTACCATAGATTGAATGCCTTAGGTGTAGAATTTCTTTAGATGGAGAATGTTGATTAGTTCTCAGAGCTGTTCTCCTTTAGTCATTGAGAGTTGATAGGCTCCAAAGCCAAAAGTAGTAGTGACAACAAAGGGACCCAGCTAGTTTGGTTCAAACTTCCCCTTGCGTTCTCTATGTGATTGATTTTTAGGATTCTCTCTCAAGACTAGATCACCAACCTAAAATTCTCTGTGTCTGACTTTCTTATTGTAGCCTCTAAACATTATTTTCTGATACACTCTGAGATGATCGTATGCTTCTTGTCTGCGCTCATCGAGTAGTTCAAGTTCTTGCAACCTAGACACTTTGTAGTCATCATCAGTTACTAGACCATGCATTCTATTTCTTAGTGATGAGATTTCAACCTCAATAGGCAGTACCACTTCAGACCCATAAACTAAAGCGAAAGGTGTAGCCCCAATGGGCATTCTGATACTTTTTCTGTAGGCCCATAGAGCGAGATTGATCATGAGATGCCAGTCTCTTCCTATTTTATTAACTGTGCGGTGCAATATTTTCAATAGATTCTTATTAGAAGCCTCTGCTTGTCCATTCCCTTGAGGATAGTAAATAGATGACCAATGTTAGGTAATCTTGAATTTGGCACATAGATCATCTAAGTCTTTATTCTTGAATTGTCCACCATTATCTGTGACTATAGAGTGTGGAATACCATACCGACATATGATGTAGTTCAAGATTGATGCAGGAGCATCCTGGGTGTAAGAGAAATCTTGCATCACCCAAAAATATTTCTATTTTTGTATTCAATAAGGGCTATCTTGTGCAGAGCTGCTATTTATGGAAACTTGCTATTTTTAGTAAGTTGGTCATACGATCTTGGAATGTTCTGATTTTACATGTGGAGGTTCATCTTAGTCATATTAGCCTGCTAGTAAAGTTTCATGGCTAGATCAAGTCTAGTTTGAAGATATTGAAGATTTTCAGTATTGGTAGCAGGGTATAGAAACTTTGAACTTAGTTTTGAAGGCTTTAGAGGCCTCGGATGAGGTCAAAAATTTGGGTGACAAGTGCTTGTGCAAGTCAAGCTTGTAGAGCACTTCGTGGCCTTTCCAAAATGGGGTTATAATAGTCAATCAGGTCAACTGGTGATGACTTATGGTCTCCGGAAGTCGGGCCACCTAAAATGGTGAAAAATAATTTCCCTTCAAAATTTCTATTCGGGTTTCAAAAGTTATTTTGAGCCGACTTTGATGTAATAAATTGAAAAGTAAAATAATTCTAAGTTGGTCGGCCCTAAGGGCTAAATTTTTGGAACCTTCTCGAGCGTTGGAAAATGCCTATATAAAGAAGGCCCGTAGTGTTGTCTAGGGCAGTTCTGGGTAGAGATCTGGGTATTGATTTGAGGCTTTGTCCTATAGAATATTGTAAGGGAATGCCCATGTGGCTTTGCATATTGTAATTTTGAAAGTTTGTAATTCCACATTTGTGGAGATAATAAGAAGCCAATTTTCTGTTCTTGCATATGGTTGTTATTTCTCTATTTCTATTATGTGTTTGTAGTATTAAGGGGAGCACCCTTCATCAAGTGGTAGTAGAGCAGGAGTTCCTGAGTGTGTAAATAGATCACCGACTATGAGGTAGTTTACACCAGGACCATGGTTAGGGTTTTAGTGTGCATCATGAAAATGCCTCAACGAAGTGAATGTGGTGGAAGAGCTGGTGTTGTAACACCTGAGGTTAGAGTGCTCCAGAGACAAGTGCGAGCATTGCAAGAAGAGATTCATAGAGGAATGAATCTTAATGTCAAAGATGAAAGTGAGGATGAAGCTAAAGAAGGAAATGATGATCAAGAAGAAGAAGGCAAAATTTTGAATCAAGAAGAAGAAAGGCTTTTTCGGGCCATTTCCAAGATTGGGAAAAGACCTAAGATCGAGGTTCTTGCATTTTCAAGAAATCTTAACCCAAAAGAATTGATCGACTAGATCAATGAATGTGAAGAATATTTTGAGTATGAAGATATTGAGGATCCTGATAGGGTCAAATTTTTGAAGGCTAGATTGAAAGGTCATGCGAAGATCTGGTGGCAAGAGATTCAATTGGAGTGAAATAGAAGAGGGAAAGATAAAATCAAAAGATGGGATCAGATGGTCGATAAATTGAAATGATAGTTCATCCCTGTTGATTATGAGCTTGACCTACTAAAGAAAATGCAAAGCTTGAAGCAAGCAGGATGATCTGTTCAGGAGTATACGGAGGAGTTCTATCGAATCCTCATCAGAACAGGCCACACGAAAGCTAATAAGGAGAAAGTTTCTTGTTACCTTAATGGGTTGAGGCCAAGCATTTAGGAGAAGTTGAATCTGGTTCAAATGAACAGTATTGAAGAGGCATACCAGTTTGCCCTAAAAGTAGAGGAAAAGCTAAACAAGAAGTTTGAGAGCAGACAAAGCGGAAGAGGTCATGATGGAAGATCTAGTGGATGGTCATATGGAGATTGAAAAAAAGATTCAAAAAAGCAGGATGAGGCCAGTAACAGTCAGAATCAGAGAGGAGATAATTTCAATCATTTCCATGATCAGAATAATAGAGATCAGAGAGGAAGAGGAAGAGGACAAGGTTCAGGAAGAGGAGGCTTCCGTGGAACATGTTTTCATTGTGGAGAAGAAGGTCATAGGGCATTTGAATGTCCTCAATGCCAAGGAAGGATGGATAGGAGGAATGAAGGCTAGGCCAGAGTTGCATCTGTAGATAAAGATGCCAGATCATCACATTCTAAAGATGCTGAAAGAGGAGAAACGTTGATTAATAGAAGAGTCCTGTTGAGTGGTGAAAATGAACCTAAGCAAAGAAGGAGCCTATTTCACACCAAGTGCAAGTGTGAGGGTAAGTGTTGTGATGTGATTATTGATAGTGATAGTACTAATAATTTGGTGTCAGAAGATATGGTGACAAAGTTGAAGCTCAAGAGGTAGAAACATCCACATCCATATCGGGTTACCTGGGTGCAGGATGACCACAAGGTCATGGTTAGTGAATAGTGCCTAGTAAAGTTCAAGATTGGCGGGTACCAAGATGAAGTACTATGTGATATCATATCTATGGATGCATGTCATATGTTGTTGGGTAGACCTTGGTAGTTTGACAGATGTGCTGTACATGATGGTCATGCGAATACCTATTCCCTAACAAAGGATGGAGTGTGACATAAGCTAAAACCATTGAAGGAAGCATAAGAAAAGGTATGTGGTAATGCAAGAATAACTTTTGTTGATAGAGGAAATTTTTCAGATGGTATGAGGCATGAGCATATGTGTTTTACCTTAATTCTAAAGGCCGGGAAAGAGGAAGTCGAAGATGTACCTGTAGAAGTTGTAGAATTATTGAATGAGTTTCAAGATATTGTGTCCGATAATGTGTCTAATGGACTACCACCAGTAAGAAAGATCAGTCATTAGATGGACTTGATTCCAAGATCCAGTTTGCCAAATAAGGTAGCACACAAAATGACACTAGCAAAAAGTGAAGAGTTGAAGATAGATTTGAAGTTTAGTTCATCACATCATCCACAAATTGTATATGGGAGTAGTCCTAGAAATGCATCTGAGTTGAGGAAGATAGATAAAGGAGAAATAAGTAGTGCTAAAGCTGAGGATTTTGCAAAACATTTGAAGAACATCCATAAGGAGGCGAGGAAGCATATTACCAAGATGAATGTGCAGTATAAGGCTAAGGTAGATGAGAAAAGGAGGCATAAGGAATTTCAAGTTGGAGATGAAGTCATGGTTCATTTGCGAAAGGAGTGATTTTTGGTTGGTACATATAACAAGTTGAAAATGAAGAAGTTTGGGCCATGTAAGATATTGAAGAAGCATGATTTGGGAAATGCATATGAGGTTGAGTTGCTTACTGAGCTAAATATTTCACTAGTATTTAATGTTTCAAATCTGATAGAGTATCATGAAGGAGGTGTTGAAGATGAGGTTACAGCAACACAGTGGAGTATTCTAGCAACCAGTTCAGATATCAAGGAGATTGAAGACATACTAGATAGTCATGTTGGCAGAAGCACAAGGAACATGACATATGAAGAGTATTTGGTCAAATGGAAAGGATGACCTATTGAAGATTCATCATGGCTAACAAAGGAAGAGGTTAACCATCTTGGTTTTCCTCTACACACCTGAGTCCTGATAGGGTCACTTCTCAAATTACCCTGGGTGTCTGATGCAGGAGCATCCTGGGTGTAAGAGCAATCTTGCATCACCCAAAAATATTTCTATTTTTGTATTCAATAAGGTCTATCTTGTGTAGAGTTGATATTTATGGAAACTTTCTATTTTTAGTAAGTTGGTCATACGATCTCAGAATGTTTTGATTTTACATATGGAGGTTCATCTTAGTCATATCAGCCTGCTAGTAAAGTTTCATGGCTAGATCAGGTCTAGTTTGAAGATAATGAAGATTTTTGGTATTGGCAGCAGGGTACAGAAAATTTGAACTCAGTTTTGAAGGCTTTAGAGGCCTTAGATGAGGTCAAAAATTTGGGTGACAAGCACTTGTGTGAGTCAAGCCTGTAGAGCGCTTCGTGGCCTTTCCAAAATGGGGTTATAATAGTCAATCGGGTCAAATGGTGATGACTTATGGTCTCCAGAAGTCAGGCCACCTGAAATGGCAGAAAATAATTTTCCTTCAAAATTTTTGTTCGTATTTCAAAAGTTATTTTGAGCCAACTTTGATGTAATAAATTGAAAAATAAAATAATTCTAAGTTGGTCGGCCCTAAGGGCTAAATTTCTAGAACCTTCTCGGGCAGTGGAAAATGCCTATATAAAGAAGGCCCGTAGTGTTGTCTACGATAGTTTTGGGTAGAGATCTAGGTATTGATTCGAGGCTTTGTCCTATAGAATATTGTAAGGGAATGCCCATGTGGCTTTGCATATTGTAGTTTTGAAAGTTTGTAATTCCACATTTGTGGAGATAATAAGAAGCCAATTTTTTGTTCTTGCATATGGTTGTTGTTTCTCTATTTTTGTTATGTGTTTGTGGTATTAAGGGGAGCACCCTTCATCAAAGATGAGCATGGATATTTTTTTTCCAGTTGCTTGAGTCAAAGGAACTGCTTCTACTCATTTTGTGAAATAATCTCTAGCTGTGATTATATGGGTATGTCCATTAGAAGAATGAGGATGTATGGCTCCTATAAGATCAAAGGCCCATTGGTGAAAAGGCCATTGTGTAGTAAAGGGAATTAGATCTCTCCATGGAGCATGAATTAAATTTCCATGCACTTGGCACTTTTGGTAGTTCTTAGCAAACTTGATAGACTCTTTCTCCATTTCCGGCCAATAGTACCCAGCCCTAATAAGTTTTCGGGCTAGTGTTAAACCGTTCGAGTGTGACCCTCAAATACCATCATGGACTTCCTCTAAAGCACATTGAGACTCTTCCCATTATAAAGATCTAAGTAGTGTACCATATAGACCTCATTTGTACAAATCATGACCAATGATAAAAAATTGGGAGGCATTGCGGATAAGGTATCTTTTTTCATGGCAGTTAAAGGTATCGGGAATGATTTGGTCTTTGAGATAGGAGAATAGGTTTTTATATCTAGATGAATCATGACCAACAATGGTGCAGATCATGTGAGTTACAAGGGAATCATATGCAGGATAAGATAGTGCTTCCACTAGGAACTCATAGCGTAGCTCATGTTCAGGCTGCTGCAATAAAGTAGATAGCGTTGCCATTGCATCGACAACTCTATTCTCTATTCTAAAAATTTGCTCAAATGTGATAGATATGAAATATTTCTTTAGATCATCTACCATTCTCTTGTATGGAATGAGCTTTTCATCCTTTTTTTGGTACACATCATTGACTTGATGGATTACAAGTTGGGAGTCTCCATGAATGTGTAATTCTATTACTCTCCACTCAATTCCTATTTTCATACCATTAAGAAGGGGTTCATATTCAGCAATATTGTTTGTACAAGGAAATTTGATTTTGAATGCCTTAGGAATGGAGTATCCCTAAGGAGTGATAAACAAGATGCCTGCTCCAGATCCATTTTGTGTATAGGAGCCATCAAAGAACAATTGCCATTCTCTAGAAGAAAGATTCATGATAGAGGAATCTAGAAATTCCATTTGCACTGGTGTGTCATCAAAAAAAGGTGCATCTGCTAACTGATCAGCAATAACTTGGCCTTTAATAGCTTTTCTTTCAATATATTCAATGTTAAATTCATTTAAGAGCATGACCCATTTGGCTAATCTACCCGTGAGGGCAGCTTTGCTTAGTAGGTACTTTAGTGGATCAATCTTAGCTACTAAATGCATGGTATGAGCCAACATATAATGTCTCAATTTTTGTGACACAAAGATCACAACTAGACAAGCCTTTTCAATATTAGAATAATTTTCTTCGTATGCCACCAATGTTCTACTGATATAGTATATAGCTCTTTCCTTCTTGTTCTCATTATGTTGTACAAGCAATGCCCCCAGTGATGTATCTATAGCGGAGACATATAAGATCAAAGGCTTCCCTTGAATGGGAGGCATCAAGATAGGAGGATTTGATAGATATTTCTTGATATGATTAAAATTCTTTTCACATTCCTCACTCCATGCAAAGGTCACACCTCTATGTAATGTATTTGTAAAAGGTTGTGATATGTCCACTAGTTGAGATATGAAGCATCTAATAGATTGTACTCTTCCTTGTAATGTTCTCATTTGACTAATATTCTTTGGGGGTTGCATCTCTATTATAGCCTTTACTTTAGCTGGATCAACTTCAATGCCCTTCTTTGAAACTATGTATCTTAAGAGCTTTCCCGAAGTGACACCAAAAGCACACTTCTTAGGATTTAGTCTGAGACTAAATTTTTCCATTCTATCTAGTATCTTGCTCAAGTCATTTAGATGTTCAGCTCTAATCATAGATTTTGCTAAAGTATCATCAACATAATCCTCCATAGTCCTATGCATCATGTCATGAAAAATAGATGTCATAGCTCTCTGATATGTAGCACCAGCATTTTTAAGCCCAAATGACATGACATTCCAATAGAGGGTACCCCATGCACATGTAAAAACAATTTTCTCTTGATCTTCTGGAGCAATTTTTATTTGATTATACCCAAAAAAAACCATCCATTAAAGAATACATCTCAAAGCTCGCAGTCATGTCCACTATCATATCAATGTTAGGTAGTGGAAAATCATCCTTAGGGCATGCTTTATTCACATCTCTAAAATCTGTGCATACTCTTATTAATTTGTCTAGTTTTGAAATAGGTACAATATTAGAGATCCATTCAACATAGTCAATAACACAGATGAATTCAGCTTTTAGTAGCTTCTCTAATTCAGCTTTTACCAAGAGTGCAACATGTGGATGCATCTTTCTCAATTTTTGCTTAATAGGTTTGACATTTGGAGCTATAGATAAATGGTGCATCATAAGATCATGATCCAACCCTGGCATATCTGAATACTTCCATGCAAAGTTGATCTTCTTTTCTATTAGGAATGTTGTAAATTTGTTTTTTTCTTCTTCTGATAAGGATTGTGCTACATGGATCAACTGTGGTTCCTCTATTGTTCCCACTGCTATTCCCAAGTTGATAGATTTAGTGGGCTCAATTAGAACTAGAGATCTGTCCTATAAATGACTCAGAAGGACATCAAATATCTCATCCTTAGGAACCTTAGAGAGGTTTTCACCTTTGGATACATCTTTTATTTTTACTTTTGTAGGTTCTGAGACTACCACAAAGTGGTTTTCACTCTTAGAACTCCTTTTCTTTTTCTTTTTATTCTTATTTTTCTGACTAAGATACTTGATGTCTGACTTTGTCATGCTAATGCTCAGTTCACTGATGGAAGTCCTCATAGGCTCAACTGCATTGAGGTAGTAAGAAAGGGCATGGTCATTTGGGAAGGTATAAATACCGTGGCTCATATTTGTAGAGGTTTGGTCAAGAAGTTCAGGATTTTGGATAATCAAAGTTGTGAAAGATTGGGAAATAGTGTTTATGGATATGGATCTGTCATCATTGGTCCTAACCCAATGCTCGAGTTTGAAGGTGATATTACAACTTAAGACATTCAATTCATGAATAGGCTCAATGTCATTATGGAAGTTCACTTCAGCCATTGGTGGATCAGACTCGATAAGTTCATCATTTCTCTCTAGACTTACATTGGGTTTAGGGGCATATTGGTGAATAACATCAACATGTTTCTCTATAATAAGCTCATCTTCCTCTGGAATGGCTCCCCATTCATAGTCATTAGATTCTTCATCTATACCTCTAGGAAATCTAAGAACATGAGTAAAGTCAGGATGAATACCCCAAGAAGGGTTACCCTCAGATTTAGATTTGAATTCATACTCATGGGAATCTATCTTAGAATAACTACCACCTTCCTCTTTGTCTATTTGATTATCTTCAAGATTAGCTAGTTCTTGTGTTGCAACTATCCATTGCTCTATAGTAGGTTCTTGTGTTTATACTACATTAATTCTTTTTATTGGATCATCTTTAGTGTCAAGGAGGTCTTTTATTTCTTTAGGCAAATGCTCATAGGGAATGAGATCTTCAGTGGTGTCTAAATCATCACTATCAGATTATTTAGTTGTTTATCCCTTTAGTTGATTGGTTGTGGATGGCTCAATCTATTCTAATATGTGTGGAGAGTTCTTGCTAAGATAGAAAGGTTTCTTCTTATATCCAAGACCTATTGTATCCTTGTTTTCTTAGCCATGATGGTCAAGAGGTGATAGAAGACCTTTACCCTATAGTCCTAGAGGTCATTTTCCAATATATCCCATTTTAGTGATCAATTTGTCTCTTGGGCCATATGACTTAGAAGGGATATTCGGTATTTTAGCATCACATTTTTGAACAACTTGAGATTTGGGTTCATCTTTGTATAGCCATGCAAGCACAACTTCATCTTCTTCAAACTCTTTCTTAGACACTTGTTCTACAACAAAATTTCCTTTATATGCTTCAAGAGGTTCTGTAGACTCTAGTTTGGACTGTTTCAGAGTTTGTCCATAAGACTTAGGTGAGATAGGGAGAGATGTCAAAGATAAGATTGGCTCTATAGTATATTCTCCCATACCATTTTCTTTGATCTTAACCTCTTTAGCAATGTCTTCCATCCTAGATGTTGAAGCAACATCTAGCTGCTTAGTGGAAGATTCCCTATTATTAGGAACAAGTTTATCAACACTTTCTTTCAAGGTATTGCAAGTTGTATATAGATTTGTCGGGATCATCACCTCTAATCCTTCATAAGGAAATTTCAAACATTGATGATATGTAGAAGGAATAGCTTTCATCTCATGTATCCAGGGTCTCCCTAGAAGGATATTGTAAGCCAAAGGTAGATCAAAAACTTGACATATAGTATCTCTGATGATAGGACCTGCTCTGATAGGTAAGACAATTGTTCCTTTAGAAGACCTTTCTTGCTCATCATATGCTTTGATAGTTATCTTCTTTCTAGGATCAATAGTCATTTATGAAAATCCCAATTGTATAATCAAGCCAAAAGAACAAATGTTTAGACCAGCGCCCCCATCTATCAACACACATTTGACATGATGGTTTTGGATTAAGACTTCAATATGCAAGGGCTGGTTATGTGGATGAATCAAGGAATTATCATCTTCCTCTGAAAAGGAAATATATTGTGGAGATGTAAGATGACCAACCATAGTCTGGAATTTGTCTAAATCAAGGTTATCAAGAACATTGGATCCACAGAGCTTTGTCTAGAATGGTTCTATGAGCTGGAGATATCCAAAGAAACTCAAACATGGAGATTTTTGCATTTGTGTGTTGAAGTTGTTGGACAATACTGTATGAAGTAGGCCTTGTGTCTTTAGGATTTGAAGAGTTAGATGTAGCCTTTTGTTTAGAAGCAGATGAAAGATTGAAAGGCACCTTAGGGACATTGGATGAATCTAGTATTTGTCCTTGTAGGTGTGCCTGAGCTTGTGATCGAGTAACTGCATTAGCTGATTGATTTTCTCTATCTTTTCTTACAATTGTGATGACATTGCAACACTTAGATAGACATGGTTCAACCATATTGATGACAACATTGTTTCCAGAGTATGCATAATTGACTTTAGCACCCATATTAGGCTAAGAAGAAGAATCTTCTTTACCATGTTTAGGAAATGGTTCTGTAAATGCTGTATGATCATTATTTCTCTTATGATTGTCAATCGTGATGTCTCCATTATCAATTTTGTCTTGTATGATGTGCTTTAAATGAACACAGTTATTAGTCTTATGACCTTTATTATGATGGAATTCACAGAAATCATTCTCTCTCCACCATTTTGGTTTAGGTTTAGGATCAAAGAATTTTATCTCAGGCAAGTAGATAATTTTGTTCGCCAATAGAGTTTTCATTGTAGATTCCAAGGATTCTCCAAGAGGAGTAAATTTGCGATTAGGATCTGTAGCCCAAGGTTTATAATCAGATGACTTTTTGTTGGACTTTGTTGCTTTAGCTTTGGAAGCTTTGATGGATTGGGTACCAACAATGAGATTGAAGGTGGGTGCCTTAGATGGGGCATAGATATTACCAACAATGCCATCTATAACAACACCTTTATTCTTGTTCTAGTTTTTGTTCTTGTCCTTAGAACTAGATCCAGATTCATACTTGTCCTTTTTAAGTGTGATATCTCCCTTTTCACAAGTACTTTCTCAATTTTGATTGCATTATCCACCATCTTATCAAAAGATGTATGATTTTGCATTTGTAAAGGGTAGTTGATTTCTGGAACAAGATTGTTGATAAAGATTTCTAGCTTCTCAGTTTCTGGAATGGGTCTAGCATATAGAGAAAATTTCTTCCTCCATATCTTGAGAAATGTCAGGAATGGTTCACCTGGATATTGTTTCAAATTGCAGATGTCGATCATAGTGACTGGATGTTGAATATTGTAGGAGTATTGTTGATAAAATATTTTGATTAACTCCTCAAAAGTTTTGATAGTTGGAGGCATTCTAGAGAACCAATGAATGATTGCTCCTCCCAGAGATCGAGGGAAAAGATGTATTAAGTAAGATGGTTCATGCACGAACTCCATGGATTGAGTACATAATTCTCTAACATGATCTTGAGGATCAGAGTTTCCATCATACTTATCATATTTAGGCATCTCCACCCTTTTAGGGAATGGTGGCATGTACAAGTCTTTATTAAATGGAAAAGGACATAGGATCTCCATGGAGAACTCCTTAGGTTCCTTTTCTTTCTCAAGTTTGTTAATTTTGACTTGCATGGCATGCATCTATTTCATCATAGCCATGATAGGAGTTACTTCCTCATGTGTAATGATATCTTCAACATTAAAGATTGGAGGAAGTTTAGCTCCTTGATGAACTAACTCTAGAAATTATGCTTCTCTATCTTCATTCAAGAAATGCCTCATCATTCTCTTGAAGTCATCATCATTTTGGTATCGAGCAATTTTAGAAGGTGTTGGTTCTTGATCCATATTGTGTTGAGAGTGATGTCCTTGAGACCCATGATGTGTCCCTCCATGAGACATGTTAGGATTTTTAGGACTCCCTGGATTAGATTGAGGTGGAATTTGTTGATTACCTCTGTGAGTTGATGGAGGGGGTATATAACTAGTTTTCAATCAAAAATTTCCAAGACTGTCATCTTCATAAATACCATAATTGTAGAGTTTCTCAAGAGTTGGACCTATGTGAGTAGAAAAAGTTGCGATGTTAAGTGCTTCTCTAGATTTCTTATGTGAGGAAGCTCTAGTTTCCACCATTAACCTTGGGTGAAGCAAGAAAGAAAGATGAAGACAATTGAAGAATGAATTGATTTAAGAAGATCGAATGATGTAACCTTGTCAACATTGAATTGATTGAAGATTAGATTAGATGTAAATGAAGGATACTGTGCCATAGTAGTGTGGGTAGATGCCCAATAGATGGTGGACACGAGCTCACAACACTTAGCCATTTTAGTAACAAGACTGAATTTGAAGATAATTTTGATAAGGTTTTGACACAAGATGAAAAAGACTCAAATCGATAAATCAGAGACAAAACCAAACTCAAGAGCTCACTTTGAGGAAAATGAATGAATTTGTTCTAGTTTCTGCTCTATTCCTGACATAGTGATTTGTTTGACAGATTCTGGAAATAGGCTATAAAAACTGAGTCTCTGACAATTTTGACCACTTTCTAGCAATTTTTTAAAATTTCTCAAACATCTTTCTGTAGGATCGTACGACAGTGGGTATGCTCTAAAATGACAGTTGACAAAACTCATACGATAATTGCAAAGATCACATGATAGTTGATAGCAGGATTTTAACTTTATTCTTAGTGGCTTAGGATGTAACTAGGGTTATGAGTCAAAAATATATGAATGATTGGATGGTAAACATTTTGTCAAAGAGGCTAGGATTTCAATATATTTATTGCAAGATGATTCAAAGGGGTTTATTCCTTATTTTATTCAAAACTCCTATTAGCCAAAATGAAGTAGTCAAGAGGCAATTTTGGAATATAGGTTCCTGCATCTTTAGGGTTGTCTCATGGTCTGTGAGTGCTAACAAGGATGAAATTTTTTGCTTTTGATTGGTGGAAAAACTCGTATGACACTATACAAGCTGTCATATGACAATACAGGGGTTCTGACATGACAATTGCCAAAAACTCATATGACTTTTTGACCTTGTGGGATGACTTTGACTCCAAAAAGGAATTTTACTTTAGATTTTGCAAATTTTTGGTTTTCAGTTTCAAATTGTTCGCAAATTTTTCTATCCAGGTTTGAAGATTATTCTGGGATTTTTCATTTTTAGTAATTGAATAGATAAACAAGCACGCAAAATAGCAAGCAAGTGATTCCAAGAATGTCTAAAAATAATGAACAAGGGAAAAAGCAACCCTGTGCATGAACAATCAAGTGACTGAATCTGCTAATCCCTAGGAGTGCTAATTGTGTATGTTCCAAAAAGTTTTTCAATAATGCACATATTTCTAGAAAATGAAAATTTGGCCTCACTAGGGTTTGTAGTAATGGTCTGACTCTACAACTTTTGTGATCTCAAGAGGGCAAATTCCAATCCAGGCGCACCAAGGTTTTGACACAGTCTGAGAAATTAATCAATCAGGAACTACTAGGGAGATATGACAGCCCAACAAGAGACCACAACTATGAAGATTTCCTCCACAAGGACATTTATGTAGTGGCTACTGCTACCACGGTGAAAATAGCTATTACCGCTTGAGGTTCCATCCATGTGGTTGACCCAATTAAGGGAATGTCCACTATGATTAACCCTCTCTAAAGGTGACTCACAAAAGATACCACATGGAGACTGGTTCTAGATTCAAGGATCTGAGTTTCTGATACTACCCAAAAAGGGAGTAGAGCATAGTTCTCTAGCCTTTTCAATTTTAACCAAAACAAAGCAGATAGATTAATCTGACACGCTAAGACCAAGATTATCTCACAAAGATCTATGACGTCAACCACTTATGATCTATCAACCTCTTTGGAGAGAGAATGTGTCAATCAAAAGTTGAAGACACATGAATCTAGTAGAACGTGAGACTCTCTCAGTAACCTCCCTACCTACAAGGGGATCCTTCATCAAGAAGAGCTTTGCATGCATGAACAAGTGGAAGAAGCCCACTCTCTCGAGATCATCCACAAATAGTGTTCATAGGGCCTATTTACTATGTGTAACAGATATGCCAAAAGCAAATCTATGTTCATTTTATAGCCCAAAATGAAGTCTATGATATGAAAGAAAGAAAAGTCACACAAGCTTGACACGTGAGAGTTCATTTTAATCCAAATCAAAATGTTATCAGTTGGAGAAGAATACCTGAATTCCTCACAATGTGCTTAGTAGATTTTTTCCTATTTTAGAAATTTAGTTGTGCTTTTTCCAACCAAATTCAGCAAATATCAATAAAAAATAGAAGATTTCAATTGTTAGGGTTAGCTGTTAGTCCAAATCTGAAAATCAAATCTGAAAAACTGCCAAAAATTCTAAAATGACAATTGAATCCTGGAGTCAAATCTCATACTACACTGGGTTACCTCCCAGATGACAGTCTGGAAACTCATACAATAGTGGGTGTCTTCTCATACGACAATCGAGCTTCCAAATGATAATGTGCAGCTTCTAATATGAGCTTTGATAAGATCACCTATTGTACGACAATGTGTACCTCATGGTATGACTTTTTGACAAAAGTTGTACGAAAAATGTATGGATAGAAAATAAAAGATCACAGTTTTAACTAGAAAATGACAAGAAATTGATAGAAATTGAATGTAAACCCATTTTAGGGCCCCATGGTGGGCACCATAAATGTGTGTGTGAATTTTGTACCTAGCTATAGAAACAACACTTCAGTAAAACATTAGAGGTTAGCAAAAATTGAAATCTACAAGTAATTGAAACTATGTTGACCAGGCAATTTACTGTCTTCTAGTAGGTGCGAGTATGATACTCTCAGATCAGACCGAGATCAATGACAATGCAACACCTAAATGAAGGATTTGAATGCAAAATATGAAAGTCTATGAATGCAGATTAATCTATATTTTTGTATTTTATGTGCAATAATATGAAAAACTGTATGAAATTAATCTAGAATGAAATTGAATGCAGATTTAATCTAAGAATGATATGAATGTAAAGCTATGATGTGAAAACTATGCAACTATGACCAACAATGAAAGATCTCACAAATTGCCTGTCGCAAGTGCTCAATCCTTCAATCGCCAATTCGCCAGAGTTATTGTGCAAATTTGAGTGTTGATAGAAATGAAGAGCTGAGCCTTGATTTTATAGAAATCTAGAGTTTGAGGATGCATTGAGAAAAGCCATAAATCACTCTTGATAAACTCAGTTTGATTTTTGAGTTAACAAGAAATTAAGAATAAATAAACTCATAAAATTATGCAAAAGTAGTTTTTATCTCAAAATAGAGCTTTAGTTCTCTTTTTTTGCTCATCATCAGTTGTTGAGTTTTTAGAAAATTAACAAATTGAATTTAATAGTTGTTTTAAAGTTGACTGCTTTTTTGATTGTGCATAATTTAATATGAATTAATTTAATAAATAAAGTGATTTATTCTTAACTTAACTTGATTTTGAATTAAAACAATTGATTTATGGGTTAATCAATTATTAAATCAAACTTTTATTCAAAAACTATATTATTAAATATTGACAATTGACTTTAATTAATTAAATAAGAATTTAATCAATTAGTCATAAGATTTTTTTGATTTATTGTCAAAATTAAATAATACAATTTAGGAATAAATATAATTAAATAATTAAGTGGCAGTATTAAATTTGATTAATTAAATATTCAGAATATTCAATTAATCAAACTTTAGGATAAATAAGATTTATCATCAAATAATTATTAAATCAAAGATAATTAGGATAAATAAGAATATTGCTAGGAATATTCCTTGATGCAAAATTAAGATAAAATCAATTAGAATTTGATAATGTGCAGATGTGCCTTAGGTTAGGACTTTGATGTCGATTTCATTCAAATTGGAGATGTAGGAGGTTAATGAACCTATAGCCCATTTTTGGGGTATTACAGTAGGCCTATGTGAATTGATCTCATAATGAGTTTTACTATCAAACACACTTAAGTAGAAATCAATAAAAAAAGAATTAACATATCTTATATCTCTTGGGATTTTATTTAGTACCTTGTTGAATAGTTTATTAAACTCTAAAAATGATTCATTAAAATTATTCTTAATACTAGTTAATTCATTAGAAGCAAAAGACATATTAGTATGATCACCAAATTCATTAATGAATCATGTTGCAAACTCTTGACAACTGGAAATTGATCCATTAGGGAGTCCTTTATACCATTCTCCAACATATTCAATTAATGTCTAGACAAAAAGTTTCATGAAAACATCTTTATGATGAATTTCAAACTCCTCAATTGTGTTCTTCAGATTGATAACATGTTGTTCAACAGATTCAACACCATTACCACTAAACTTTGGAATATATTTTCTCAATTCATTTTGAATAGGGTTTGGATAGCCTACTATCCCGCTAAAATCCAATTTCCTGTATCTATCAATTACCATAGGTGCTCTTAGCCCAACATTATGTCCACCATGATTTTTAATCCTTGGCCCATGATTTTGATTGTTTGCATTTCATAGATTCTGACCTCTATGATCTTAACCATTTTTATATTGGTTACCAATATTTTTCTACCTTGGGTTGCCAAAATTTGATTTCCTCCATTGTTTGGTCATCCCCAATTCCCATTTGGTACATTATTATTATTATTATTTCCATTCCTTTCCCTATTATCAAGTTCAAACAATGGGTTGACATGACCAGTATTGAAAATATTCTCCACATTCTTTCTATGAGGTGGGCTGTATTCAAGAGTTCTATCATCCCTAGTTGTTGTTTCCTCTCTTACTAGTCTCTCACATGTATCACCCTCTCTTCTCTTTGTCTTTCATCTATATTTATTTCTTCTTTTGGTGGAGAAAGTGCATATCTTTGTATTCTCATCTTTTCTAAGACCTCATTTGGTTTCCTTCTAAGATCTCCAACCATTTTCCAATCGTTAGTGCCCATTTTAGCCAACGTAAAAAAAAATGGCATCCAATTGTTGATCTTCTTCTTCTTCATGATTTATTTCATGTTGATAATCATCATCTTATATATCTATTTGGGAAAAAGGATTCCAGTTTTCATCATTACTTCCAAGACTATGATGACTTGATGCGGGAACTTTCTCTTCATTGAAAAATCCTCTTTCCCTTTCAGGGAACCTCTTATATCCTGCCAATGTCACTTTGAGCCTGAAATCTTATTCTTACTCAAGTTTCTCTTTAGAATTAACTTAATATGGTTATTATGTCCTTTACTGAGGGATCTTCTACCCCACATGTACTTTAAAGATAAGTTTCTAGGATCCTCACTTACCCTCTTGCAAGAGAAACTACTAATAATATATTACTATATAGAAACCACCTCACTTAGAGGAAAATATTGTTCTATTGCTATGGGTTTAGGTCTCCAATAGAGTCTATTTTCAATCACCAGGGATTTTGGAAATCTTAATAGTAACTCCCTAGTAGAGTTGCCAATATTTTGTTTGTATGACTTAGATGGGGAAAAATTGAACTATCAATCTTTTACAAGCTATCACCAAAGATCTTAGGCAAACCTCAAAATATTCTTATGAAAAATCCCTAGTAGTGTCGCCAATCTATTTAGTATGTGACTCGAATGGGGAAATATCTCAACTGGTCTAGTCTGATATGATAGACTCCAAAGGGATATTTTATAAATGATCCCCACTAGAGTCAAAAATCTATTGGTGCCCAAATCAACTGATTAGAAATCCTATGAGATTTCCTACTCAAAGCTTTGATTTTCTAACTGACTTGGCTAATGAATGAAAGTGACAGATTATGATCCTCCTCCCTTGCACTTGCGGCTCTACAGAACCATGGTGAGTGGTCTTATACCTTCATCAAAATTCTATATTTTAAGACTTTTTATAGAAAATAGTTGTTGTATATTAAACCTTTAAATTAATTCTTCAAGATGGAAAATTACTTTTTGAAATAGAATATTTCTTGTTTGTAAAACTGAACTCTTTATATATTTAAATACTTGAATATATTTGATTACTTCAGATGTACTGAAAATATGTTAATGATTTAGAACTTAGAATGTTTTGAGAATGTTGACTTAATCAATATCTAAATAATATAAGAATAATGCCTTAATTCTTTTAGAATGATGCAACAATCTTTTGAATTGACCTTATGTATAACTTTATGAGACAAGCAATCTGAATTACTACTACAAGTCTTATTAATTTTAACTTCTTCAAAAAGCCAAAAAGATATAAATTAATTTGATAATCAACCTTAACTTTGATATTCAAATTGTAAAAAAATCAAGATACCATTCCACAAGATTGCACACCCAACATCCACTTTAATGAGTTGGATATTACAAAGAACTAATCAAATCAGAACGTAAATTGAACACCTTTGAGAAAAAAACATTTGATATTATATTGAAACAAATACAATCTTGTCCAACTAGATACAAATTCTAAAAATAAGATCTTCAATTGTACATTCTCAATGACCAAGTTTTGAAAATGAGAACTGCATAAAAACCTGTATAAAAAACTTGTGACTATGAAGACTCCCCCTAAAACATCAAAATAATCCTCTACATATAGACAGGGATTCAATTTGGATGAAGGGGCATACCCCTTCACCAAAAGTTACAATAACTTCCTAATTGACAACTACCTAACTAGACAATCTGACTAAACAAACAAGACACAAATGAACTGATTACAATAAGATAAATTAAACATAAAAACTTTTAAAAATAAAGATCAATCCCCAAGTAGTTCGCTACATTTCTAAATATGGTTTAGGTACTTTTCTTAAGTCCTTGACAATTATCTCCAATATGATCATGTGCTCCATCTGTGAAGTGGCTTATTTCAACTCTAGACCATTAGCCTGGGCAATATCTAAGGTACTAGCAATGACACTCTGGCATTCGTTTATCCATAGATATTATCTACTAGGCCTCTCCATTGATATGTTAACTTTGGTAAACCCTCATTTTTGGTAGCTTCCTTCTCTTTATGCAAACTTTCTTTTAGTAAATTCGTGCATTGGACTCTTCAATTATGAGTTTAAAATACCCACACAATAACCTATTACAATTTTAATTCTGCCTCATGTGAATCCTTACATCCACCCAATATGAGCATTTAATATAAATCCCTTTGCCTCACTTTTGAATTTCAAGTTGACAAGATAATGGTTCTTCATTGGTGTAGGTCCAGTCGACATATGTTTACTCTTGGCACCATCGGCACAATCCTCTTCCTCTTTCTTTGAAGCCTCTATTACACTCTTCTATTGGCATGGGTGACATTGATAAGATTATAAAAGGTCAGCCAATCTATTAAAATACTATACTGATAGTAATTATTACACTAATGACATTGATCAAAGTATTTCCTGCCGATATAACACTGGTTGCATTAGTGTATACTTATCTGATAAATTTTTAGCAACTAATTTTTATTGTAAACATCAGGATAACATTCATATTCCACAAGTTGACATTTTTCACTTTATCATTGGTATAAGTCATCTAGATGACTCTATCGGGCATCAAGATAACTCAAATTTGGTTACTCAACTATGTATTGTTACCTTGATAGTTTCATTGGTATATCATACCCTGATGTCATCACTTTACCCTATCGACATATGTTGACCTAATTTCCCTTTCTTCATAGTAGTTATTTTTATCTTATATTGCCATAAGTTATTCTGATGCACTCATCAGGTGTAGGGGAACTTAAATAATTTTATGCCGATTGCTTTGGCTATTTTGATGACCCTCATTGGCCCAACTTTCTTCAATGCATAATCAACATTCCTTATCTAACTTCTCCTTTGGATCAAATATCAATATAGCATAGTACGTTGTAGTTATTGAGGCTCAATGAGACTTAAAATAACAACTTTCTTTAATGCATAATCAACACTCCTTACCTAAATTCCCTTTTGGATCAAATATCAATATAGCATAATACGATGTAGTTATTGAGGCTTGATGAGACTTAAAATAACATACTCATATGCCTCTAGTTATGTCGATGACATTTGTCTTTTCCTTTATTGGTATAGATCATCTTGATAGTCTCATTGTGTATTGGGATAGCTCAAAATCTACTTCAACGATGTTATTTCTATGCCAATAATTCTATCAGTTTGAATCCTCCCAATGCTTTCATCTTTTTCTATCGACATATTTCCTCCCACCTTTCCTTCTCACAATGGCCTCAATCATCCTTTATCAACATATGTCATGCCGATATATTCATCGGGTATCCGAGGAACTTAAAAATACATATCCCAATTTCTTTAGCTACATCGACGACTTTCATCATTATACCTCCTATCAATAGAGTCTTCTTCTTTAGTATCCATCGGAGTAGGTCTTATCGATAGCTTTATTAGCTATCGAAAAGATAAGGAACTCCTTTTGTCATTAGTGTATGTCTTGTCTATGGGGATCATCAATTTTTATTATACCGACTTCATTGCCTTCCTTTTCTAATTTGATGGTATTGACCTAACTCTTGCTGATGCAATTTATTCCTTAGTACCCCATCTCTCCATTAGAGTATGTTATCCCAATCACACTTTACTATTTTATTCCAAGTGTTTCCATCAAGTTGAATCTCATCAATAATTCTAACCTCCATCGGTATAGATTTTGATTTGTCATTATTAATACAAATTTTTATAATTTTCTTACTCAGTTTATAAAATGAACAAAGCCTCTTCTACAGGGAACTACAAAGCATACATTTTGGTAAAAAAATTCAAAGTGAAACCCACTCATGAAAACATTTTGAGACATCAACAACTCCCCTCTTGTACAAATCTGGGAATCACCAAGAAGAATATCTTCATAGGTAGCCATGATCACATCTGCATTTTCAATCACTCTTATAAATGTTTGATAAGCTTCCTCTCCTTCAACCCTCAACTTAGGAAAAAATCTATCCATTCTACCTTGCATCAGTGCAACCCTTGAACTGCCCAGTTGATGGTAGACCTTCCAAAGCCAAATCAAAGATGGGTGGGGGCTAACTAGTGCATGCTCCTACACATAAAATACCATTATAAGTAACTATTCATATGATTTAACTAATATGTTAACACATTATATTAACATTAAGGACAAAATATGCACAACATTTGAATAGACAAGGGTAGAAGGATATAATTTGAATTGAAAATTCATGTGGTAACACAAACCATACTACAAAAATTCTCAAGAGAAAATAAATGTTCTTGAAAACCATAGGTAAATTTGGCAATCAAAATGAGCTCATTTTCAAAAAGGATAAATCTTATTAAAAATTCTCCAAACTGAATACCCTCACCATTTTGCATGTTTAACCGCTCTTTAAGTTTGTCAATATATAAGAAAAATAAGGTAGGTGATAAGGTATAGCCTTGTTTGACCCCAATATCTCTCTTAAAACATTCTAAAATGTTAGATGAAGTTCTAATTTTAACCATGAACTCTTCATACATCTACAAACAGTAGCTCTAAGATGCATAGGAATCCCAACTTCTTCCATTCTATGCCAAATATTATCCCTAGGGACCATGTCGAAATATTTTTTAAAATCAACAAAGCAACACAAAAATTCATCCTTTTTATCCCACCCTTTTTCAATAATGTGTCTTAGAGTAATACAATGATCAATTGTCGAATGCTTAGGTCTGAAACCAACTTTCCCTTTTTCACATTTATGTTTTTCTTTTGCACATTTGCTAACCAAATAAGTTTTCAAAAAATGGGTTAATAATTATTGTCCTATTATTGGAGGGCTCATTAATTATTATCCTGTAATTGGAGGGGTTATTGACATCACCACTCTTAAAAAGGGGTATTGCTAGACTAGTTGTCTAATCTATAGGGAACCCTTGTCGGCTGATATTATTGAATATTTATGTAATGTGTGGTGCAAGCATTTTCATGCCCCACTTGAGATACTCTTCTTAAATCTCAACCAAGTCTTTTAATTTACTAACACCCAACTTCTTAATATCCATCTCAACCTCCTACATAGTGAAAATATTTGTCGAATTGTTGACCAAGGGTGGTAGGTCCATATCACAATCTTATTCATAAAGTTTTCTTGCATAATCAAACAATTGAGTATTATGATATTATTTTTAGTTTGTTTCTTTCTTGGTTGAAGTTCCTTCCAAAATAACTTGAAATTATTTTACCCAGAAAAATTAGCTCTTCCCACCTTGTGATCCTTAAATCAACTTTTTTCTTCTTTAAAATGTTCTTGTAAACTTTAATGCCAATGTTTTCTTTATTTGACTCTCTTAGATTTTTCCCAGCCATTTTATATTCCTCATCAAACCATGCATTGTTTAGAAAATAATTAATTTCATGCTTTATTTTCCTTTCTCTTGTGCACTTTGAAAGAGCCCGATGAATCAAATTTGTTAACTCATGGCTATTGATACCATGCAAATGTATTTTATCCTTCTTAAAAATATTCTCAAGTGTTACCCTAAAGGTGCTACATGTGAGGCCCTACCCTGATCCTGTCACTTCTTTTATTTTCATGATAGACCTAGTATTTGATACTTTATTTTGATGCATTATGGATTATACTCTATATGACAAGGCTTTGATCACATTAGATTGTGATGCACCTTACTTTATGATGCTTTCCATACTCATGATGATGTTTTTATGATATATTTATGATTGCATTATGGTTAATTAACTTAAATAAATATTATGATGATGTAATTAAGTATATGATTTATGTGAATTATTTAGGGAAATGGCAATTGAATTCAAATTATAATGAGATGTGTTCTTATTGTAAATTAAATTTTAGGTGCTTTAATGTTATTTACATGTGCATATAATTTTATGTGGGAAATGTGTGGAAAGTTGTTAAATTATTTCTAGTATGTTGAATTATGAATTGGTTACGTGAAGATGTTAAGTAATTGGTAAATTCCTAAATAATATTTATTTTTATATATTTTATATGCATGCGATGTCGTGGACTACTAATGTTCGAATTGAGATGTGTAGGAAAATGACCATGAAAATTATTCAGAGAACTAGGGACAAACCTATGTGCAATAGTGAAGCCAAGGTTGTGTCTATTGAAGAGACACTACCTCATATGTAATGTGATTTATTTGTAAATGTCAATGATTTTATGTTTGTTCAATTTATAAATTATAATTTTTAATTATATTTATTCCTAAATGGACATGGCATGTATTTTATGTGATGTGTAGTTTGTGGTGTCACTTGACACTTGTAATGTGTGTGATTTGGAAATGACATGTCTATCTTAGGATGAGTGTGTTGCAACATAGACCTAGGGTAGTACCAAGTAGGATACCCATGTGAACTACTTGGTTAGAAAGCCAAAGCTATGGTCAAATCAAGTTGAACCTGTAGGTAAAATTTAGGTGGGTTTTTGGAGGGTTAAATGAGCTCCTCAGATTGAGTTTGGGTCATTTTTAGCAAGCCCACTTGATATACCTTTGGGTAGGGGTCATTTTTAACCATAGGAAAACTCATGTTTGACCTTAGATTCCTTTCAAAAGTTGATTTTCCAAGATGAACAAAAATCAACTTTTGAAAAGTTGGAATTGGATAGACAACCTTCCATTTTGTGTTGAAGTAACTTGTTCCTCTTTTCAAGTCACCTTTTAGGAATCCATTTTTAGTAAGTGTGTAAGTAGGTTGGGAATACCAACCTATGGGAACTCACATCCTTCCCAAGGGAGTTAGGAAGCATGTGAGATTATTTTAGAGGATATTTTGTAGAACATTTTGGTTGTTCACCCACTCTCTAACTTTGGAGACAACTAGAAGTTTATAAGACTTGGGAGAAGAATTTGGACTTAAGGAAACTCTTCATCAAATATCACAACATTAGCTTGGATTGAGGTTGGTGGTTGAAATCTTACCTTTGTTTCTAGTTTCATTGCACATGTGGATAGAATTGTAAATTGTAAGATTATGTGTTCATCATGTGTTGAATCATGAATTTGTTCTTTGAATGTTGTTATTTTTCTTCTTGTGCTTGCATGTACATGTTTTGGGAGTTCAAGGCAAAACACACCCTTGGGAGGGAAGAGTAGCCTTGGGGTGAAGGGTATAATAGAAAACCATGGGTATAACGTCTCTCTTCTTGTAAGAGAGGGAAAAAGGCATGGATTATGGGGTCCATGTTGCTGATTTTATTTGTATGTTTTGGGGGTCATAAGGATTTGTAGTTTTTGAGAAAGTATGTGACACGAAGACTTGTGTAGAAGCCTTGTGAAGGCACATGTTTTTAGTATATACTTTAGGTTCTCCTCATGATATTTGGTCCACCTTCATCCTTTGAAGATGTTACTTGGTGACTATGTGTGAACCCTTGGGTTGGGAGTGTTGTGGTAATCATGTCTTAATATTGATTTTCTCTTCAATGTGTATGGATTGTGTGTTACCCATTTGGTCTTGGTTCTCCTAGCTTGGGGGTGGCCTTGTAAAGGCCTAGGTTGGGAGGTGAGCCTCCATGGTCTATTTGTATTTTATTTGAAAGTTTTTCTTAGGGGTGTAAAATTGGAAGGAAATTGATGTGTTAATAAAAGGAAGGAGGTACATTGTCCTCCATTGTATCTAGTTGTAAGTGAAAAGCAAACATGTATTTGTTAAAAAATTATGTAGTGTGTAGTAAAGTTGCAAGAATGTATTGAAAATCTTATTATACATTTATTTTGTGTTGAGAAGAGAAAAAAATCATTTCATTGTGAAGATGTATTTATTGGTTATGTAACTAAGTTCTTATTTTGAAATCTATGAAATGCAACCATTTTTAGTATACATTGTATTGAGAAATATTTATGTTGTTGTGTTTAAAAAGCTATTGTAAATTAAAAAAGGGGGTAGATTTCTTTTATGAAAAAGAAATGCGAAAATTTGTTTGATATTTAATACATATGTTAAAAATAAAAGAAAAGGGTAGACAATATTTATTTCATCTTTAGACCCACTATTATTTTATATACTTGTATGCAATTTTTTTTTAAAGAAGTAAATGTAAATAGTCACAAATATATATTTGTTTGTTCATGAAATCACATTCTAAAATTTGTTTATGACTATGAAACCTATTGTAGATTCATTTTAACACACTCTTGTACATAACATTAAAGTTATTTAACTATAACAATTTTCATTTTTCACATATATATAGTTCTAAATATGAAAAACAAATGATAAAACAAAAAGAAGTATGAGAGAGAGGAAAAAAAGAGAACAAAGAAAAATAAGAATAGAAATCCATGCCCTAACCCTAATATGAAATTAGGGTTAGAGTAGAGGAAAGATCAAAGGAAGAAAGAAATGAGGGAAGGAAATAAAAATTTAAAATGAGATTTTCTTCTCATGTAGAAAAAAATAATAAAGAAACCCTAATTAGGGTTAGATATAAAGATGAATTTAATATTGTTAAATTTTGAATCCCTTGAAAAAGTCAAGAGGAGGGGACCTCTATTTAAAAATGTAAAACTCTTAATTTATTTTAAATGAGATTTTTATTTAGCCTAGGTGATTTGACTATTAGTGGGAATTGAATATATAAGTGAATGAATATAACTTATAATAAATAACTTGTGGATATTGTTAAGTCTATATAAGAAATATATACAATTATATTTAGGTTATAACGATTATATTATAATGTTTATTAATTTGGAGGATTAAATTAAAATGAAATTTTAGAGTTCGAATAGCATTATAATTTGATGTTTTAAATGGTTTTAGAAGTGAATAATTGAATAGTTGAATAAATAATTTAAATATAGGTTACACATTATTATATTTTTAAGGTGACATTTTTATTTTTTTTGGTCGGTAATAAGAATGATTTATTGATAGATCAAGATTGACCTTGTCTCGAACCAAGGATGGATACATCTAGGGAATCCATCTTCCCAAGCAAAGACACAACAAAAGGTCTCATAAAAAACTAGAATCAAGATTTACTATCTTTTCCTCCCTTTGTATGAGAGCGCAAAGTCATATCAAAGGAACCCAATTTCACTTTCCTGCTCTTCTTACCTTTAACAATATGCCAAATCTCCTCTAGTCTAGCAGCATCATTTTGCCAGTTTGTCAACCCAACCAAAGAGTCATGGGCCTGATCATTGAAAAAAACCTTTGCTTTTTGATCTTGATTCCTAGCTACCAAAAGGTTATCATCCATCTCACGAGCACCCACCGGACTCATTTTCTCTCTACCAGTTGGAGTTGCAGCCCCAATGCCCTGTAAATCCATTTTATGACAAGCTACATCCTCCATGCTCACCATATTCTTCAAGGGTTGTTCTACCATCTCCTTTGGAGCCTCCTGTAAAACAACTTGAGCAAAACTTTTTTGCAGCTCAACTTTTTTCTCAACTGTGTAATGCTGCACTGAAGCATCTTTCCACCATGAAGTCAATTTTCACATGCTACTTTTGTCACACATAGCCACCAAATGACCAGTTTGATAACAAATCCTACATCTAAAGGGGATCCCTTCATAATCTAGAGGCTATTTCCAGCTACCCTTCGAAGTGTTGATCTCAATTTCTGCAGGTAGCCCCTTAGCCATATCCATCTCCACTAAAATCTGAGCAAAAGTTGAATGGAGAAAATTTGAAGAGTCTTCATCCACCATAAGAAAGTTCCCAAGGGCATCCCCTACAACTTCAAGGCAAGAATCAAACCATAAATGCAGAGGAAAGTTGGGAAGTCTTACCCACAATGGAAGTTTATCAAAACTTTCTTAATTAGGGTTGAAGTTTGGATGCCAGGGCTTTAATATTAGAGTGAACTTGTTCTCCCAGCACCATTGAAAATCACACAAAATCATGTTCCCGTCCTGCTCATTTAAAAAAAAAACAATAAAGAAACCTTTAGCAGTAGGATAAATATGAACCCGACCTTTAAGAATCAGTTCCCAAGTTTAAGAAATCCATTTGTGGAGATCTAATAAGCTAGGCCAAAATCCTCTGAAGTGATTGATTAGACCTAACTGGGAAAAAAAGACTACGTTCTAGTCAACCTCCTCCACCAGTTCTGCATCCAAATTTATAGAACATGAATTTTCCATGGGTATCAGTGAAACCTTCTGCCTATTGTCATGACCATGCTCTGTTTGGCCGCCACATGCTAAGGAAATAGGAACACCATTCTTTCAATCACGATGTGGCCACTTTTTAACCACATCTGTAGAAGATTGTAGATATCTCTTGCCATCAACCCTAAACCCCTTAGAATGGCCATAGCCCTCACACACTCTATCCCCATCACTGGTTCTTTGACAAACTCCAGCTCGCCCAACACCCACATCACAGCTAGGGGCCCCGTCAATGTGACCAGAGTTTGCCCAATCTCTACTGGCATCCTTGTTCATGTCATACAAAAGGCCCGAAGCTTGAGCATCATTTAACCCCGATGATTTCACTTTCAACTTATCTCGCCCATCATGGTATCTCCCATTTTTGAAGGAGGAATCCCCTTCCAAAAATCCTTGGAAGTCTCCGCGTTTCAACCGAGCCCACAATGGATCTGACTCACCATTTTGAACCTTGAGACCATGCCCTAGTAGGCCATGGCCATGGGGATCTTTGGGGTGCACCTTAGCCTTTGCAGGAAATACTGAAACCCTAGCCTCTAGACCTGAAAATTTCAAAAAACTTGGGAGCACCATCCGAACCTATCTGTTGTTCTTAAATTATATTCAAAGTTAACGTGACAATTTAAATAAAGGGATTTAATTGTTAATTTTCAAATGTGTCATTAAAATTATATTCGTTGGAAATTAAAAAGGGTCAATTGGATTACTAAAGGGGATAGCCAATTAAAATATTAGATTATATAATATTAAAATAAATGAGTCTTTTAGTCTATGAAGGGGACATTTAGAAATTGGTATTATTAATTTTACCTTAAGTTGTATTAATGGGTAATATGGTTAATGAAATTTATAACATTGCAAGGTTATAATTTAAATATTAAATTTATTAGCACATTTCTAAGGGTTAGAGTGAAATTGAGGAGGATGATTATTTAGGGTTATTATTTTTAAAAGACCCTATTAATTTTTAGCTCAATTTAAATATAATTATTAGGGTTGAAATAATTTAAACCTATCTCCCCCATTTTCTTTTGAATGAACCCGGTTACCCTTGAAAGTTAATTCTAAACTATCAACGATGTAATTCGATTGGTAAACTTTCAAACATTTAACCTTATCAACATGCAAATATTAGTTAATTCAACTTGTAAAAAATAAATTATCAGTGTGTTTTGCTATAAAATTTGGGCATGACATTACCATTTTATTGAGTCAAAAGAATTATGCCCTGTGAAAGTGATTATTGAGAGCACTGAGCTTTTTCCCCAACCTGTTTCTTTTCTACCCACAAAAAATTAACACATATCAGTTTGTGATCTTACTTTAGATCCCATACATGTTCAACAATCATAAATTCCTCAATTTTCTCATATAAATTATGTGAAAAAATTGTGTAATCTACCATGTTTGCCTCATTGTAAGTGTTGCAAGTGAAAATACCCAACTTTGACCATCTAGCCAAACCATTGCAAATTATTAGATCAAAAGTACCACATAGAGTAAATAATTATTCTTGAAAATGATTGCAGCCTTTAGCATCTTTTGAAACAATTTCCCATTAATTTTATTTCTCTTTTATGAGCCAAATAGGATTAAAATTTTCTTTATAGCTAAGTATAGTATCTTGTTCACTTGTAGTTATAACATTTAAACCCCCAACAAGGAGAACATCACCTTGTTGTTCAAACAAAACAACATCCTTCTTTGTGGAGAAAAATAAAATTCTTTTAGGGTCTCTATGGTCTAGACCACACCTTTTATGATTTTTAGAGACTTGTGGAAAAAAATTAACATGTTGCAATCTTGATAAGGTTATTGTTTTCCAAAATTTTGAACCATATGAACTATTTATTAGAGTCTTCTTTTTCCAACTAAATGAAATTTCCATTCTCTTACTAGAACCATTATACCTCTTTGACCTTTACCATTTCTTGTTGCTTCATTCCACACTACCAACTTCAAATAACATAAGAAAAAGGAATTCTTACATCCTTTGTGCTCACATGTCTCTATGAG
>BSBK01001401.1:607500-1010000 GCA_027943335.1 Chamaecyparis obtusa | reverse complement strand
AAACAACAGCTAGGAAGGATCATTTTCCAACATCTGTTGAATACATTTGTTGGAGGACCTTGTATTCATGAGCTACAAATGTATTCAAAAGATGTTGGCAAGCAATCCTTCCTAGTTGTTGTTGTTGTATAAGGTTTGTCTCAATCCCAATAGGTTGTAGTTTCATTTTCTAGATGTGTAAGTTAGAGGGGGCTTACAATAATAAATCATGTAATGAGGGGGCTTAGAACACTAGTATATGTAAATTTTATTATTTAATAATAAAAATCTATTAAAATGTTTGCAGTTTCCTCATTTAACTTGAGGTTTATCTTGCATTATTTTGGTCATTATTGACCTCCTCCTCTCTCTAAATTTATTCCTTATCTACGGTCTTTGTATCTCGTAGTGTCAACTTGGAATCGAAGGTGCCGAAGTTGCACTCAATCACTTGGGTATACAGCTCAATTACGTTGTCTCCAAAAAATTGTGACCGTGATGCCTACAATTATGTTTCTCAGCTATTGTGAAATCTGCATTTATGTTTCTCAACTGTTGTGAAATTTGCACTTATGTTTCTCAGCTGTTGTGTTTATACCTTCTCTCATTTGCTGATGTAATTCCTCTTTGAGTATCCCCATTCTCCTTTGCATCCAAAATGAACTCATTCCAATCCCTCATTGGAATAAAGGGAGACTTCATACCACACTACACTCAAACTTCAACAAGACTTCATACCACGTAGCATCCGTAGATTACGTTCAATGCATTATTTACGCTTGTATTGGTGGGAAAACTCTTGAAAACATGCAAAAGACATTGCATTCAACCATGTTGTTTCCATGACACATGTAGTTTACCTCCAACATAAATCAGCATTGTGTACAAATCTGCGGATGTTGCATGGTACGAAGCCTCGCTCAAGCTTGAAAATGATAGTCAATCCATAGTCAAGGTCAAGGAACAAATGAAATAACCAAGAAAACACTATACATTAAATCATGTGATTGATAACAGATTGGGGCTCACCTGAGCCATAAACATGAAGAATTATTCTAAAAAAAGATGTAAACCATGTCTATGCACACTTGAGGCAAAGAGAAGTTATGTCATATCAATATTAAAATATTAGTTACAATATGAAAATACTAAACTAACTAATTCCTGAGTTCATCTCTGCATATGGTCGCAACAAAGATATGTGATTACAATACAGAGAAGGCATTGTAAAAATATAATTTCAGAATTTGCCCTAGCCTGACACATTTTTCACTCAAATCCTTCATCGCAGATAAGTGGAGATGGGCAAATAGATGCAGATGAGTTGTCATCAACCCAACTAAAGTATCCGTAGCCATTATTTCCCTATGATACCTAGTCTACATTAGTTCTTATATTATAATGAATAGTATTTACATTAAAAACTTTAAATATATACACATTAGCAACCTTTTTTCTATTTGGGCAGCACCAAAATTATCCTCTAGGGTTGTTCAGTGTTCGTGAAGTCTTCAGCACACACTACCCACCACCACATTAATAATTTGGCACATTGACAAGAGTCATCGAGCCTATATCAATAATGTACCACACCATCGTTACTACATTTATTATTTTATATGATTATTTTTATATGAAATACACCAAGGAGTACCATAAAAAATATTAACCATTTACAATAATGAAAAGTAAACTTAAATCAAATAGCTCATTTTTTTATTAGCATGTGTAGTCTCTATGTATATGAAAAATGAAAGAAATATGAAGCTGAAATAAAATAGTGAACAAAATAGTATTCCACATAGAGATGAATGAAATATACCATCAAAAGAAGGTGGCAAAATCTTGTCACGAAGCACAGACATAGGAAATAAAAAAAGGACAAAAGATAAGAAATAAGAAAAATCATTACGACTATAGAAAAATCATTTATACTATAATAGAAAAAAGAAACACTCTTTGTCAACAATTTTCAAAATCATTAGGACTATATAAAAATAATTAAGACTATACAAAATCAAATTTTAGAAATGGACGATGCTTTTCCATTACAACAATTGAGCATTCATCATTTGGTATTGTGTATTCCATTTAAGTATGTCAACAATGTTCAAAATCCTATCACCAAACACATACAAGAAATAAGAAAAATCATTTGGACTATAGAAAAATCAAGTTCTAGAAATGGACGGTTTTGATATTGCTTTTCCATTACAACAATTGAGCATTCATCATTTGGTACATATATTGTTCACAAAGGCAAAGAGAAATTTCAGTTAATACCACTATGTATCTGTTCTATCAAAATGGGTAAGGGTATTAATTGGGACTGCCATCAACATTTATCATCATTGAAGGGGATTAATTCATATTCGACAGATAACTATAGTAAGAAATGAAATACATACATTTCATTTCCAATTATTATCAGTGAGATAAATAAATTTGGGCCAAGAGTACAAAATATAGAGAAGACTCCAAACATAAGTGAGTTGGCAGCAAAAATGTCTTAATAGAATTTACATCAAAACCAAAAACATTAATCAATTGATTATTATATAAGCTCCTCAAGCATGAGTTGGAGAGGACTACATTACACATTCAGACACAATATTATTTTCACAAGTTGGTGACTATTATAATCATTAGGTAGATTAGGCTATAACTGGTGGAGATAAGTATGCATGTAGATCATAAAGCATAGAGTACACACCGGTGTCTTGCATAAGTGGAAGATGAAATGTAGATTTCATGTAAAGAATAGAAGCATTCTTTGGACATTCAAAAGTGTGTTTCAGACATAGAAAAAGAGTAAATTGTTGAAGGAAGTAACAAGGAATGACAGATGTCAAAGAAAGAGAAGTAGTTTTCATGAAAATGTTCACAGGGAGATACATCTTTTGTTTTGCAAAAATAAAATCTCTACAATTTTGAGTAGGGTTTCTAAGAGTTGAATTCTTAGATCTCTGGTAGTCATGGTAAGTGACAAAAGCACTCTTGTGAAGAACAATGATAGTCATTGTAAAAGAGAAGAGCAGGTAATGATACTATGTAGAACACATGATCCACCACATTCAAAGTAACTTCCAAGAATGTATGTCAAAGAAAAGAGTAGACATAGATGATAAGGTAGAGAATGGCATTGTCTAAAAAAGTAGAGAGAAAAGGCCAAAATTCAAAGATGACTATTAGAGGAGACACTAGCTAAATGGGAGGGCATTCAACATGCATCAAAAGTAGTGGTATATACTGCAAATGGAAAAGACAATGTTGACGAAGTTGGAATGGCACTTTTAGAGTGTCATAGAGTTCCTCATGATAGTGAGCACAAAAAATGATCAGTCATGTGAAGGAATAGTAAGAATGAAAGAAAAAAATGCATCCAAGAGTCTTGAGAAGTGACTATCAAAAGGATGTCAATAAATGGTGATCAAATTTGTAAGCAAAGATTAGCCCCAATGACAAACAACACTTTTGAGTTCTTAGTTATAGACAAGGTTGACTGTCAAATAGGCTTGATGAGGTGACGATAAGTGTAACAATTCATGATCTAAAAAGATGCCAAAATAATGTGGATAAAGAACATGCACTGTTATGAAGGCTCATAGCCACAGTAAGGAATGATGTCATAAAAATCAAAAGAGGGACAGTTTCTAAAAGGCAATGATATTCAAAGATTGAAATGAGGGTACTATATCATGACAAAGATGCAAGCATTAATAGATTTTCATGAATGTGAAGGTGCGGTGATCAACAATGCCATAAAGAGACTATTGTTAGTGTTTCTACAAAATAGAATGACAGTGTTGTGAAAGAAATGATTCATGTTCAAGAAGAGTGCCTCAAAATAATGTTATTCAATGCTTGAGGGATGATATTTACTACTTTCATAATGACTACATGATGAAAAGATGGTTAGATTAAAAGATGTAAATATTATCCACTGATATGACAATCATCTACAAGGCCACAGTGTATGTAACAAGAGGTGTCATATTGTCTTTCAAAGAGAAGAGTAAAAGCTGGCAGTAGCATCAAGAGGTGCATGTTTTGTACAAAGTTTTAGAACATGGAATGAAGAGCATGAGGCTATCATCACATCAATCCTTATGAGTTGTTTGATTAAAAAGATTGAAGGCATTAGATCTTACAAGGAAGCAATGTCCAATGTAATGAAAGAAATGGAAAACCATACCAAGCATGAGGAATCATGGTGACTATGTATAAAGGAGTAGCAGTGGTGAAGGGAACAATTAGAGCAGCGATTTAATGGTCAATATAAGATATAGAGATGTTTTCAAGAGGAGAGGCAATGATATGTATTTTGTTTCTAATGATGTGTTCACTACCACAAAACAATTTTGCAATCATGGATAATAGGACTCTGAATTGACCCTAACATGCATGAATTTAATGCTTAAGGAGGATTGACATGGTATGGAACAAATTGGATTGTGACTGTAATTCAACCTTAAGACAAGATAGTCACTACCTTGAGACTTAATGGCCTATGTAAATGCAATTTCCATTACTGTGATTTGGTTCCAAGAGACCTTGATCAACTTAAATATATATGAAAAATATATGTATCCTTGTTTCAATACCTAAAAATCATTTTTTAACTGATTTTGTGTGCTTGCTGCAGTGACAAAGGTAACTTGGATTAGTCAATTCATTTTAAAAAGAAATCTCATAGATAGATCCCAATCATTTTTTTTGTTACTTGAAGTCTTCCACTCCACCATGAGAATACATCAATTGCAAGAATGAAGAACTACTACTCAACAAAGGATTTTCCTATCTTGGACTAACTGATATTGTGACTCGGAATGACAGTAGACTAAGATAGTGTTATTTGGGAGTGCCAAAACAAAAATAAGCATGTACAGAGTTTTCTTTCATTGTTTGTTTATGTACAATGAAATTATATAAATAGTACAGTCTTACTTTTAAATATAATGTTTTTTTAAGTGATGGGTTACATTAAAAACACCTACTTAAAACAGGCTTATTCCCAGACAATTTGACCAATTAGTTTGTTCTCAAGGTTGTTGCAACTTTCCCAGCTCTGTAGCTGAAAAGGATGATTCATTATCATATAACAAAGAATGAACATGGATCAAATGATTTTGTGGGTTCTTCATTGCTTGATATGTATACAAAATGTTTCCACAACTTGGTGAACAAAAAAATAATAACATGGACTGCAATGATTTGTGGATATGCCCAAAATGGACATGCATGTTGTTCAATCACACTATTTTATCAATTGTTACAAGAGGGTATGAATTCTGATTCAGTTACTATGGTGAGCATTCTAAAATGTGGGTATTTATGAGCTTTGCAAGAATTGGTATTGAGTTGTGAGGAAAGAGAGGAGGAAGGTGCATTTATATAGCAACAACTTGCAAGAATTTTCTATCAATGCTTTGAACGTAATCAAGATTGCACAGTTTTCTTTCTGGTTTAGTGGGTCCAAAGATGTCAAAATGCCAAAAATGAAAAAGATAGTGTGAAAGGAGTTTGAAGAGTCAAAGGCCAAGACTAATGGTCCAGTTGGGGATTAAGACAACTTGTCTTGACTAAGACAATACTATCTTTTCTACTTATCTATCTGCTACCCTATTCACATTTTGGATAGAAGGATTTCTCAGTTGGATATAACAACCAACTCCCATCTATAATATATAGATTCTAATATATTATGTATGTATAATCACTAATTCAATTGGTGGTACCTCACAATTAATATTTATATTCATTGTATTATGCAATTTGAAGTTATTAATTTGTGCTAATATGTTTTTAAAATTAAATGCACAGTTTTCCTTGTTCTCAGGTCTACTATGAATATGTTACAGAGCATGGTCAAGGGCTTTATGAGCTGGTGAGCATTAGAAAGTAGAATCAACATCATATCTGACTAAAAAACATACTTCAATTATTTTTCAATAATTCTTAATGTCAACTGGTATGCCTATAACATGTTGCTCATTTACCAGACAAATCAAACAACTATTTGACTGCTGTTCTAGAAAAAAACTTGATGTTTGAACAAATAGACAATTCTAACTCTAACCATTCATCAAGATACTATTATTTCTTTAAGTGTATTACTAGTTTGGCACGTATAGATTCTTATGACATTCATTCAACTTCTCATCAACTATATTGCCAATCACTCTTTTCTTTTACATGTATGAATGGATCAATCAACAATTGAGAAACAAATTATTCAATTTATAGATATAGAAATAGAAATAGAGAAGGATAGAGATCGATAAATATATCACAATATAATTATTTGATATATATCGACGTAATCATTGCACCTCTCAAGTGATAGTTTTGCACTCCTCAAATGATAGTTTTAGATCTTTTAATGTAACATCATTTTACAGTTGCTAGAGTAGTTCCTAACTTTAACCTCCAATAGGGGTCACTTTTCCCCTATGCATGTTATTTTGGACATAACCACTAAGTTTAAGGAGGTCGTGATTCTTAAGGACATGGTTCTTAACCCCTCAAAGAAGGCCTAGGGGTTAATTTTAACGAGTAGATTCTTAAATGGTTCTCTTTTGTATCCTATTCACAAGTAGATTCTTATGTTCAATTAGGATACTTCAGAAAAAATTTCTATGATACTTTTTTCTTTATGTCTCATTTAATATGATGATGGCACTTATTGATGCAAGGACTAGGGTAAGTGTGAGAGATTAGGGAAATTTGTCCTTCAAAACCTTCTCAAAGGTCTCCAGGACAACAACCTACTGGAACCTAGACCCCACAACTTCAAATTCCACTTAATAACATGTCCTAACTACCATTCCCAACCTTGAATACAAGATTCAACAATTACTCCAAGATGGATGATGCACTGTCTCATAATGACTTACTAGGATAGGTACCAATCTTGGTCCAATAATGAAGGATGACAAGTCTGTATTATGGGGGGTTGATTCAACTTTTCAAGAGTGTTTCATTACCTATCAAACATTTCCAAACTATTAAGAGTCCTTGGAGCATTCTGCAGACAATACTTCCTTCTTTAGGCCTCAATCCCCTTGTAGCCCCACAAATACAGATTTAGGGTATTTCTACCAAAATCAACATTGACCCTTGAGGTTAGAATGTAGTTTTAGATACCCATTTGGGAGTAATTCTATCCTTCTAAGAAAAGAATTCAAGAGACTCAACAAACAAGACTGTCCTTAACAATGTCAACTAGGCCTAATTGTGTAATTAGGTCACTTTTCTAAAGGAAGTACCCTAAGGATCAATAGGGGAATTAAACCAATTCTTGGAATGTTATTAACATGGTCTCAATACACTCTAAACTCAAATTCATACCTTGATTCAACCTCAACACCTAAATGTCATCAGTTCTTCATTCTGAAACTAGGTTGCCACATGGAGATGTCAACCTTAATTCAATGGAAATATGGATGGACACACTCTTCCCTAAAAATTGACTTCAAAACCACTAAATATACATGAAATCCCCTCATTCCACCAATAATTAGAATTTTCTAATGGTGGACATGAGACGAAATCAACCTTGAATGAAGAAACTCTAGGTAATGAGGGTTTCAGGCCAGTTTAAAGAAAAAAATGCTCTAACTTCCAACCCCAGACACCTTGGACCTCTAAATTGGTTGCAAATGAAAGTGGATTCAAGGATCTTCATAGTCCCATAAATTTCACCATCAATATGAGTCATGTAGGTTCGTACAGGAACAAGAAACTTGACTGTTTACAGGACAATGTTATGTTTTATTGATTCAAAATTTTTTTTACATCCAATCTGCCTTCCACTTGCCTAAAAGGATTATATGAAATGGATAATCTAGAATGGACGAATGTTGGGTATTCATGGTGAATATAGTTACAAAGAAATCTTCAATGTATCGACATCCTCAAATCTATTCTATGATTCAATTTCAAATCTCCTATTATTCACTGCTGCAAAGATATATAATTTTTCCCTGACCAAGTACATGGAAGTTTTATCTAGGGCATCAACTCTTGAAGCAACGTACTACTTCAACAATTTGAGTATTGGAACAATTAAAATACATGGTCTTTCCCTGCTTCTCATCTAGTGGCATTGAGTCCCAATGGGAAGAATGCAGGTCAAGACCAAATGTCAGAGCCGACTATAGAGTCTTTGAGTTGGTCTGACAGAGAGATGGGTTTCTCAACACCAATTTAAAAAAAAAACTGACTGCAAAGTTTAATTAAAAGAAATCTAACAGAACCCGACAATGCACAAATGAATTTGCTGCAACCATAAAACTATTTATTCATTACATGGCTGAGTTTGCTAAGACAGGTGGCTACATGTTCATTCCATGGCATGCTATGTAAATAGAAATAAACCTAAATGATAAACAACTCTAAAATTACTTGTAAAGTAATTTTCTTAATTAAAAATATTGAAACCCTGAGCCTGAAACAAAAAATGGCATATAAGACCGACTCTATGAAGTTTAACAAACGTAGTCAACAACCAAACCTTCTTCGAAGATGAAAATCCTTCGCGTGCTACAGTCCTCCTTCGTGCACTACAGTCCTCCTTTGTGCGCTGCAACCCTTGATCTAATTTTCCTGTAAAAATGAAATGAGAAATGAAATCTTTTTTTTAAAAGTTATAGCCGTGTTCGTCGATATTTTGACCTACATGGTATTGGTTGAAATTTTGACCAACATGGGCATGGATTAAAAAAAAAGAAAATTTTCCTTCTATAATCCGACCAACCTAAACCTTTTTAATTGATGGTCAAAAATTTTGGTAGAAAAATAAGGTCAAATGTACTAGTGTGAAGAGTTTTCTACCAAATCTTTGTTGCCCACTTGTTGCTCTACCTTATTATATAATAGGAAATGGTGAGAAATACTAGGATGAAGACCACTCACCAAATTTTTTCATTATACATTGGAATACCAAAAATCTTACCTACAAGATGCATCTGGTAAGCACAACCAAAGGAAGGGTGCCAACTTGGGATCTTTGCCTTGTAGGGTTGGATTTGTTTGATTCTATATAGAAATAGACAATGATATGTACATGAAAAATATAATCTAAGAAAAGTAAATGCAAGGAAATAGAGATAAGAATGAATGCAATTGGAAGAGCAAGTGGAAAGCTGTACTTTGGGTCTAAATTTCCCAACCGTCAAAGTCTCAGAACTGGTTGTAACTTCAGATCTAGTAGTATACTAATTTTTGGGAGGACAAGGTCAACCTGTAGATGTAGTCTTAGGATTATGTCGAGTTAGTTAGCCTAGTCCTGCACTTTTTTGCTCAAATTTGTAGAACAACACTATTAAAACCTTCAGACAGTGTATCTAGAAATCTAGCCGAATCTAAGCTTTTAGGACCTACAAATATGATAAAATATATGTGTGTCTATGGATATATAGGGTTTTTTCTTAGTAAACCCCCCATTTTGGTGATTCCCACCTCCATAGATAGTCCTTAGGATATGTAAAATATGATGTACTTATGAACCTAGAGTATGTCTAGATTGCTAAATGAACAAAAATGCATAAATCTAACCCTATGTATCATAGAGTGAAACCCTAGCATGTAAGTGAAAATAATGTTTGATTGAATGCATGAAAATAATTATATACCTAAAGTATAAACATGAAAATATGAAGCATCAATGCATAGATCTAAAAATAACTAGGAAATCATACCAAGCCCTAAATAGAAAAAGTACTCCTAACCATCATCATGATCCATTTGAAACTCCATGATGATGTAGAAATTGATGTATTTTATTTCTTAAATTCTTGATTTTATTGTAGATGCTTGATGTTGATGCTTGGAATTGATGGACATGGTCTTCAATAGAAAACCCTATCTTTAATGGATGTCATCAAAGTATGACTTCCACCTCAAAATTTCTTGTTGTAATCAAATGGGGGCTTTCACCTTGCACTTAATTTCATTATGCCAAAATAACACAATAAGGTTTCTTTTATATTAATTTTGGGAGCCATAATTAAGAAGGTTGACTACAAATCTAGAAACCCCACAAATGCATCAAGAGGGACCCTAACCTTAAATATTAGCCCAAATTTGTAGGACAAGGTCAACTTGGCCAATATAATCCACTAAGAAATTACTAAAATTTGATAGGTGGATCACAATCAATCTGTAGGTGCAAGATCCAAAGTTGTAGTTGATTCCAATGTCTGGATTGAATTCTGAGGCTGAAAGAAGGTGAGATAGAGCCTAGGAGATGGAATGATTTTTTGATTGGAGAAATATAGGAGGATTCCTAGAAATTAGATCCTATCTTGATTTTGCACAAGTTGGAGAGATTAGAGGACCCATATTTGAATTAGGTATGCATTAAGTACAATTATGAAGTCCTAGAATGCAAATATATAATGTAAATATAGTAAAATAGGTGAAATACCAATTGTTATATTATAGAGAACAAAAGTTCTTACTATTTAGGGTGGTACATTTAGCCACTACTTTAGCGCGATATGACACTATGTGCATATGAAAGCTAAAGTACAAAGAAAATAATACATCAAAGCCTCTAGTGTGTAGATCCTACAAAAATTGTTAGTAACCATAACCTGCAAAACCATGTGTCAGTAAAAACATAAATCACCTAGGGCTTACTAAGGAAATGATGAAGTTTGCAAGTAGTTGTATGGCCCCCTATTTTGGCTTGCTATTAGGAAGGTGAAACATGAAATAATGTATACTGTGATGAACTATGAATACAAATTGTTGAAAAATGCTTATAAAAACCATTCAAGGTGAAGTAAATATGTTTCAAAAAGCATTTGGATAGAGAGGAGAATAATTCATGATTCCAACACCTATAACAGTGTGGAATTCAAAGCTTCCTAGCTTAAGTTATGATCAAATGAATGAAGAAAGGTATTAATCAAGAAGAATAGTTATTAAAAGATAATTGTAAAATGCAAAAATGATAACTAACATAAAAAAGTGATTATAAGTTATTCATTACCTTTTTGATATCTCATTTGTAACATCACCTTTGTTTTCTCTTGCGAAGAAGGAAGATGTCCAAGAAGTAGGAATTTTAGTTGACAAGAATAGGCATGTTGAGGATAGTTGTAGAGGATGAGATGCCCTTGGATGAGGTATGCCTTGATACACATGTTTCTAACCTTATTTCTAGAATTTTTAATTTCCCTAGTAGATGTAGAATTATTTTATAGATAGGATTTGGTGATTTCTAAACCAAAAATCCTAAAATTTGACCTAGTCCCAGATAGTTGACATGGCCCTCAAAATTTTACCTAGTCTTGAAAAGTTGACCTAGTCCTAGGAAACTCAACCTAGTTCTTGGAAAGTCAAACTAGTCTCAGGAGAACCAATCTTTCTTCTTTCTAATTTAGTTTGATTGATGTGTATGATGTTCTGATGCTTCTTTGTTGATTTGTGACTGCAGGAACTTCCAATCATGTATGAGCATGCCACTACGAAGACTATGAAATAATTATAAGGATGGTATGGTAGAATTAGTCTTGATGATATTCAAATCTTGAGAGATGTTGGACTATATTGAGTATATTGTCCTCCACATATGATATTTCACTGAGTCATGTTGATGGAACTGGTCGAGAGATGAGGCATATACACTTCCACATTCTATCTACCCACAAGTGAGATGACTATCACATTGGAGGATGTGTACGGCATCTTACGACTACCTACTCGAGGTAGGACAATGAGATTCAGTACAAAGAGATTAATGAGAGCGATTGAGATAGATCAAATATATTTCTTGGGTTGGTCTCCACTTCATGCACATAGAGATCACATTCCTCTACATGGATTGGTGCATGGATACAAGGAGGTTCCTTTGATCCAAAAGGTACTATTGTGTATGATTTATATTGTAGTGGATTTTTATTGCAAGGGGACCATATTTTTTGTGCCCCTAGAACCTATGGTTGAATGCATGGAGAGGTAATGTGTAGTATACTCATGGGGTAGGAGTATGTTTTCCCACTTGTATTATGAGTTGGGTAAATTTGTGAGATATCATAGATGTAGCTAGGTAGTTTGTACTTAATTATAGGTATGGGTGATGGAGCATATCACATGTACACTAGTAGGGTTCCCAATAGAGGTTTATGCCATGGATCCATGAGCATATAGTTATCCACTAAATTCACAATGGAAGTGGGTTGTTTTGATGTACTAGGTGGTGACCATTGATTGGTTGCAAGTGACTGATATCATATGGTCAAATCATGCCATCCTGGATAGATATGGACCATCAAATGATATGTATCTAGAGGTATAGATTTATAGAGGGAAGGAATAGCTATATTTTGGTGCTTGTCTACTTTCATAAAGTGATGTGATAGTTTGGCATCATAGAGGGTTTTCTTCAACTAATGTCATTGTATTCTCATGAGAATAGGTTTTTTGAGAGGTCTAGGACCATAATGTGATCCACAATTAATGATATTGAGATGATATATGAAAATTTAGAGGAGGAGTAGGATGTGAATATACCACATACAATCATTTATGCAAGTGTGATGATATATTACCTCAGTATTCTTAGTGTGCATGGTATTAGACCCATAGTTTTGAGAGACTACCCTATGAGAGACCCAAGGCCATGCTATGGAGTAGAGAATGTAGTAAATGGAGATGGGGAGGATGAGGGAGATGATTATAATAAGAGAGATGATGATGATAGAGAGGATGAGAAGTCAAGAGATATGTCAAAGGAGGAACCCATGGAAGATGATCATGGAGCAACTAAGGAGGAAGAAATATATGTTGTCCCTTTGAAGAGGTGACCATAGGTATCCTGATTAGAGATACCACCCCAACAAGATGTCTCCTTTTGAGAGTGCAAAGAGATTAGTCATTCTATGGCCCTAGCTATTGATGATCCTAAGTATGAAGAAGGATATCTAGGTATGAATGATTGAATATGTTTAATTATAAATGTGAATGCATGTGCATATATTATAAATATAATATTATTAATGTTATGTATTATAGTTGGTACAAGTGGATGGAGATGATTTGTGGGTGATTTTATGAGAGATATCATCATAGCATCACATATATCATAATCTTCATAGATCAAGTATGGATCATAGTGAGACCTTGGGACATAAGGATTTGTTTGAGTCAGTACATGTAGAGATGTAGGTATTGAGAGATGAGAGAGATTGACTCCAGTGAGAGTTGGTAGAGAGCCATCTTGAGCTATAGGAGATACGAGGTATACTATGAGGTCATGAGATGAGGAGCTCATCTAGGAGCCATTCATGATCCATGATTGTTCATAGAACATCATCCACACCATGACCACCATCCTATCACCATGGACCTAAGGGATCAGGGATTCATCATCCTGGGGATGAGAACTGATATACATTATGTATGGTTTGAGATATAGGACACATTTTGTACAATGTCAAATATGTATCTAACATATATATATAGAGTGATTTTGTTATGTTTTGATGTATATTGCTACTTTTAATGTCTCTATGATTGATTATGTAATTAATACCATACAAAAATTAAAAATGATATACAAGTGATTTGATTAAAACTTAGCTTTTATAAATGCAACAATTATAATGTAAGATGCTTATGTAAATAGATGAACATGCAATCTAGCTATCAGAGATAACTAAACTTAATCTATTTGAACATAAATTATGAATGAAAGAAAATGTGTGAGTATCTTCTAAGTAATATCCTTATCAAAATGATTAACATATTATAGAAAAATTCAAGACCAAAACATGAACATTTTTATCAAGAGTGAAGCAATACATGAAAATAACACATAATGCTCTAATGTATAGATACTAACACACATAAAGACTAAAATGAGTGAGAAGGAAAGGAAGAGAGGAAGGAAGAAAATAAAGAGAAGAGCTAAGCATAGTACTGATGCAAATGCATAGTTTTTATTTTGTCCCTCAGTGGTATATCATCCATATTAGCTAATTTATATGTGCCAAAATTGTAAACTCCAATGATGATGTATGGGCCAAGCCAATTAGGACTGAATTCACCTCTTTCTCTATATAGATTATTTATGTTTCATTGGTTCTCACGAAGAACCGGTTCTCCTATTGAGAAATAATGTTTAAATACCTTATAATTATATTTATTCTTTAGAGATTTATGATCTGCTTGAATATGTTCAAGGGAATTAATAGGTTGTTTATCCAACATTTCAAGTTGAAGTCATTGTTTTTTCAAGAGTCATTAATAATTAAACCACTAAGGAAAACTCTTAATGAGGGTATTTCCAACTCTAAAGGCATAATTATGTCTGCACCGTAAACTAGATTATAAGGAGTTGTTCTTGTTGTAGTACAAATGCTAGTCCTATAAGCCCATAAAGCATAGGTCAAATGTGTGTGCTGATCCTTATCATGTTTGTTCATATTATTTCTAAGAATTTTTTCAATGACCTTATTAGATGCTTCAACTTTACTATTAGATTTAGGATAGTATGGAGTAGAAAAAGCATTTCTTGATACAATATTTTTCTAGAAACTTTGTTACTTTTTTTTAAAAGGAGTACCATTATTAGATATTATAATTTGAAAAATACCAAATCAAGCAATAATATTCTCTAGGAGGAAATTGTAAATGACATAAGCTTTAGTAGAGAAAAGGGGAACCACTGCTACCCATTTAGTAAAGTAATTAGTTGTAGTGATAATGTACACATGTCCTTATGAAGGAGGTGATATCTTTCTAATGAGATCCAAGCCCCAAAGATTAAAGGGCCATGAAGCTACCTAAGAGCAGAGTTCATGTATAGGATCATGGATGATATTATTGTGATGTTGACATTGAGGACTGTTGTCACTAAGGATTGCACCCAATTTTCTAAGTGTTGAACCTAGCAATCTTGTGAAACATGGGACTATTCTCAGGTTGTGGGTAACCTATCTGAGAATAGACCTCTAGATTAAGGGCCGACTTCCCTCTGGATCACTTGAAACTTATCTAAACTTTGGGGAAAAAGGGAGAGAAAGTACATGAAATTAAACAACTACAACTGAAACCAAACAAAGGTGATCCACCAAAATTTAAGAAGATCCACAACTGAAAATAAGTTTACTCCAACAACAAAACAAACTTAGCTCACAACTCAATCTCACTTTCTTAGACTCTTAGTGAAACAAGGCACTTTAGAATGCAGAAAGGAAGAAATCTTCATAATTCTAATATTCTTGATTGCACACAAATCACACTACTGAATCAAGATAAATTCCTGAACACCAACTTGGATTCAACATGCAGATTAAGGATATAGAAACATCACAATAATCCTGCATATGACTTCAAAAGAAAACCCAAAATTATAGGAGAACAAGAAGGATCAATTTTTATTGCTAAAAAGAAACTAAGTACAATTGTGTTTCTCAGAGCTACAACACTCCTATTAGAGTGAAAGAAATGAAGAGCTAACCTCTATCACCAAAAGTGAGAGGTATAAAAGTTAAAACTAGGAATCTGCATTCAAACTCCACTACCTCCTAAGAATAGAAAAAGGTCAAAAAGGACCCATGAGGCTGCATCATAATTCGAATGCCAAATTCTTGAATTCCTAGGGGGTGAGGAAAGTGAGACCCTAAAAATAGATAGTCAAAGAAACAATCATCCTACCCACTAAGTCATGCATTGAACATATTCTGATGACAGTTTATAAAAACACCATCACCAGAATTTACATTAATGGAATATGCAATGACTCATCATTAAGAAACTACCCCACTATGACACAAAATGGGCCTAGTATATTTAAAAAATGGTCTCAACCCACAAAATGGGGAAACAAATTTTTAAAAATAATTATATTTCCAAAGACCCACCTATGCCTAAGAAAAAAAATGTGGAATAAGATATATTTTGAAAAACACTCAACCCAAAATGGGGAGGACATCCAAAATATTTATAATTTGAAATAAATCCATATCATACAAATGGCACCTAGCATAAAAAATTAAAGTCAACCGACAACCTCAACCCAAAAATGGGGAGAAAATGCTAATTGACTATTGAAGTGAAAACCCCCTCGAAGATGGAAGGGCAATTTGCTGGCACTGTAGACTTTCCTCTCTGACATTTGACAAGTTACTAAATCAACTGTCACCTTTGACAAAACCCCTATGTTCGACTTTAGAAACAACCATCACTGGCATCGACATGTACTGATTAGGTAAGCATTTTGGTTTTGGCATCATTCTGAACATTCATCTTGAGGGCACTGTGTATTTAAATTTTTAATTCTCTATTAGGAATGTTTCAAGCTTTTGTATATTCGATCTTAGAACACTGGCATCATTTGCTTAAAATTCTATGTACATTTGCAATGCATCTCGGCTCCTAAGGGCTTCGAGAGCATGTATAAATGATGGCCTATCATTGATTCATATATATGAAGGCACTGTACCATGGTGGCATGCTTTTGTTTGATCATGTCTTATATAACCCATGAAGGGCTAGGGCACGTTGTTATGGTGATGCCTCCTCTGCATTCTGATTTGAAAGTAGGGCACTATTGTTTTCATTGTACCAGTTATAGCCTGTGAGCAACACGGCTAGGGCATCATTTTTTTGCTCTTAACTTTTGATTTCAAATGCTAGTCTCAATCTTATGCACAGTGATGGCATTTTGTTTCCCTGCGAGTGCATATTCAATACTATGGATATGGAATTCCTAGCAAGAGCTCCTTGTTTGTTGATTTGCAACATCACTCTTAACTAGGGCATGACATCTGCATCTCTGTGTTGTTGATATTTACCACCACTACTTTAAAAGAGTTCATGACTCACGGTTTTGGCATCAAAATTTGTATTATACCCTCTTGGCATGTGCTCTAGTCTATTGGTAATGTTACCAACTATCGAGGCATTGATATTTCATGCTCGTTGCTTGAATTTATGAGGACCGAGAACTTTGAAACAGGGCATCTCTCACCATTGTATATGCTCATTGCATTTGGCATGGAGATCACTCTTATTCACTGTTATTTCCAAGGGTATTGTGATGCCCGTTGTCTTGTTCCTACGCATGGACCTGCGAACTTTGAAACATTATTGTGTTGATGTTACTATTGGTATTGGCCTCTATGTCGAGCATCTCTCTGCATTTGTATGATAGCATCTTAATGCATCACTTGTTTCAAACATGATGTGTGCATTTATTGTAACATATTATGCCATTACACTTGTTTTTTTTTTGGAAGCACTCTGTGTAGCCCATGAATTATCTAGGGCATGCATATATTGAATGCTTGATTGTTATCTTCTTCAATGCCAGCCTGCGAGCATACTAAGGCATTTGATGTTCACTGAATTTTCTGGCATACTCATACATTTCATGGCCTCTTCATTTCTATGCTACAGATTGCCCTACTGTTGCTCTTTTCCTTACTGTTATGGATCCATGTTGGCATGCGGCTCTAACTGGGACATGTTGGCATTGTCACAAATACATGGACCTGAGTTAGAGCCCTTGCATCACTAGCATGCTATCTCATATGGTCACTGACATGCTATTATGCCTTGGGGAAACTTGCCATAAAGCTATGACATCATATTTTGATGTTTGTTGTTTTGATTCTCCCTTTGAAACACAAATGAGGGCACTGCATGAGATCAGGCTCATAGTTTATTCTTTTTATCAAGAGCACCAATCTACTTGTTAAATGCTGATTGCTTATGGATCAGATGCCATGAATATTGGTAACTAGGGCATCGTGCTTTATATGGTCACTGCTTAGCATATTTGTTGTTTGATCATTGTTTTATGCTCATGAACGTTGCAGTGTACTCATGGTGAAGACTCGTGTTCTTAAATGTACTATGTTTATGGGCTTCATTGCTAGTTATAATGGTATTTCCTTACTGCTACATGCTTGATGTTCTGCTACATGTTTACAACTTGTGAGCTTCTTGGGGCATTAATGTTTGCATGAATTCATTACTGTTGTACATTTGATATTGTTCCCCTTGCCATTGAAATCAGTGTGTTGATGTTTCAAGTGCCCATTTGAGATGTAGATGCATTATTTATTTGTCTATGGTGCCACTGTTTATGTATGGATATTCATGATTGGTTTTGTTTTTTAGGAAGCATTACCTCACTGCTTTGCTACTAATTTATGGCATGATTTCAAAGCCTGTTTTGATAGAGCATTGTGCTTATTTAACCATTTTGATGTAGCCCAAGATCTAGCCAGGATATACTATTTATGGTTATCTTGAAAGCACTGGATCCTTGTTGTTGACTGTACTACTTGTCTATTGTATGCAAGATGACCCCAAAATAGAGTGAAGATTGATGCTATTTCTTTAGTTAGACTGTATTCACTTTCATCCTGCTGTCATATTATTCCTTTTTTGACATGTTGATGATGTATGATGTGATCTACAAGCCCTTTAACACATTCCTTTTGCCATTGAATTTCATGACCTAAAGTGTTCTCATTGATGCTGCACCCTCTGGATGTACTTGCTTTGTACAATGTGTGATCTTGGCCCTTTATGCGATCATTGACAGAAAACTTGAGGTTTTTCTATCATGATCTGCATCAAGGGCCCAGATCATTCATTGAATATATTGTTGGATCAGCTCCTCCTATATCTGCACATGAAACAAACATGTCAGTGAAAACATGGTGCTTCTTTTGTTCTTTGGAGCCTTATGCACATGCCCTGAGCACAACCTTTGTCAGAGGTGCATGACTAAGTGTACATATGCATTCTGTAGATATTGTGATACCAGCCATTGCATAGATCCATTGGATCTAACCCATCTCTTCCTCTCTTCTTGCAAGTTCTGGATCTCAGGAGCTCTCTGGACAGGACTGGATCCGAACTTCAATACCAGGCAATGTCTGGTACCCCAGTATTTAATAATTTTTCTTTATGTATATGTATACTCATTCATTCAATTTTGGTAATGGCTATGCTCATGGCCTATGTGAGCTCATATAGATGTTTCTCCTTTTAGTTCTTTCCCTATTGTACAGTATACATACATGCATGTGTAGCATTAGATGCAGTTCATTTCCTTTTACTTTCATGTACTCTTCAATGAAATGAACACAAACTTAAAGAAGATCACCTAATAACACAAACTAGGGTACAATAGCCTCATCTAGTAATTAGGTCTTCAATCTAAGAATGAGCAAAAAATATGGCAACAAGGACATCATGTGACAAAGGCAAAATAATCTTTTTTCATATTTTTCCAATAATATCCCATGCAAAGGATCTTGTTAACTAAGGAATTTCCACCAAAATGTGTTGGACAAATGATCAGCACTCCCCTCAGGATTCGTGACATGGCTTAACCACCTTCTGTGTCTTCTATAAGTCTAGTGGTTGTATTGGGAATTAATAGGTTGATCTTTTGGTGCAATGACAACCACTACTTGTAACAAGTGGTATCAGAGCTTGGTCACAGGTTTGAATCCCTCGAGTAATGCTGAGGGGATATTGTTGGAAAAATGGTCATCTCTCCCCTCGGGATTCATGACATGGCTTCATCACCTCCTGTGTCTTCTATAAGTCTAGTGGTTGCATCAGGAATTAATAGGTCGATCTTTTGGTGCAAGGGAAACCACTACTTGTAACAAAATGCACACCACAAGATCCTGAATGAGCCTCTTATAAAACCATAGGAATCTTAGTTTTATTAAGGCATCAAAGTAAAAGACAATTTTAAGAGTGCCTATAAATAATGTCAACAAGAATGATGTATCTTGTAGCAAGTTTATGAATTAGAGCTCTAGTATTTCTTGTTTCTAATTTAGGAAAAGTACCATCTCACAAGTAATGAAAGATGTGTGAATACCATTCATCTAAATGAAGACTAAAACAACAAGCTTCACTACTAGATCTGCTAGAGATAGTAAGACTAGCAAGATTGTGTATAGTGAATTAATAACTTTTAGCATTTTCCTCTAAAGCGATAAGAGAAGTTGTGCTTTCCATAGCATCCACATGTCTATTATCCTTGTGAGGTAGAGATGAAATAGAATGAGAGAAGAATTTTTCAAGAAAGCCTAAGGCTAAATCATGATACTCAGTCAACTTAGATTTTTTAGCTTAATATGTTCCATTTATCTTTTGCACAATTGATTGTGAGTCCCCAAAGATTTGAATATGTTTCACCTTGAGGGATAAAGTCTCTTTCAATGTAGGGATAAGGGATTCATATTCTACAATGTTATTAGTACAAGAAAAGGTAAGACAATATGATAAAAGTATAGGTTTCTTTGAAATAATAACATTGGCACCAACACCATTTCTACATCTAGATCCATCAAAGTACAATTCCCATGTATCATCAATAGCTATAGGTAAAAAAATTCATTGAGGAAATTGATAGGATGATAAGTTGAAGTAGGTGAAGAAGCTTCAACAAAATGATCGGTCAAAGATTATACTTTAATTTCCTTTTTAGAAATAAACTTTAAATCAAATTCACTTAGCATCATTACCCATTTAGCCAAGCGTCTTGAAAGATCAATATTTCAGAAAATACGTTTGTGTTGATCCCTCAATTTTTTTGTCTATTAGTGTCTAGCACTTAAGTCATTTTCTAAGCAATGTTGGTCGGTCATCACTGTGATCGATCCATCTTGCAAAGGCTGAGTTATGTTTAGAATTTTATTTTACATAGTTATCGAGCAGTAGTTACTATCAAGAAAGTCAAAGGTCACCGAGTACTTTAGTGTTCGTCAAGTTATATAAAAGAGTCAGTGTTGAGCACCATTATATGAAGAACAATAAATATCAAGCATTAGAGACTTCATATGTCGAGCAAGCCAATTGTGACATATGTGTTTGTAATGGCACAAACACCAAGGTAAACCATTTTGGCTGACTTCTATGCAAGATTTAATGTGTTTTGAGGGAATCAATGAGTTGATTACGCCTTTTATTTCTAATAATTAATCCCTATGTAAGCCATGTAACCTATCAGGTAAAGGGAATGCTTAAGTGGCATAAGTAGAGAATATAGATCGTTAATCTTGATATAGGAGGTTGATTAGATGTTTATATAAGTTGAGATCTAAACCCTAAAATGATGTATGTATGGATGGATTTAATGAAGGAGATCTCATGTATGCAAAACAAAGAAATATTGTTATATAGGCAGAGATCAGTTAGAGTGACTGAGAAAAGTAGTGAAGGACAGAACAAAGATACATTTGATTTTGAGATCAGATAAGTATTGGAAAGAGGAGATCTATTATCATCATTTTCTGTGCAAACCGAAGGATCAGGTACTAATACATTTTAATATGTGAATCAGGGTAAATCTCTTAATAGAGTAGTCCTAATAGGTTTTCATAAATCTCTTAACTGAGTGCTTACTTAGTTGTAAGTTTTAAATCCTTTAATCAAGATAGATTGTATAAGTCTGTAAGCTCTAAACAGGGTAGACCCCTCACAGGGTAGATCATTTGAACTGATCAAACATTGTAGCCCTAACAAGAAAACTTTATACTACAGTAGTGAAGATTTGTGGGTGTCATCCCCACCCTAGTTTTACCTTTCAAGGGTTTCTAGGTAACCAAAATATATGTGTTATGTGTTTCATTTCATGGATGAAGTTAGAATGTTAGATCTATTTCAGTATTGAAATTCATGTTTATAGTATGTAAGTCAAATTTATGTCAAAGTGGAATTAATAGTAGATATCTGATTCACACCCCCTCTCAGTATCTCACTTCCCATATTAGATTTCCAACAATTGGTATCAGAGATTTGGTCTCTTAAAATAAGTCTAATCACTTGTGAGTTAAGGTCTTGGAAATGGAGGTCTATAAATTGGGAAAGTTCATATAGAATTAGAAGATTGACATTCAACTTGCATTACACCAGATTGAAGCAGCCAGAGGTGAATTGAAGAAATCCTTATGCAGAAGGAAAGAATTTGACAATTCAATAGAATGATACACAATATCAAGAAGAAGACACTAAAAGTCTATTTGACAATGGAAATTCCACTGAAAGTGATGCAACTATAGCAAATCTGTTAGAAAGAAACAACACACTGAATGAAGATATCATAAATATGAAGAGAATAAGAAATTCAATCAGTAAGACTATGTGAAGTAATTGAACATAAAAAGAAAGTTGAAGAAGACATGACAATGGCTAAAGAAGACAAAAGAAAAATGTCTATAAGACTTGATGAAAGGACATGTGATATGCAAAGGCTGACAAACAATTAATTGGATATGGTAAATCAATTGCTACTTGCTAATCAAGAGTTAAGAAGAAAAGATATGGAAATCACAAATCTAAGATTAGAAAATAGTCAACTAAAGAATGAGTTGAGATCTGAAAAGGAAATCAATGAAAGGATGAATAAACCAAATGAAGATGTGAAATACTTTGAAGATCTATTGAGGTCACCAAGAAGATCTAGTGATACTTCTAGACTTGGACATGATGAGAAAATATCATCCATTGAAGAAGGTGAATCATCAAAGAGTTGAGAATAGAGGAATGCAAAGTCAAAGAACAACAAACCTACATGCCATAATTGTGGAAAGCTAGAACACACAACAAACATCTGCAGAAGCAAGAATGGTAAGTCCAATCCTAAACAAAAGTTTAATGGAAATTGTTTTAATTGTAAGAAGCATGGACATCAGGAACATGAATGTAGGTCAAAGGTCAGTAGTCCACCTACTACACCTAGATTTTAAGGACATTGTTTTAACTATCAAAAATATTGTCATAGAGCACAAGAATGTAGATCCAAAGAAAAGTGGACATCCAATAAACAAAATAAATCACCTAGAAAGGGTAACACATTCAATTGGGACTATAATACATGGTATAGTTGTCATTATTGTACAGAATATGGTCATATTAGAGTAAACTCTATGAAGACATATTTTAGAGGAAAATCCAAGAGTTGGATGAGTCAAAGTCTGGTCTGTTACAAATGCCAAAAGATTGGTCACATAAAAAGAGAATGAAAAGCACAAGCATCGAGTGATGAACACACCAAAAATGAAGAAACTATTGAACAAATAGGGAATTATATGAACAAGACACGGAGAGAGAAAGATGAAGCAAGCAGTAGTGGAACCAGTGAACCTTAGGTCACCCAATCCAATGGATCAGGTGATCACACTACTTCGAACTAAGAAAGGAACGTATGCGAGGAACAAAATTTTCTAATGATTTATTTTACACCAATTCTTGACATTTGTTAAAGTCCATATCTACATGAATTGAGATGCATTAGGATAGATTTGAGAAAAGAGTTATATTGCACATTTGATACCAGGCATTAGTATTTAAGTCCAGAGTGACCGAGTCACTCACTATATTCCAAGCTCCTGTAATAACCAAGATGCCATATGTACCGAGCATAACTAAATGGTAGTATTGATCGAGTCATGGTTTCAACCAAGTATGAGTACATGATAACCTAGTTGTCATGTGAAGGTCGAGACAATTGTATTCACCTAAAAAGTGTATGGATCATTTAATGAAGCCCTAAAGTTACCGTTTGATCCTATAAAGTAAAAAATTACTATTCATTCTCATTTCACCCAATGATTTGAGAACTTCCAGAGTGATTTTTAAGTGACTAAGAAGAGCTATCTATGTTAAGCTAAGTTTGTGAAGATCTTTACAGTGTGCCATCAACAAACATCATGAAGGATTGTTGAAACAAGGTATTACCGAGTAACTTGAACTTGTAATTTGAACCCTAAGTTTTAGAGATATAGCATCTACTTCATCTGCAACAACTAAGAAGCAAGGAAAAGAAGTCTTGAATGTTCAAATTGTGAGGAGTGATGCATGTAAGCCACCTAAATTTCAAGCCATTCTAGAAAGTGTGGTGAAGGGAGATCCCATGAGAGCCCTATCATCGATTCCACTAATGGTTTTGATGATACATGATGTGCACTCATGTTATATGTGCAAAATTGGGGAGATTGTCTATTATGAGCTGAGGGAGGCATACAACAAGTTATGTATCAATGAATTATTAAAGGAAGAACATCAATAAATTACTAAGAAAGGCTTAGTGTTTGCCCTAGATTTCTCTCATAATTTTAAAGTTTAATGGATTAATATCATCTTGAGAAGAGTTCATGATATGAAGCTATAGATGGAGAACATATTGGTCAAGATCACCAAGGATATGATTCATTGAGTCACCGGTTATCCCAGTCTTACTGGAAAGAAAAAAATGAGATGCCAGAGTAAAGAGATAATTCAAACAAACGCTCAGGTAGTATGGAATAAGAGAGGAATGACAATATCCACAATCATAGATCTAGATATAGATTTTGCAGTGAGAGTGATTGCTCACAAATTTTATCAGTCAAGAAGGTTAGATAGTGTTCCCTGCATTGCAGTCAATCAAGCATGGAAGATGGTAAAGAAAGATCATACTTATGATCTTTTCGAGCTAAAGTTGACCCAACTTGCTGAGAACCTAACTTCAATTAGGAAGGCCAAGAATTCTATGTGCAAGTTTGATTCTCTGATAATTTTTTTATTCTTCTATGTGCAAAATAGTTTTCCTACCATAGGAGATGTTTTATGGAGTAAGGATCAACCTATAACCCATCATATAAATGAATTTATTCATCAGTTAGGAGATAATTTTGATAGTGTTATGGATAGATACTTTGTGGAATTCAAGAAGAAGATGAGAAAGAGAAATAGAATCCCTATATCCCTAGTAGATAAGCACTACAATGACATATACTTTCTAATGGATACTGACCATACCTATGTTGAGGCTGTTATGCCTAGAGTAGCATGGTTAAGGCCATTACCTTATGATGTGAATGTAGATGAAACATTAGCAGCAATAACTACTTTACTAGCAGAGGATATTGATAGGAAAGATAAACCTTCTAGAAACTATGAAGAAGATAAGTAAAAAATAACTACGGGGTTAAAGTTTGCAACCATTGAGAGAAAGAGAAAGAAAATATTCAAGAACCTAGAGCAGATGCTAGGAAAAGGTGAAGAGGAAAATGCACCTCTTGAAATAGCACAAGGTCCGGGAGAAGATAAATCTAGTGAGTCTGAAGGAAGTGATGAGGAGGAAACTGAAATTCTAAAGAAGGGAAATGAGGTATCAGCTATTGAGCCAAGTAGAAGGAAATTAAAAAAATTAAAGCCCACTCCTCCTGCAACACTTAGATCAAGGACTAGGGAAGCTTCTACTACCATAGCTACCGAGCCCCAAAGAAAGACACCAAAAAATCAAACAGAAGGGGAAGGGTCTGGTAAAAGGAAACTAGTTCAAATTAAAGTTGTGTCGAGTCATCCTAGGAAGAAACTAAGAAGGAAGTTAGTCTTGGAGAAGGATGATGATGATGAAGAAAAGAAAGGCACATATGATAATAAAAAGATGAAGGTGACATCACATAGATGTCTAATGACTGTGGGTGAAATATGCCACAATATCAAAAGCACTACTGGATTAGCAAGTTTAAAGAAAATAAAATTTGAAAAACTAAGTAATGATGATAAAGAAAAATTTGAAGACGCAATGCTAGAGATGCTATGCACTTTCAAGCTGACACCTCTACAGATTAGGAATCTCATCCTTGAAGAACTGTATAAAAGAATTGATCAGAAATGGCAGTATGCCATCATGACAGAAAAGAAAATAAGAGAAATTACATTAGCTTAGATCATGTCTAATCTATCACCACAATAGATAAAGGCACATATGGAGTAGTACAAAAATAGGTTTGTACCCAAGCTCAAGGCCTATTCCATTCTGCAACACAAGGTTGAAGAGGTTTTTGAGAAAATTAAAAGGATGTGGAAGATTATTTTTGGGTTGTTAATTGAGAAGAGTACACAACAAGGAGAAGGTATATCAAGCCAGGTAGAACTAGATAATAAAGAAGAAATTAATGAACCTCATAATCTAGAGGAAGAAGGACAGAAGGTAGAAGTGAGTGGATCATAGGATGTGATCACAATAGAGGATATCCCTGAGGATAAACTAGTTAACACCAATGCATTGACTGAGGAAGAGATAATGAGTCAACTTCTTGCCAAGGCAACTTTTGGTCACTCTCTACCGAGTGCCAATATTGTTATTATATAGGTACATGATTATACATGGATTGAGGGCACTTCAACTATAGACAATGCACCTTCAAGATCACACACGGTCCTAGTTGAGCAGCAAGTGTTACATAGTACAAGTACTGAGAAACAAGACAAGCCAAAAATAATAATTAAGAATTCACCTACCGAGGAAGATAAGAAAGAACAAGGAGAGGAGAGCCTAAAAGATCAAGTAGAGTCTGCATTATAAACATCAGGTCCTCATATGGAGGAAAAGAAGAAGACTGAGGTGGAGACAACTAAGGAGAATCCAGAGCCTAAGGAACAAGAGGCTATTAAAGCTTTAATATAGATGCTAAGTGGAAATACACCTAAGAAGAAAAGTCATAAGAAAAAGGAGAAATATCCAAGTACACAAGTTACACTTGATGAAGTTATAGTGATTTTGAAGTGGGACACTGATAACTTGACTTATGAGTAGATGCAAATTTTGCAAGATCTTTTGAAGAAGAAAAGAAAGCAAGAGGAGTTAAGGCGCGAGCATCAGTAGAAACAAGTACTACATGAAATCAAAGGTATATTTGTAGAAGCCTTTGAAATGGATGATTTGAATGAAACCTCACCTATTTTGGAACAATTGGTTCAAATTGTTAAGAAGGTGAATAGTGATGACAGTGAAGAAAATAAGAAACTTATGTAGTGGTTTGAAAGAAAGTTTGAGACAAAGGTACTTGAAAAGGTCTCAACCAAGATAGTAGTAAAATAGGTAGAACTTTCTATCTTAGTGACTAATTTAGAAGAGGTTGTGTAGAATGTTCATTCTCTATACAAGAAGCTATGTAATGTAGAAATTTTTACTAAGGACAATTAAGAATTGATTGATAAACCGCAATTAGACTTGAAGTCTACCAATCATTCACTGATCATGGATGCAAGCTCCAACTCCATTCATTTCACAAGGTTACTTCATGCACAAGGGAGATTAGATGAGTTGATGGCTAATGATGGGCGAATAAGAGCCAAGATAATTTCTATACAGACAATGTTAACACCTCATCTGGAGGTTATGTAGAAATAATTGGTAACAACAAAGGAGTTAGTATAGAGAGATCCTCATCTCTCTATTGCCGAGAGTTTAGTTGATCTAGCTGCCTAGCTAGAAATAAAGATACAGGTTTTGGAGTCTATCAAGTCAGGATGGGACAATGCCTTAGTTATGATAATGCAGATCCATAAACCATTTTTGGATAAGTATTTTCTTACCCCTACACCCCAGCAGCTTCAAGTGACAAAAACAAGGGGGAAATGACATGCCATGACTAGAATAACATAAGTAGGAAATGAAATGACTTAAAGGGAAATAAAATGAGTAATATAAGGAGAAAATACAATGAGGAATGCATAGAAAGGTATGACATACTATTTTGTAATGTATATATTTAGTGTATGTCAAAGAGCCATACGTCTATATATGTAGAATCTTTTGAAGACCAAGTCAAAGTCTTATGGGGATTATTCAAACTAATAAGTACTCTTTTGTAATGGAAAGTCATGAAAAAGTGTTTTTTCCACCAATGTCAAAGGGGGAGATTGTTGATCCATAAGTTTTGTTGTCTATTAGTGTCTAGCACTTAGTCATTTTCTAGGCAATGTTGGTCGGTCATCACTACGACCAATCCATCTTGAAAAGGCTGAGCTATGTTTAGAATTGTATTTTGTATAGTTATCAAGTAGTAGTTACTACCGAGCAAGTTAGAGGTCACCGAGTACTTCAGTAGTCACCGAGAAGTTTATGCCAAGTTGTATAGAAGAGTCAGTGTCGAGCACCAATATATGAAGAATAGTAAATGAAGAGCATGAGAGACTTCATATGCCGAGCAAGCCAATTGTGACATATGTGTTTGTAATGGTACAAACACCAAGGTAAACTATTTTGGCTAACTTCTATGCAAGATTTAATATGTGTTGAGGGAATCAAGGAGTTGATTATGCCTTTTATTTCTAATCATTAATCCCTATGTAAGCTATGTAACCTATTAGGTAAAGGGAATGCTTAAGTGACATAAGTAGAGAATATAGATCATTGATCTTGATCTAGGAGGTTGGTTAGATGTTTATATACAATGAGATTTAAACCCTAAAATGATATATGTATGGATGGATGTAATGAAGGAGATCTCATGTACGTAGAATAGAGAAGTATTCTGATATAGGCAGAGATCAGTCAGAGTGATCGAGAAAAGTAGTGAAGGAATGAACATAGATACATTTGATTTTGAGATTAGATAAGTATTGGAAAGAGGAGTTCTGTTATCAACATTTTTAGTGAAAACTTAAGGATTAGGTACTGATACATTTTAATAGGTGAATAAGGGTAAATCTCTTAACAGAGTAGTCCTAATAGGATTTCATAAATCTCTTAATCGATTGCTTACTTAGTTGTAAGTTTTAAATCCTTTAATCAAGGTAGATTGTATAAGTCTATAATCTCTTAATAGGGAAGACCCCTCATAGGGTAGATCATCTAAAGTGATCAAGCATTGTATCCCTAACAAGAAAACTTTATACTGCACTAGTGAATATTTGTGGGTGTCATCCCCACCCTAGTTTTACCTTTCGAGGATTTTTGGGTAACCAAAATATATGTGTTATGTGTTTCATTTCATGGATGAAGTTAGAATGTTAGATCTATTTCAGTATTGAAATTCATGTTTATGGTATGTAAGTTGAATTTATGTCAAAGTGGAATTAATAGTAGATATTTGATTCACCCCCCCCTCTCAGTATCTCACTTCCCATATTAGATTTCCAACAGTTTGAAAGTATCAAATTTTATGATGACATTGATTTCAGCATTAAGGAGATAATGTCTAAGTTTTCGACAAGAAAAAAATAAAGCTAGACATTTTTTTTCTATCAGAGTATACCAGGTTTCATAATCCATCAAAGTACAACTAATGTAATACATAGGTTTCTCTTTTCCATTCTTATCATGTTATCTAAACTAATGGATAAAGAATTTGGAGAAGCAAAAGTGTATAAGAATAATGGTTGAGTAGGTTGTAAGATAGGAGTATTTGCAAGATATTGTTTGAATTTATCGAATGTCTATTGAAAAAATCACCATTCCATGAAAAATTAGTATCTTTCTTTAACAAGGAAGTGAAAGGAATTGTATGATCCACCAAGTGTGATACAAACCAACAAATAGCTTATATTTTTCCTTGTAAAATATGAAGTTGTGAGATGTTTTGGGGAGGTGACATATTAACAATTGTATTGATATTTTCAGTATCCACTTCAATACCCCTATTTAAGATTATAAATCCAAGAAGTTTTCCACTATCTACACCAAAAGCACATTTTTGAGGATTCAAGTGCATGCTATATTTATGCATTCATTCAAAGATTTATCTAAGAATAGTAACATGTTCCTTATGAGAAATGGACTTGGCAAGAATGCCATCAACATAATCTTCAAGAATCTTATGGATGTAATCATGAAAGATAAGTGTCGTAGAACGTTGATAAGTAGTGCCTGCATTTTTCAATCCAAAGGGCATGATGAACCAAAAAGAAGGTTCCCCAAGGAGTGATAAATAAAGTTTTGTATTGATCTTGAGTAGGGTTAAGATTTAATTATAACAAGAGAAACCATCCATGAAATATAATAACTTCTGTAGAATCCACAATCATATCAATTTTTGGGAGTGGGAAATCATCCTTCAAAGAAGCTTTATTTAAGTCTCAAAAACATGTACACATTCTGATTTTATTATCACCTTTAGGTATGGCTACAATGTTAGAGATCCAAGGAGAATAATCAATAGGATGGATAAAGACAACGTGAAGGAGTTTTTCAATTTTATCTTTCACAAGGAGAGAAATGTTGGGATTCATCTTGCATATCTTTTGTTTGACCATCTTTTCATTAGGAAGAATAACAATGTTATGTCTGACAATTTTAGGATCAATGTCAGGCATATCGGAATAAGCCCAAGAAAAGACACTATGAAATTTAAGATGAAAAGAAGTAATCTCTTTTTTGTTCATCCTCATCTAGAAAATTGCCAATTTTGATCACTTTTTTAGTGTTTTAAGGATCCATTTGCACGTCAATGGTATCAGTAATCAAAAGATTACTTTTTTGAGAAACATATATAGGCAAATGGGAATCATGTTGATGTTTAGAATTAGTCTCTTTTAAAATAGATGCTTCAATATTTAAACAATAAGGAAATCCCCAATTGTGATGGAAAGAAGGGATATCATCATATGCCCCCAATAATTTAGCTAAAGAATCATCGTTACTAAAGGTATCAAAATAAGGTTTTTTATGAAAATCAATGAGTTGAGGATTCACAATTTTTAGGGACTTGAAAGAGATAGTATCATAGAGAGTAACTTGTGGTTTCTGTTACCAATTTTTACGTCATTCTCAAATTGGCAAAGCTTAGACAACATTGGTGAAAGAAACATTTGGCATATTTTAATTTTGGAGCATTCAAAATTGATTGAGTGTAGAAGAGTAAAGTACACAATGCAGAAACATTGATAATTTGATCACTATTACTCAAATATGATATACTAGTACAAAACAGTGCAATGTTATTGCATATTATTCAAATATTATTTTACAAAGGTACAATGATAATGTTCAAATTTCAATTGTACAAAATATATAAAATGCATTTAGATCCACACAAGCTGTAGAAACTCCTAATACACTATCTAAATAAACACATTGTAAATATCAATAAAATAGGAGAGATAGAGGGAAAGCCTCCATTTCCTGTAAGAGAGACCAATGTTTGAATTGTATTGAAGATTTGGGCCCACACCTCCATCTTTGATCAGACCTGCAAAATAGGAGGAAAAAGAGAGTCACTTTAGAAGAACTAAGCAATGGAAATTTTCCTAATACCTCTACATTATTCTATGCACCACATTGTTCTTATGCAGATAAAGCATTAAAAGATGCAAAGGAGAAGGAAGAAAATAGAGAGAAATTCAGTTTTATAATAATATAGTATGCTTCATCTACAGATACAGGTATGAGGACCAAGTAGGTTGTTGAAGGGACACACATGCATTAAAGGTGTGAAACTTTCTGATTTAAGTCATGTAAAGGCGAAGATTAATTAAGGAGGCTGTAGAGGGGGCATACATACATTATAGGTATGGGACCTTCCAGTTGAATTAATGAAACTGTAGAAGACTGGCTATTGAAGAGACATGACAAATTGTCATGAAACCTTTCAGCCCAATTCAACAATATTTAATTTCTATAGGAAATTTAATTGCTACAGGATCAGTGCTACAGGAACTATCATATTCATATATACATTATAGATTAATACATGAGATATTTTTCTTGTATGCATTGCATATTGCTGCAGGAGGTTATAAAGATAAAGAGCTTTGTGGATATGTCATAAATTTAATAAACCCGCAACAGGAAGTTGTTCCAAGCATCTTTAATGTATCTGAATGCCTTATACTTCAAAGTTTTACAAATGGATGTACATGATAGGTCATAATGTTCATATCTAGCTGTGAGTAAAAAAAATGAATCCAAGTCATTTTTAATAAAATGACTTTAATTATCAGCATTATAGAGACGGTCACATCAAAGAATCATATTTCAGATTACTTCAAGCAGTGCTACTACAGAATATAAAAGATTCATGAACATCATATACAATGACATCTTGAGCATTTGGGAAAACAACAGTAATGTATATCTTTCATGCAGCCCAGAATCAAAAGTAGCAAGTCATAATTGAAGCAGTCATGATAGCATACAAAAATCATACCATTTCATGATCAAAACTTAATAAATATTCAACAGTTAAGCACTTATGTTACAGGTCATTAATTGTAAGAGCCATGTTAAGGAAAAATCATTTTTTAAAGTTCAGAAGAGAAGCAATGCTGATCATATAAGCAACCATATCAGCATAGCATCAACCAACAACAATGAAAAAAGGTAGCCATTAGAATGGAAAGAAAAAGCTACAGGAAGAGTAAAAGGCGTCAAGAACAAAAATGAAATACTTAGATTTTCTTTTAACAAAATTCATTAACTCTTTCATGGTTTCATTACGGAGGTGTCAGAATGTTAGTGTTTCGGCATGTTTAAGACTGTGAAGAGTTTATTTATCAATGAAGCTTTAGGAAATATGTTTCAGCTTAATGACTGGTAGAGAAATGCAACTATGGGTTAACATAACCATAAGTTTTGTCTTCATTATTTACAGTTTGGAAAGAAGTGTATGAAGCCCTCAGTGGTTGTGGTTGAAAGAATGAAGTCCGTTTAGATGTCCCAGCTAGTTAAAAATGCAGAGACATTAATAGCCACATGTACGCTTTAATAGAGCACAATTTTCTTGAATAAAGAGTGCACCTAAATCTGTCAAATGAAATACTTAATGCAAAGTGCAAGACTGAATTTATGTTTAGAGAACATTAGTATGCAAGATATGCTAGCAGCTTCAAACCCTTAAGAAAAATGGAGGCCAAAGACAATGGAAAATAACATGACAGTGAAGAAGAAGCAACTACAGAAGGGTTTCATGAGAAACACCAAATAAGTTGTGTCCAAACCTTTTGAAAATAACAACCAAAAGGAGTAGAAGAAACATAAATTCGTAAGGAGAAAAGTGTTCTGCAATTATTTTATTTTTTCTTCAAACCCCATGCAAGGAAGTTACCAAACTGCAGACAACACAAATTCAACATAGATAAACAAAATTGAGTGACAATATTTTAAATAGCAACATGAGGTATAGGAACCAGAAATATCAAGTATTTTCAGCCAAAGAAGTGTAAGAAAATATCAGGAAAAATGGCTTACTCATTAAAGCCTCAGTCATGTTTCATATAAGGAAGAATCAAAGTATTCCTCATCAGCAAATGAAGGAACTGGAGGTAGCTCGAAAACTACAAAGAGTCAACTTCAAGTTCTTGAAAAAAATAGTAAAATGTGGTTGTATATACATTCGAACCCCAGCCATAGAGCTTCACCATTTGAAGCACAAAATAATAGAAGCTCAAGACAAGAAGAGAGGGAAGAGACTTTTATCATAAAACATCCACATCATAAGGGCTTCAAATATTTACCATGGCGGCTGGAAGAACATCTCAAAAAGTCACAGTCATGAAGCAACAACAAATTTCGAACCTAGACACAAAGAAAGCAAAGACCCAAGAGGAGACAACAAATGATAGAGTGCAAACCAGTCTTCAAACCCTACATCCTCATGGCAGCGCTCAAGCAGCGATAACAAAACATGAGCAAAGTGAAGCAATGAAGGGTTTTCCTTTCACTTAGTAACCGTGAGTTTAAGTTTAGCGCTATTTCATGCTTGATATCCATGGTTTAGGGAGTAGTTCGAACCTTAGGTTAGATAGCTTCCTTGTTTTAAGTTTAAAAAAATAAAGATTTGCATTAGATATAAATTTATTAATTAATTGATATCATTGCTAATGATATCAATTAACCAATAAATTTATATCTAATGCAAATCTTTATTTTTCTTAAGAGCTTAGTTAAAATAATAATATGATACATTTAATAAAATAAAAGTTACAGATTAATAAGTATCATTGCTAAATGATACTTATTAATTCATATGACTTATATTTAACTAAATATCTTTATGTTGTTGTTTTATGTAACATAAAGTTGAAATTTAGTGTTATTCAAATATAATATCAATTAAACAAAAATCAATAATATATAATTTAATGAATTTTTGTTTTAGAATATTCATTAAGTTATATATTATGATTTTTTTTTTTTGAATTTATATTATATTTAGATAAAATGTAAATTTATATCTTAAGGTTTGTTTTAAAGATGATTTATTTATTATTACAAAGTAAATTAATATGTTTAATTTAAAATCAATGATGAAGATTATTTGATTTAGAAATTAAGTATATTAATTTATGTTTTATAGTAATAAATAAATAAATTAACAAGTTTTATAATTTATTTATAAATTATTATTTAATAATATTCTAATATATTTAGTTCTCAAACAAATTGAATTTATATTTATTTTTTAATTAAATATATTATAATATTATGAAGTAATAGTGAATAAATAAATTAATAGATCATTATTCATGCTCAAGGAGAGTTTTCTTTTGCACATTTATTGTGAATAATAATAATAGTTTGTTGTTGTTATAAGACAAACATTATTAATTATTCAAGTGCATCTAGGAGTTGACCTTAGGTGTGGCATCAGTTAGGGATAACTCTTCAGTTGACTGCTTGCCTCATGGTGACTCAAGGGAGAGATGTTTTTGTTAATTGTGATGCCCCACAAAAAGTGAATGTTTGTTTATGATTATCTCTTGATTAAGGTTTCATTTGCTTGGGTTAACTAGCCCAGTTCCACTTTTTACATGTTTGAGCACTCATCATGTCTCGTTGATGCAATATTTCCTCAATATTTCAAGGCATCTCAATTGATTTAATTCTGATCAATAGAACTAAACTTGTTATAATGGTAGTTGAATATAGAGGAATGTAAATCAACTTGTAGGCATGGTTGCAAATGATAGTGATCATGTTTTATTGTTCAACCACATTCTTTTTATGCTTCTAATACTCCAAAACATTAATCATCATTTTAGATTTGATAGGGAATACTATATATATATTCACATTAACCCTTTTGTATTCATACTTTATGCCTTTTGTTGACCATTTTCTTAATTAGTGTAACGTTGGGTAGAGACAATGTAATGTCCCCTTTCTTAGCATGAGCTAGAGTTTGATGATGTTAGCCCATCAATGCGACCCTCGTGGGCTAATGGGTTGATTTGAGGGTCTCTGGTTGGTTGCTTGTTATCTATATGGCGATATTATTCATCTTCCTTCAACATGGTTACTTGGTGTGGATACGGCTAGAGAGTTTGGGATTGGTTTTGACCCCTTGCAGATATTAATGAATGAGTGGATCAATTAATTATTATTTAATGAAGTTCAAATATTATTCTTAGTTCACTTGATCAAGTTTAGAGGGAGGCTAACTTTATTTAAGCCTAAAGTTTGAATGAGTTTAATGGTGCATTTGGCAGCCCATAATTACAAGACCAAGTCTTATGGTTTGAAAGTGAGCTTTATAATATTTAGTGGACATGTGTTTAATAATCTTAAAGTCCCTTGTGATTATTAAACTCTCTTGGTGGTGTATTGCAATGAAAAAAATATAATGTGTTCGCTCATTTCCTAATGTTTGAAAAAAAAAATAATAATTTATCATTGTCGTGAGCTTGGAATCGTGGCCTTCACGTGTTGGTTATTTGGCTTGTTGATGAAGCTCAGAAGTTTTTTTTGGAAGGAATGGATATAGACGCTGGGTTGGAAGTGGAAGGAAGGATTCATTCGGCATGCAAACAAGAACCTGCTCATTCTTCCTGTGGTGCGATATGTGGTTTTAGAGGCTCGACACACAAAGAATTGATAATTCTTTGTTGCTATTTGCACTTAGGACTAGTGGAATAATCTAGCAATTTGTGCATCTACATCTGGTGTGTTTGACAGTAAACAAAATCCATGGAGTTGCTGATGATAGAGGCTATCAAGGTATCGTAAGTGGCTGAGGTTGGTGTTTTTACATGCTGTGATTTGGGATTATTAGCAGCGATACCTGTAGGCTGCCGCAACTGTGATTCAAGGGTCCAATTTTGTGCCAGGAGCTGCAGCATATATATTTGGGGTTAGCATCTGGAAGGAGGAGCACATCTTCCACTGTTCGATGCTCAATTCTCTATAGATACTCACGCTGAAAATCTGAGACCCCTGCAGCATTGCAAACTGCTTCATTCATCCAAGTTGAGGCTCATTAATTTGCTGTAGTAATTTCTAGGTGTGTTGATATCTTCCAATAATTGTGATAAAATTCCTTCAAGTAGTTTTACCCGCCGAGAAACTCCCTCAGTCCACTTCATGTAGAATGGTAGACAATGCGTTTAATGATGAGGGGTTACCGATCATAGGTGATCAAATCATAGAAGTGATGAGGCATGGTCGTCCTGGAAGGAATTTAAGATATTGGGTAAAATTAATGGTTGATATTGAAGTGGCATGGTAATCCTAACCATCATTCTGACTAAAATATTGAAAGCTATTTCAAAAAAATATATATGCTAAGTGCTCTTGGTAGGACAGGCTATTAACTTAAGTTTTTTTTCTCTGATTGGAAAGATGGAAGAAGGACAATAATTCACCAAGTGACATTTTCTGTCAAAGAAAGAATGCAGAGAGCGATCATTAGGGGAGAGGACCCAGTAGTTGAACCCAGTAGTTGAACGTGTATCAATCGTTGTGAGGGTTGTTGATAATCTCCCATCCAAATTTTGATTTCAAATATCTTATTGATTGAAAAAAAAGATATGAATTTCCATGCATTTATTTACTAAAAAGTAGACATTAACAACTTATTTGGAATTTGTTATGCATATAACATTGATTTGCTAAATTTGAAACAAATACTAGACAATCTGCATTCATTTTATGTTGAATACCAAACTATATAAAATGTTATTTTAGATGACTCAGACCACTTTATATTCAATGATAAAAGGCAACTATAAAATTATATAATCCAAGCTGTGCATCTATGGGAAACAGTTGTCCAATAACATCTGCAAGATATTCCAACCATTGCTTGACACAAACATAATGGCTCATGTATAGCTCTCAACAGACAATCTTATCGTTGTGTACTATGAAGACTTTGTTAATGGCAAAGGTTCCATCTTGCACAATTTTTGAACATAAATGCAGCATTTGGAGACTCACGCAGGCAATGTTCAGTACCTGCATCATAAATATAGGTAGGTGTGAGGCTCACCATTCCTTCAAAACCAAGTAATTAATGAAACCAAATTCAAATTTTGCTATAAAAATCCAAAGACAACCAATCACATTGCAGATGGAGAAAGCCACGGATCAAGCAAACACACCAATTCAAAAACAAGTCAGAATTTCACATTAAAGCCATTGCAATTTCAAATTCAAAATGGAGGAGGGAAAATTTTCTATTAATATAGCATACGCTGAGAGAATTATTTTACAAAAAGCATTTACATTCTCTGGGTTTGCAGTTTACAGTTTCAATCCCTACATTCTCGGTGCGTGCAGAGAATTTGGTTTTGCCTAGCAGAGGATTCAGTTAACAATCTAGGTATTATGTCAAACAGTTATATATATTATCTGCTAAATAAAATAGTTGTTATTTGTGAGATTTATTAAGATGATATCTGCCACAATCTGTCACATAGTGACTGCGAGGATTTGTTGCAGAAGAGCAGAGTTTGTGCTTCTGTTGAAGTAGATGAATGTGGTGAGAAAAGAATCACGTTTTCCTCCAGTTTGAAGGGATTCAATGATTTGTCAATGCTGTATAGTTTTTGTAATGAAGGGATTCAAATTATTTTATTTTCTATCTCCCTTGCCAAAAGAAGTTTTTCATTTTATTTTCTATCTTACCTTTTGCAAATTGTGATAGGTGCATACATGACATTTGGTACGTGGGCATGACTGATAAGGCTGATTTTATCATGGTTATTCTACCTACATTTGATAGCCTTTTATTCTTCCATGTATCCATTTTATTTTCTAACTTTTTAACCAAAATATCCCATAATTTGGTAGTTTTGTTTCCTTTATCTGTTGACATTCTTAGACATTTGCATAGGAAATTTCCTTTCTTGAAGTCCAAGATTTCAAAAATTTCTTTCTCCTAATTTGAATTTGTGTTTTTGAAGAAAATTTTGGACTTATTGGAGTTTATTTTCTGATAGAGGATTGTAATATGCAGTCTATTCTGATATATACCAATATTGTTTGAATGATATACACTTGCATTCTATTCTGAAATGCATTCTAATATGCAGTCTAATCTGATAGAGGATTGTCATATGCAGTCTATTCTGATATATACCAATATTGTTTGAATGATATACACTTGCATTCTATTCTGAAATGCATTCTAATATGCAGTCTAATCTGATAGACGATTGTAATATGCAGTCTATTCTGATATATACCAATATTGTTTGTTCTATTTAGGCATAATGACAACAGGAAGGAGAAGAAGCAAAAGAAACATTAAAAAATTGAGGGCCCATTATCCAAGGGGTGTTAAGTTGCATGTGGTTGAATCTGATGGTGATAACCCAAACTGTGATGGTGGTGCCCAGATAGCCAACAACCCAGCTCCTGATGACACAAGCTACGATCTTACTGATAAGAATGCAGAAAGAAAAGCTGGTCATTTTGTACTATTCTATAGACTGGGCATTCTATACTACTTATTTCAAAGTATTGTTATTTTCTTCTCTAATGCATCCTTTTCAGACTATGTAAAAGTTATTAGACCAGGCTTACTTTCTAATACCTGCAAGCTAGTCATTTTGTATTGTCTATATGTCAATGGCTAGAGCTATAAGCTGGTCATTTTGTATTGTCTATAAATATCTACAAGCTGGTCATTTTGTATTGTCTATATGTCAATGGTAATTTTGTAATGCCTGTACATTTGCTTATTGTTATATACAGTACTCCTCAAATATGAAACAAAAAACAATGAGTGATTCAGCCTCTTAGTTGATTGAAGGGTTTTAAAGAATCCAATACACAAAACATTAGTGATTCAGCCTCAAAGTTGATTGAAGGTTTTTAAAGAATTCAATATACAACTCAACTGTGAGAGACCAGATCTCATATATATATTGAATTGTTTACAAACCTTCAATCAACAAAGAGACCGAATCTATATATATATATACATATATTGAATTCTTTATAAACCTCCAATCAACAAAGAGACCGAATCTCATATATATATAAAGAATTCAATATATATATATATATATATATATATATATATATATATATATATATATATATATATATATATATATATTGAATTCTTTATAAACCTTCAATCAACAATATTGATATATATCAGAATATATATTGAATTCTTTATAAACCTTCAATCAACAATATTGGTATATATCAGAATAGACATTGTAAAAAGACACCCAGAAATGCATGGAAGTGTTGGCAGGCTTTGTAGAAATTGTTATATCCTCCCAATTTGAATGTGGACTAACAAAGAAGAATAATAATTGCAAGCAAGAAATATTAGTTTTGTGGAAAATTTTCAGATCTATAGTGAAGTAGCAACTGACAGACAGAGAAATTAACCCAGAAGGGTTTACAATGATACTTTGGAAGGGGGGGATCAATGATCGACCCCAAAATTTCTGCCAGCACAAACTACTTGACTATGGTAAGATGAGTATTTGAAAACATGAGCACACTTTTAATGTTTCTTTTGCTTCTTCTCCTTCCTGCTGTCATTATGCCTAATATAAACCATTTGCATATTCAGAACATAATAATAGTAGATATCTTCCATTTGGAGAGCCATAAAAAATTTGAGAAAAAAAATGATAACCTAAAACTATCACTATAGAAAAACTAAAGACTAGCAATCCAAGAGAAAACAAGGGTCTCTGTCTGTCATTTGCTACTTCACTGTAACCCAGAAATTTAATACAGGTATAACCAATAAAATGTAACCCAAAAACTTGAAATTCTAACAACAACCGAAATTTACAGAACATGCACTACCCAGTTAACAGAAGGAAAAGTTCATTGCCCTGTAAGGTCAAAAAGAATTGACCTTACCAGCTCGAATGAGTGCAGATTTCGCTGAGGGACTGTGTCAACAGACACTTGAATGCTCAGATGGGTCAATGCAGCTCCAGCGCCAGATGGGTCGATGCAACTCCAGATGGGGCTTAGGGTTGACGCAACTACTTTTATGGGTCGATGCAGCTCCAAATGGGTCAACGCAGACACATGTTGCAATGCAAGGGTGAAAAAATGAAAGACTCCGTCGGCACATTTGCAATGTTGTTATGAGAATGGCACATTTGCAGATAGTTGTAAAGATAATTGCAAAGGCACATGGCTGTGAGCGTCAATAATTAAAGTAGAAAATGAGAGTGGAAGGAGGAAAGAAAATGTATGTCTGTAGGTAAAGAAGTCTTCACGATGCATGTGACTTGTCTGAATATTGCAAATCCATCGTTGAAGTCTATTCTGCTTAAACTTCTATCCGCCATCCGTCGGCGACCTGCCTAAACACCTTATCGCATTGCATGGCCCTCCCTTGGCTGCTCTGGTTGCCACGTCTCTGGCTGCTCTTCCCCTATTTCTTCTTCCTATGGTGACAGCTAACCCTCACCCTCCCTTGGCTATCTCTGAAAATGAAAACAAGAAATGGCTCCTGTGGCGGCAACAAACCCTCACGGCAACGGTGGAAGATAAACAAGATTAGGGTTGAGTAGATATTAGGTTAGATTTATTTAGTTTTTAGATTTTATTTATTCATTTATATGATAAAAATTGTTTGACTATTCCAACAACATAAAATAAGTATTATTTAATTTTATTCAATTATTAATACTTAACCTACAATAATATAATTTTAATTGTTTGCATATGTGTTTGGGGGTGAATTTTTTAGGTGACAATATGTTCAACTATTAGATCAAGTGTAACTAAATATTGGGTGTGGTGATTCACTATGATTGGTAGGGGGTTTGAAAATGGACATTTTGAACACTTTTTGTAAATCGGTTTAAAAAACTTATCAAAATTGATGATGATGACCCAAAACCTTAGTTATAAGCAGTTAACTCATCATAGAAGATGCTATAAAATTTTTGATTGTTTTTGACATTGTTATGTCAACTTTTGAGAAGCACGAAGTTAGGGTGCACGACTACTGGGTCCTCACCCCTATGGGGGAATTGGGCCAAATGGTTATGGGTAGAGTGAGTAGTGTGGTAGGGGGGATCCCATCACTGCATTTATTAGCATCAACTGTTTCAGAGGGGGAGTCCCTCAAGGAGTTTGTAATGATGTGAATTCTAGAGAGGGCACTATTTTTGAAATAGTGTGACGACGTCTTTAGTACTCATTCAGACAGCTCTCTTGGGGGTATTTTTTTTTACAACCACTTTTAACATACAAATCGAGGGGAGGAGAGTTGTAAAGACTGAAATTTACAAGCAAGTATGCCACATAAGCTTAAGCATATCCAGTCGAAAAGTCAAAAAAGTTGAAAGACTGTGTCGACAATTCAATACAATAATCCCATGTTACATCAATGAGGATCATACAAGCGACCAACTTGTCGAATGTACAATGAGTCATAATATAAAATACATACAGTTACATGCCGACCAACTTGTCGGATTTAGGAATCAAACTTACAAAATACATTGATACATCAAAATTTATTACATTCAGAAGTGTCGACCAACTTGTCGATCACTAGATAAAGTACAACATGAAATATAAAGAGAGAAGAAGAAAAATAAACAATGAAATAATGGAAGTATCAACTCATCGGGTTCTGTCTCCTGAGCCTCGGACTGAGTCCCTTACGCTTCCTTGAGAACAGAGGTGGGGTCTAGGCGCTTTTACTGCCCAACCATGGAGTGGTCAGCTTCAGAAGTGATGAGCTTCCCTGGGGTTCTTCCTGACACGAAGAACACCCCATCCCTGCACGAGAGGCCTAGCTTCTTGCTACTGGTAGATTCGGATGGTCTTAGTGTAGCCGTGTAACTTAACCTACAACACATATGCCTATAGTAGGTTCTATACAACAGATGTAGCAAGGGGTGAATTTTTAACCATGCATAATCAATGAGAACATATGCAGTTTAATACTTTGGCCAAAGTAAATTTTATTCCAAATTTGAACGGGCAAGCAAACTAACATTTACCCTCCCTTGTTCTCTACATTCGGCACAACTTCCATCCTAGTTGATACATTCCTGTTTTCCACATGAATCAGCAAAATGACAACACACAAAAATGAATTCAACAAATACAACAATCATAGCATGGTGTTTTCACTATCCATTCAGTATTCTAATTAAAGACGCTGAACATAAATAGTAGGATATCAGGTTTCTATTTTTTAGAGTCCACAACCTTCTAGAATTGGAATTACGAAACAACTATGTTCTAGGAATGTTCTAAAGATTGTAATCAAAATGAGATTGTGAAGACTGTTGTAGGAAATCAAATCTTTGTATAATATGTAGTCACACCCAATGAAGATAAAAAACACAAGCTGGAACAAAAACATGTTACTTCGCCTATACTATAATATTCAAAGTTAAAATATGTGAGAACTTAGTAGTCCTTGTATAAGAGTATAGCTATGCCCATAAGAATAGTCACCTACATCTACTCAATGATCATAAAAAAACAAAAAAAAACTAGCAATAGCCAAAAGGAAGTCTCATCAATCTTTCTCAATAGAACAACACCAGAATATAATAAATGTAATTATTCAACACCAGACAGGATATTTGTCTCCTCTATCCACCTCATTTATACTAAGAACAAGAGCCTATCAATAAAAACAATAAGACAATTTTGTTCTGTGTTTAAACATATTGCAATAAACATGTCAAACACTCAAACACACGATAATAAATTTATGTTCTATAATTATGCAATCAAAACTTTATAAACTATTCAGAGCACCACCTTTGCACATATCCTCTTTATTTATGATAGCAAGAGGACTTTGCCACAGTGTTTGGGCTACCTTCAAAGCATAATGAAAGAAATTCTGCAGATATTATGGTTGGAAAAAGCTGTTGAAAACTCTGTAGATTCTTTGTAGATTTACATCAATTAATAATTGTCTTGCATGTTTTTTTTTCTGTCAAGTTTCCCCAGCACAAGCTTCGAGCAATATGGGCATGACACTTCAGCTTGCCAGTATAAGAGTTAATATGTTTCTATTTATTTTAGGAACTTCCAATATTACTGTATCTACCTAAACAATGTCCAATCTCCACTACAATTAGAAATAAAAACTATTCGAATAGCATTTTGTCTCTTTAATTTGCTCCATAAATAAAACTCTTGCCTATTGAAAAGTTCTACTGCGTTGTGCAATATTTAGCGTGCACTTGCCTCTAACACGCAGAGCAGAGGTTTATACTCTTGCAGCGCAGAGGATCTACTGGTGTCTATGCGGATATGAGCAAAAAGGTTTTAAAGAAAAGAGAATCTAGTTGGGGGGGGGTTTTAGCTATTATACACAAATGGAAAAATTTTGCAATCATTTTCTAACTTGATCGCTGTAGGTTCCAACGCCCATTCAAACAATTAAATTGGGACAGAATTATAAATGTAAGTAGTAGTTTGTCCAGCAATAATTTTTCATTCCATTACTGAACTACGGACTTATATGCACAATTTGCGCTTTCCCTGCTATAGAAGAAATATGAACATTACAAGTGGGGTTTTTCTCCCCAGACATGACTGCCCAATACGCTTCCCCTCTGGTCAATGAATAAATACTTACTATAGAGAAACCCAAAGAGAGGAAAAAATAGATTTTGACTTAGTTCGATGATAAATACATTACCAAGAACCTCTAATAATAGAGATTTGGGCATTTACAAGAAAACCAAGAACATGCAATGCGAGGAGGTGTCAGTTAAAGCTAAAAGAAAATAGGAAATTACAGAGCACAAACGCACTCCTTCCCACTCTCAGCCGTACAGAAACTAACTTCTAGAGAATTATTTGAAATCCAACATGACACCAGGCAACTTTAACAATCTTAGATTTAATTCACGTTGCAAAAAAAAAATATCACATCTAAAATTGCTTTCATATGCATTTATCCTAAGCAAGATGAACATTCAAAGGACAAAAGAACCATGCCTGGTATCGATGGATAGATTGTTGGAGTTCGGTCGTGCTCTCTGGTGTTTCCAACTCTGTTGAGACTCTTTCCCAATCCTTACGTCTATTGCTGTATGCCCAATCTTGTTCTCAGCGCAAGGTCATTCTTTAGAAATTAACCACAACTCCCAATAACCCCAAAGCAAACCCCATTTTCCCCAAATTATTTGCAGTGACTTCCCGTACATGTCAAGAAGATGTGTCTTCTTGATTGCAGAGGTTTTTTGACATATAATCATCATTGCCAATAACTGTTTCTTATTTTCACTTTCCGCTATTAAAGAAGGTAAATGAAAGGAGTTAAAGCACACATACTTTAGAAAAAACTATTTAATCAATTTCAATTCCATTTATAACTAGACATTTAAAAATAATATCTTCCTATATAGCAATTACCTAACAATTATATAATCCAATTCATATTCCCATTTAGATGAAATAATAAAATAAACAAACAAAAAAATAGATAAATAAATAAATAATTGCAGATAGTCATTTTAAATCATTGAACATTAACCACTCAAAGTGAAACTAATAAATAATCATATGGTGGTGTGTGTGTGTGGCACTACTACATCCGAATCCAACACTAGGCGGGGAGCTAGACCTCTCTCCTCGACCACACCCCTGTTCTCTGACCTGCAACCACTCAAAACACTCGACAAGAAAAACCATCATTAGTAATTCATATGATAAACATACCTCCAAAATGAAATAGTCATTTAAAAATTGCAACATTTGCAAATTTCCATCTCATTTAATACAAATTTACCATTTCTCATAGTTTCCCAGAATGTCGATTCATCCAAGTCATCATAAGTCGACTGAATGATCCGCATACTAAGGAGGTCGCAAAACCGGTCATGACATCCCTCCCCACTTGGAAGAGACATTGTCTCGATGTCATGTTAGCATCAATAACATAAACATATTCATAATCATTTGCAATGTAAGCATAACATGATATGATTTTCTCATCAATAATTTTGAAACCAAATCAAAAGTATCATAAGCAATATCTCATAACATAGAGCAGAACAGTGTATATAAGTGTCTCCAACATGATAGTCCAAACAATAACTGAAGTATAACAATATCCAAGACATCAAAGACAAAAGCATCACACCAAAAACTCACTGTAGCATGAGTACAATGTCACATCAAAGGTCTAAGATCTATCAAACATAAACAACATCTAACTGAAAAGATGAGGAAAAGAACGACGCATGTCGTCTGCATCCTCCCATGTAGCACTATCAGCTAAAAATTGATCCCATTGGACCTTATACTAGAGCACATCAGCATTGCGCACCTTGATGGTACGCTGGTCAATGACTCGAGTAGGCTCCACTGAGACCACTCTCGGATCCTGCACCTGTAAAGCACGCCAATCCAAGATATGAGAGGCATCAGGATGATAAGGTTTCAATAATGAAACATGAAAAACATTGTGAATACGGGCAAGAGCTGGTGGTAGAGCAAGTCGGTAAGCCACCGAATTGATGACTTCTAGCACATCGAACGAACCAACATAGCGCGGGGCTAATTTTGATGCCCTGCCGAAAGAGATAGAACTCTTTTGTGGCCGTACATGTAAGAACACTTTATCTCCAACCTGGAATTGGCTGAAGGTGAGGTTCTTATCCGCATAACTCTTCTTCCTATCAACTACTTCCTTCAGATGTGAGCGGATCAATGTCATTTGCTCCTCCATCTCGTGGAGCATATCAGGACCAATAACCACTTGATCCTCTACCCTGTCCCAACTAATCAGTGTACGACATTTGCATCCATACAATGCCTCAAATGGGGCCATGCCTAAAGATACATGATAGGAGTTGTTATAAGCAAACTCCACCAGTGAGAGATATTCTTCCCACTTGTACTACTGGTCCATGCAGTACATCCTCAATAGATCCTCCAAAATCTGGTTCACCCTTTCTGTCTGACCATCTGTCTAAGGGTGGTATGAAGTACTGAAATTCAGTCATGTGCCTAGGGATGCATTCAAGGTTTTCTAGAACCTTGATGTCATACAAGTATCCCTATCTGAAATAATAGTCTCTAGAACCCCATGTAATCAAAAGATCTCATGAACAAATTTCCCAGCAAGGGCTAGGGAACCATCTCGCAAGCTACCAGGTATAAAGTGTGCTACCTTGGTAAGTTTGTCAACTACCACCAAGATAACATCATGCCTCTGTCTAGTCATGGGAAGACCCTGAATAAAATCCATGCTTATGACCTGCCACTTGTACTCTGGTATATCATGAGGGTACAACAATCCTGCCGGATGAATATGCTCAGCCTTGACTCACTGGCATTCTAAACATTGGGCCACAAAAGCTATAATATCATGCTTTAGCCCAGGTTAGAAGTACAATGGTCTCACATCATTAAGCATCTTGGTCACCCCTGGATGACCGACATAAGGAACATAGTGCATCTCCTCCAAAACAATCTTCCTCAACCCTGCACAGTCGGGGATATACATCCTGGTCTGGTATCGCAGGATACCATCACTATTAAAAGAATAATCACTGAACCTGTAATCAGAAGGATATGTCTGTAAGGCAGATCAGACCATCTCATAATGGTCATCACTAGGTAACTGCTCTAGCACATGCTCTCTCAAGCGTGTCCTGGTAGTGGATATGGCAAATAAATGCCTTCTCCTACTGAGTGCATCTGCCACTCTGTTCTCCTTTCCTTTGATATATTCTATACCAAAGTCATACTCACTCAAGAACTCGAGCCAACGCCTCTGCCTTGCATTCAGATTTGGCTGCGTGAAAATATATTGTAATCCCATGTGATCGGTCCGCAACTCAAAGGGTTTCCCGAGTAGGTGATGTCTCCACATTTGTAAGGCATGCACAAATGCTGCAATTTCAAGATCATGCGGGGCATAATTCACCTCATGTTGTTTTAGTTTCTGTGACTCGTAAGCCATAACTTTGCCATCCTGCATCAACATGCCTCCTAGGCCTTCACCTGACGCATCTGTGATAACTATAAATTGACCATTTGGATCAGGAATGATCAATATCGAAGCGGACGTGAGCTTTTGTTTTAACATCTGAAAGGCTTGCTCACAAGTCTCTATCCACTCAAACCATTTCCCTTTTCTCTGGAGGGATGTAATAGGTGCTGTTATCTTGGAAAATCCTTCCACAAACTTTCAGTAATAACCGGCCAACCCCATAAAACTTTGTACTTCATGAACATTAGCAGGAGCAGGCCACTCAAGTATTGCTTTGATCTTGGCTGTATCAACCGCAATCCCTTCTCCATATATGATATGGCCCAAGTAATGAATTCTCTTCTGGTAAAATGAACATTTGGATAGTTTGCCATAAATCTTCCATTCCCTTAGCCACTACAAAAATATTCGCAAATGCTCCTCATGCTCCTCAACAATTTTGGAGTATATTAGGATGTCATCAATGAAAATCTCCACAAACTTATCCAGACAATCTCTAAACACACTATTCATCAGATTCATGAAAGCTGCGGGGGCATTTGTTAGCCCAAAAGGTAGAACTACAAACTCGTAGTGCCCATATCTTGTTCTAAAAGCTATTTTATGGATGTCCTCATCTTTGATTCTGAGTTGATGGTACCCAGATCGTAGATCAATCTTTGAGAACACCGTTGCTCCTTTCATTTGATTGAATAGTTCATCTATTCGAGGAAGAGGGTATCTGTTCTTGATGGTCACTTTGTTTAACATCCTGTAATCAATGCATAAACGCAAAGTACCATCCTTCTTTTTAACAAAAATCAGCCCAAGGAGAGACGCTAGGACATATAAATCCTATATCAAAGAGATCATGAATCTAAACCTTTAGTTCATACATCTCTGTAGTAGTTATCCTGTAAGGAGCTTTAGACTGTGGTTCAGTCCTAGGCTTTAGATCAATAGAGAAGTCAAACTCCCTTTTAGGAGGAAATTCTAACAAGTCTTCTGGAAACATATCTTTGAATTCTTGAAGGATTGGATAAGTTAGGAGGTGTTTCTTCCAAATCCTTCACATGGACAACATAAAGTTTACACCCCTTCCGTTTGGCATAGCTGAAATCTGTCTGAGTTCAAGAGGCCTTTTAACACCTCTGACCTCTACAGGGTTCCCTAAAGCATCCAAACATATAAAGGACTTGTCCCGGCAAATTACTTATGGCTTTATGTTCAGTTAGCCAATTAATCCCTAGGATTATGTCATATGAAGCTACCTAGAGATTCACTTGCGTTATGAAGCTGGGTAACTCCAATTCCCTGCAAACCAAACACTGTTCTACCCTTCGCTTTGCCCGGTTTCCATAATCTACAATCCATGGGTTAGCCATGTATCCAGCTCTAATGGGTAATCTGGAAGCTACTCTAGGATCTATAAAACATTTAGTTGCACCAGTGTCCATAAGGGAAGAGGCAACCACAATCCTTTGTCTTACTTCCTCACCAGAATCTGCTAGACCCTTACCCTGAATACTACTCTCCAAGTGATCCATTCTATCCTTTTTCTGTTGCAAAAGTGTACCTTGCTGAGTTAACAAGGCAAGTATCTGGTCAAGATGTTCACTGGATTCCCCAGTGTCATTACTGGATCCACCCTTACTAGCATTCCTAGTCATCATGATGACAAACCAAAATCCTGCATCGTCGCACAATGCATAGCATTAGCATAAGACCCATAAGGCCGCAAAGTAGAAACTTTGCTCTGATACCATATGTAAAGAATGAAATTTACAACCAAGTATGCCACATAAGCTTAAGCATATCCAGTCGAAAAGTCAAAAAAGTCGAAAGACTGTGTCGACAATTCAATACAATAATCCCATGTTACATCAATGAGGATCATACAAGCGACCAACTTGTCGAATGTACAATGAGTCATAATATAAAATACATACAGTTACATGCCAACCAACTTGTCAGATTTAGGAATCAAACTTACAAAATACATTGATACATCAAAATTTATTACATTCAGAAGTGTCGACCAACTTGTCGATCACTAGATAAAGTACAACATGAAATATAGAGAGAGAAGAAGAAAAATAAACACTGGAAGTATCAATTCATCGGGTTCTGTCTCCTGAGCCTTGGACTTAGTCCCTTATGCTTCCTTGAGAACAGAGGTGGGGTCTAGGCGCTTTTACCACCCAACCGTGGAGTGGTCAACTCCGGAAGTGATGAGCTTCCCCGGGGTTCTTCCTGATATGAAGAACGCCCCATCCCTGCACGAGAGGCCTAGCTTCTCACTACTGGTAGATTCGGATGGTCTTAGTGTAGCCGTGTAACTTAACCTACAACACATATGCCTATAGTAGGTTCTATACAACGGATGTAGAAAGGGGTGAATTTTTAACCATGCATAATCAATGAGAACATATGCAGTTTAATACTTTGGCCAAAGTAAATTTTATTCCAAATTTGAACTGGCAGGCAAACTAACATTTACCCTCCCTTGTTCTCTACATTCGGCACAACTTCCATCCTAGTTGATACATTCCCGTTTTCCACATGAATCAGCAAAATGACAGCACACAAAAATGAATTCAACAAATACAACAATCATAGCATGGTGTTTTCACTATCCATTCAGTATTCTAATTAAAGATGCTGAACAGAAACAGTAAGATATCAGGTTTCTATTTTTTAGAGTCCACAACCTTCTGGAATTGGAATTGCGAAACAACTATGTTCCAGGAATGTTCTAAAGATTGTAATCAAAATGAGATTGTGAAGATTGTTGTAGGAAATCAAATCTTTGTATAATATGTAGTCACACCCAATGAAGATCGAAAACACAAGCTGGAACAAAAACATGTTACTTCGCCTATACTATAATATTCAAAATTAAAATCTGTGAGAACTTAGTAGTCCTTGTATAATAGTATAGCTACGCCCATAAGAACAGTCACCTATAGCTACTCAGTGATCATAAAAAAAACAAAACCTAGCAATAGCCAAAAGGAAGTCTCATCAATCTTTCTCAATAGAACAGCACCAGAATATAATAAATGTAATTATTCAACACCAGACAGGATATTTGTCTCCTCTATCCACCTCATTTATACTAAGAACAAGAGCCTATCAATAAAAACAATAAGACAGTTTTGTTCTGTGTTTAAACATATTGCAATAAACATGTCAAACACTCAAACACATGATAATAAATTTATGTTCTATAATTATGCAATCAAAACTTTATAAACTATTCAGAGCACCACCTTTGCACATATCCTCTTTATTTATGATAGCAAGAGGACTTTGCCACAGTGTTTGGGCTACCTTCAAAGCATAATGAAAGAAATTCTGCAGATATTATGGTTGGAAAAAGCTGTTGAAAACTCTGCAGATTCTTTGTAGATTTACATCAATTAATAATTGTCTTGCACGTTTTTTTTTTTGTCAAGTTTCCCCAGCACAAGCTTCGAGCAATATGGGCATGGCACTTCAACTTGCCAGTATAAGAGTTAATATGTTTCTATTTATTTTAGGAACTTCCAATATTACTGTATCTACCTAAACAATGTCCAATCTCCACTACAATTAGAAATAAAAACTATTCGAATAGCATTTTGTCTCTTTAATTTGCTCCATAAATAAAACTCTTGCCTATTGAAAAGTTCTACTGCGTTGCGCAATATTTAGCGTGCACTTGCCTCTAACACGCAGAGCAGAGGATCTACTGGTGTCTATGCGGATATGAGCAAAAAGGTTTTAAAGAAAAGATAATCTAGTAGGGGGGGGTTTTAGCTGTTATACACAAATGGAAAATTTTTGCAATCATTTTCTAACTTGATCGCTGTAGGTTCCAACGCCCATTCAAACAATTAAATTGGGACAGAATTATAAACATAAGTAGTAGTTTGTCCAGCAAGAATTTTTCATTCCATTACTGAACTACGGACTTATATGCACAATTTGCGCTTTCCCTGCTATAGAAGAAATATGAGCATTACAAGTGGGGTTTTTCTCCCCAGACATGACTGCCCAATAAGCTTCCCCTCCGGTCAATGAATAAATGCTTACTATAGAGAAACCCAAAGAGAGGAAAAAATAGATTTCAACTTAGTTCGATGATAAGAACGTTACCAAGAACCTCTAATAATAGACATTTGGGCATTTACAAGAAAACTAAGAACATGCAACGCGAGGAGGTGTCAATTAAAGCTAAAAGAAAATAGGAAATTGTAGAGCACAAACGCACTCCTTCCCACTCTCGACCGTACAGAAACTAAGTTCTAGAGAATTATTTGAAATCCAACATGACACCAGGCAACTTTAACAATCTCAGACTTAATTCACATTGCAAAAAAAAAAAATATCACATCTAAAATTGCTTTCATACGCGTTTATCCTAAGCAAGACGAACATTCAAAGGACAAAAGAACCATGCCTGGTATCGATGGATAGATTGTTGGAGTTCGGTTGTGCTCTCTGGTGTTTCCGACTCTGTTGAGACTCTTTCCCAATCCTTACGTCTGTTGCTGTATGCCCAATCTTGTTCTTAGCGCAAGGTCATTCTTTAGAAATTAACCACAACTCCCAGTAACCCCAAAGCAAACCCCGTTTTCCCCAAATTATTTGCAGTGACTTCCCGTACATGTCAAGAAGATGTGTCTTCTTGATTGCAGAGGTTTTTCGACATTTAATCATCACTGCCAATAACCGTTTCTTGTTTTCACTTTCCGCTATTAAAGAAGGTAAATGAAAGGAGTTAAAGCACACATACTTTAGAAAAAACTATTTAATCAATTTCAATTCCATTTATAACTAGACATTTAAAAATAATATCTTCCTATATAGCAATTACCTAACAATTATATAATCCAATTCATATTCCCATTTAGATGAAATAATAAAATAAACAAACAAAAAAATAGATAAATAAATAAATAATTGCAAATAGTCATTTTAAATCATTGAACATTAACCACTCAAAGCGAAACTAATAAATAATCATATGGCGGTGTGCGTGTGGCACTACTACATCCGAATCTGAAACTAGGTGGGGAGCTAGACCTCTCTCCTCGACCACACCCCTGTCCTCTAACCTGCAACCACTCAAAACACTTGACAAGAAAAACCATCATCAATAATTCATATGATAAACATACCTCCAAAATGAAATAATCATTTAAAAATTGCAACATTTGCAAATTTCCATCTTATTTAATACAAATTTACCATTTCTCATAGTTTCCCAGAATGTCGATTCATCCAAGTCGTCATAAGTCGACTGAATGATCCGCATACTAAGGAGATCGCAAAACCGGTCGTGACAAGAGTGCACAACACATGGACAAAATGTTGATCTTGCTTCACCGCGATAGGAGATGGGAGAGAGACTGAGAGATTGGAAGCGCACTCTAAAATATCATAGCCATTCATGGTCTGGTATTGTCAAAAGAGAAAAAGTGGTGTTCTTTGGTGTATCCCTGAGCTTGATTTGTAATAAAGGCGGCCGCTGCAGTGAAGCTTTATGGGCCGCTTGCTTCTCCTGTTGTTGCCAGAGTTCTCCCCTGCATTCTCGAGAAGAAACTCCCTTACGAACTCATCTCAGTCGACATGAGGAAAGGCGAGCACAAGAAACCCACTTATTTAGCAATCCAGCCATTTGGACAAGTGCCTGCATTTGAGGATGGAAATCTCTCACTTTTTGAATCTCGGGCCATTGTCCAATACATTGCGCAGAAATATGAGGCGCAGGGGACAATTGGACTGCTGGGGAAGAACTTAACAGAGAAAACTCTGATATAACAATGGATGGAAGAAGAGTGTACTGACAGATGTTTGTAGAAGAGACAGATTGGAATTATAACCTGGTGCTGGACTCACTTGAGCCAAGACACCTTTGGTCGCCATTGCCTAAGTTCTGCAGACTTGGCTGCGCAATTACATTGCTGGGGTTATTGTTATTTTTGTGAGCGGAGGACGCTGGTGCTCTTATATGTATTCCTGGAAGCACAATGTCTATTTTCCTGCAGGTATGTTATTATTTTTAATAATCATGTCTATAAATAAAATACATTTCATTGGCTAGAATCTAAATAGAAAGGTTTATTTAAGTTCAATATCTAGAAAATAAGATTAAATTTCAGATAGCGGTTTGTTTTTTTTGAATTGTTTGTTTGCTTTTGTCATAGTAGGCCCTAACCTGTAGATCTGCTCACCCGCATGGTAAATAAGATGCTTTTGTTTGGCTTGGTTTATAACTGTTATTCATTGCAGCGAAAGAGATTGGGCATGTATGAGTTTTGTTTGGGACATAATTCTTGGTACAGCAGGTTAGAGTATACAGATTTTGTTTGTGCGAGAAGATGAATTGATTCCATCAAAAGGCTTTGTTAACTGACTTATGAGAGGGTCCAATTCTTATTAGGTTGCACCTCCAAATGACCATTTAGGTAGATTTTTTTTATGTTAACCTTTAACTTTAAGCTAAATAGTGTGTATATGTTGTGTTATGTCGATAAGTCAGATTTCTTGTTTAACATGTTTGGGCATATATAATTCAACTGCATTATTTCAACTCAATCCAAATTGCCATCTTCCATGACTAATGGTTTACTAGTATCTATCTTCCATTGATCTTAATAGTATATGCTTATATTGAAATATTGTCTTTTGGAAAGTAATTGTTGGAATTCATTTACATTTCCCAATAAGGTTTACATTCACGAGTTTCTTTTTAAACTTAAAATGTGATATTTTGTTGAATATTTTAGAATAGTTGAGTGTAGTTTGATTATTGTTTTAGTTATAGTTAGGATTGTTTTTATTCAAGCGCCTAACTGAGATCATAATCATGCATTATGAATATCCTTTGCGATTATATGAGTTGTGATAATTACTATTTATAGATCATTGTTAATTATTGATAGGAAGAAAATTCATCTCTAATTCTAGTTTTTATTTCTTAAGTATTAGATACTTTCTTGTAATTACCTCATTAATGTTTAATTGTTAGATTCCTAACATAGGAGTGTTTGAAGTTGCCTAGGAAACCGATATCCTTTATAGTTGGTAATTTTGTAAAATCTCATAAAAACTTTCTCAAATGAATAGCGTATTAAATATGGATTTAGTTGTAGGACTTGATAGATCTAGGTTATGCATATATAAATTTGTCTTAGGAGAGTGTTAGTATTTTAATAACGATATCCCTACAAATTCTTAGATTTAATTTTTATACATTTGAGCTTATCCTCTATTTTTTTAGTCAAGTAGTTCTTAGAATTAGGAATATATTCTCTTAAGATTTTAGATTTCTTTGACAGTGGTTTAATATATAATTTCACTAAGTTGTTTTTTTATTTTAAATTACTTCAAATCTTATATTATTTTATGAGTAGATTATTAGGGTAATTTTTAGAAGTAAGATTTATAAAGTTAGATATAGTTATTTTCTAAATGTAAATTTAGATTATCTTTTATGATCAGTTTAAAGGTTAGTGGGATGTTTGATGTGGAGCAACTAACTCTCATTCTACTAATGCGATTATTAGTCTATAGTTTCAATGAAATAATGGTGAAATAAACCTTTTTATCTTGATATGGAAATATCACTATGTTAATATAGATTATGTAGGAGGTGAGGTGTAACATGGTTAAGTTGGTTATTCTTAGTCGCTTATGTAATGATGACTAGGATTAAGTTTGTTAGAGTTGTCAAGATCCTTAATGGAAAAACCTATCTATTAAGTTGTGACAGTGAAATCAATCTCACCATTGATCATAATGGTGCAAAAAGCTTTTACTTGCTTGGGGGTTGACTAGGACCTCAAAGGTCTCATGATGTCATTTGGATGGGTGGAGAGCATGACATTTGTTATTATTATTTTTTATTGGAATTCATTTAAAGACAACCATACATCAAATTAGGAAATTTGCTTGGATGAAACTTTAGGGTATTTAGTAAGAAGCTCTTTGAGTAGCTATATAGTAAACTTACCTTAATGAGAATAAAACTATTAGAGATTTTTTTTATTGGATTCCTTGAGGAGATTTGGGTAACGTGTTCTTGAAGAGTTAAAATAATATAAGCTTACTCTTTCTTCATGGCTCATACATTTCCTTTGTCTGCCATTACTATGATGTAACTACTTCCTTATTTATCTATTGGTCGTATTGTTGAGGGAATTATCTACATGATCATGTATCTAACTTCTAACGGATCTTATATTATGCACCTAGTTTGGTAGTCTTGTATGCAGGAACAAGTAAGTGGGATGAGAGAGAAACACATGGAGCATAAGGAGAGCTTCAGGTATGCAATTGCAAGTTATGTTCATTCATTGTTCATCGTTATAAAGTTTATTGTTCTAGTTAGATGTGTTACCTTGTTAGACAAAAAAAAAATTATGATGCTATTTCATATGTTTGAGTAGTATTAATAGATTGTGTGACGTCTAATCGAGTGTGTAAAAGTTGGGCATTACATTCATGATCACTTATGGGGTAGTTTAGGCCTATTTGCTACTCTTTGGAGTAGTTTTGGAGATAGCCATCAATTTATCATCAGTTGGAGAGATTTTTCCAAGAGTTTGCTCATAGTTTCTTGCAATTACATCCTTATTTTGGTGAGATTTGTTCTCATATCCGACCCCCATAGTTTATGCATGTTTTTAGAGGATCTTGAGCAGTTTTGGGGTATTTTTGAGTGCTTCTTCAGTTGGACATGGCTTGGTGGAGTTAGAGGAGCACTTGGACTTCAGTTTTTAACAGTTTAGCTCTTATTTTTATGAGTTTTTCTCATGCATCTGACCCTTGGAGGTCTGTAGCCTATATCATTGTATCTTGACCTCATTTTAGGGGACCTTCATTTTGGCTCACATGTTTTTCACATTGTATACTTGTGAGAAAATTGTAAGAGATTTTGTAGTAGAGATTTTTTCAGCATTGATTATATTGATACAATGGTTCCTTCTCATTGGTTTGAGTGTAATATTGTGGATTTTCTTACTTTTATGTTGTGTTATCCTTCATCTAGGCTATATTTCTTGTTTCATATTCAAATCTTGATACTTGTTATTACAGGTCTTTGTTTGTGTCCTAATTTTTTTACAGAAAATTGGTGAAACCTAGTTTCCCTTTCAAAGCAAAAGATTCCAAGTCCTTGCATAGAATCATTGTTGTAATTGCCCATTTGTGTGAGTATTGAGAGCCATCAGTATCTTCTGTGATTCATGTTGATTCATTAAAAGTTACATACAAATTTTTTGGTGTATCACCTCATTTAGTTTTTAGGTATATTCATATTTCTCTCATCCCTTTACCTCCACATATATTTTTTTAGTTTTAGGTGATCATTGCTTAGGAACCAGCCTATCTTCCAAGAGTTCTCTCATTTTAGGACAACCCACCACCCGAGAGAGTTTCCATGTTTCAATAGGATAGCTAGATTTCATTATCAAAGCTAAAGGCACAATCTTGATTGACAACAGTTTCTTACAAGGATTAAGTCATAATCCATAAGAATGTTCATGTCCATTATTTCCTAAGGGCACTTGAATACCTTACTCATTTTTTCCATATCCATTCCCATTAAATCCATTTTTTTTCTAATAAATGATAACCATGACCATGATGCGAAGCCATATACGAAAGGGTTAATGGAGCTTCACAAGTCACTATATCATAAAAGTTAGGTTTGATAGTTTCTAAAGATTCATTAGGAGTGGAAGCGGTAACAAATTTGTTACTAAACTCACTAGAAAGATGAGTTGTTGTTTTAGATTCTTTGTCAGGTTTAGATTGTTCAAGTTCAAATGTTGGGACTTTGTATTCTCCAAAATAAGTTGGTGTAAAATCTAAGGATCCTCAATCATCATCCAAAAGGAAACTAGTAGAAGGAGGATCATTATTAAGTTCTTAATCTTGTTTTTGTTTAATAGATATAGGTTTATTATTTGATTCAATATATAAAAAAATATTCAGTCTATCATCTGCAAGAAGTGTGTACATCAAATTATTGTAGATAAACTTGACTTTTTAATGAAGAGTTGAAGGAACAACATGCATAGCATGTAACCAAGGTCTATCCAAAAGAAGGTTATTATTAAGAGGTCTAGGCATCACATGGATATGAGTGTCTAGAATAACTAGACCTACCTTAATAGATAAACTTATAATACCCAATGTTTTCTTAGCAACATTGTCAAATCCATGAATATGAATGAAATTTAGGTTTAATAGTTGAAATATCAACTTTGATCTCTTTCAACATGTCCATGCTACAAACAATTAGTCTAGACCCATTATCAATTAAGTTTCTATGAATGAGGTTACTATTGATAAGGATAGATACCATGAGAGCATTATGTTGATCTTGAATTTATTTAAAAGGTAAATCATCTCGAGTAAAGATAATTAGAGCTAGGACATGAGTAGCACACATATGTTCCAAAAAGGAATTGATGTTATGCTGATTAGGTGGTGGAGTTTGAAGTATGGTTAAATCCTTTTGCAAGGCTTCATGATATGTAAGAGAAGTTTGAAGTAGTTCACAAATGGAAATCTTAGCAGGAGTAGCACATAATTTTTATACCATATCATACTCCTTTGCAAGATTGGGAGATAATCATAGTGGTGGAGGAAGAATGGGTTGTGAAGGTGGTAGAGAAGTGAGAACAACTAGATTAGTAGGTTGAGGATTGTTTCTTGTATGATAGACATCAGCCACCGCATGATAATCCTTAATAAAATCCAAAGGACTTCAAATTTTTCCTTTTATAGTTATAATAGGCCTTTTCAGAGTTTGAAAATAACTTTGTTGATTATATCCTTTAGCCATAATCACATGTGTAGTGAAAGTTTGAGAAGAATGTTGTTGAGGATAACCCTTAATAATAATCACAGGTTTGTTAGGGGTTTGGAAAGAATTTGATTGAGTGCATCCTTTGACAGTTATCACAGAGTTATTAATTATCATAGGTTGAGCATGGATAACTAATTTAGGTGTTTCAACATTGAAAACAAAGTTATTCAAAGGAATAAAGGTAAGTAATTTTTGGTAAAAGGTTGGTTAAAGAGACATAGATGAAGGTTTAGTAGAGATGAAGTCATCAAAGGTTTCACCTGTCATAATAGAATCTTCACTACTAGATGACTCATAAAGGTGGTTAACATCATGAATACTAAAGGAATCATCAAAATACTCATGAATAAAGAAATTATACATGTTGAAAACAAGATAAGGACAAATAAATGCAATTGTTTTTGTATTTTTCAAAATATAAATGAAATGCAAGAAATGAAAAGACAACATTTTTTTCTCTTTTTATGATTGTAAGATGTAACAAATAGTAGATAAAAATAACAATGAAGATGGTGAATACATAAAATGTAGATACTAAGCTAATTCAATACATGCAAAAGGAAATATAAACACTTAAATGAAAATGTTTTTATTCTTTTGAGAATTGAAAGAGAAATACATGCAAGATCTAACTAACCAATCCAAAAGGTATCATGCATGAAAGTTTTTTGTTCACCAAAATGTATAATGGGAAATGGTGAGAAATAATAGGATGAAGATCACTCACCAAATTATTTCATTATACATTAGAATTCCAAAAACCCTACCTACAAGATGGATTCGGTAAGCACAACCAAAGGAAGGGTGCCAACTCGAGACCTATTCCTTTAGGGTTGGATTTGGTTGATTCAAAATAGAAATAGAAAATGATATGTAAATGAAAAATCTTATCTATGAAAAGTAAATGAAAGGAAATATAGACAAGAATGAATGCAACTGGAAGATTAAGTAGAAAATTGCACTTTGAGTTTGAATTTCCTGATTGTCAGAGTCTCAAAACTAACTCTAACTTCAGATTTGGTAGTCTAAGCCCAATAAATGACTTCCTTGTGAGTTTGAATAATTTTTGGGAGGACGAGGTTAACCTGGATGACCTGTTCCTAGGACTAGGTCAAGTTAGTTGACCTAGTCCTACACTTTTCTACTCAAATTTGTAGGGCAATTCTGTTACAACCTCTACAAACTGTATCTGGAACTATAGCTAAATTTGAGCTTCTAGGACCTGCATATATGAGAAAATGTAGGGGTTTTCATTGGTCAACCCTCTATTTTGGTGATTCCCACCTCCACGAATAACCATTAGGATATGTAAAATGTAATGTGCTTGGGAACCTAGAGTATGTCTAGTTTTCTAAATGAACAAAAATGCATAGATATAACCCTATGTGTGATAGAGTGAAACCCTAACATTTAAATGAAAATAATGTTTAATTAAATACATGCAAATAATCATAGATATAAAGTGTAAACATAAAAATATGAAGCATTAATGCATAGATTTGAAAATAACAATAAAATCATACGAATCACTAAATGGAAAAAAGTACTCCTAGCCATCCTCATGATCCATTTGAAACTCCATGATGATGTAGAAATTGATGTATTGGATGTCTTGAATGCTTGATTGAGATTGTATCTGCTTGATGTTGATTCTTTGAATTGATGGAAAAAGTCTTCAATAGAAAACCCTCGCTTCGATGGATGTCATTGTGGACACTTAAAAATGCCCAATTGCTCTAATGAAATGATATTACTAACATTCCTCTTTAATTTATTTAATAATATTTATTATTCTATAAATTGTGTCTTTCTACCATATTCTAAAATCAAAATCATCATTTTTCTTCAATTCCACAATTAAGTAATTTTAATTAATTACCCTAACTATTAATCATCCAATCATTAATCATCAATTATTCATTTATAATATAATTAAATAATTAATGTTATTTAATTATACTATATCTCATTGTAATTAATTAAATAAAACATTTTATTTAATTAATATCTCCTCTTTCAAATTATTGCATTTATGTAATAATTAATCAAATCCCTCTCATAATTAATTAAATTATATTTATTTAATCAAACTAATTATTCCTCTCTCATAAATAAATAAGCAATTATTTATTTATAATCTTACATGTGCAAGTAAAAAAATTCTTTTATTTATTTAATCATTATTATTATTCCAAAGCTAACTCATACTAACTTTCCATTCACTCTTCAATTATAATCTTGACTATTCAATCAACATTGTTAATTCCCCTCTCATCAATCAATTAACAATTCAATCTATTTCAGTCTTATTTTCCATCTCATTTGTCAACCCTCCAATCAAGGCATCCAAGGAGAGTTACTCACTTTGAGTTAACTCTTTCCCCTCATTAAGTCAATTCTCTAATCAAGGCAATTAAGTAGAGTTGAACTCCTACTAACTTTGAGTTAACTCTTTCCCCTCATCAAGTTAATCCTCCAATCAAGGTAGTCAAGAAGAGTTGAGATCCTACTCACTTTGACTTAACTCTTCCACATCACCAATCAACCCATCAATCAAGGAATCTTGATTGAAACCCCTAAAAATCTTATAAATAGAGAGCTAAATTTATGATTTTGGTAATCATAATTGCTTTGAATTTTTATACTGGCATAATCTTGAGCTCACACTAGTAAATTTGAGGCCAAATTCCAATGGCCATTTGTCGAAACTGTGACACATCTGTCCGTCGACATTTTTGCATTGGAAATGGCGATGGAAGTGATAACCATCGGTATTTCGACATCCCTACCCATCAAAATTGGCCACATAAATATCAATTTTAGTATGTGACTGATCTGTCAAAAAATTCTTCTTACAATATTTGGTCAGTCGAAAAGGCAATGAATATTCAGTAGATCTCTGACAGGAATACCTGTCGGAGGTATAGATGTCCCGTCGCACCCATCTGTTAGATTGGGGTCCCGTTGATAGTTACCTGTGGAATGTATGATGATAGGTAATCAAGTTCTGATACATGTAGCCGTTAGAGGAATAGCTCTTCTGTCGGAAAAGGATTACTACTTGTCAAAAAATTGACAGATTAGCATAGTAAAAATAACAAAGCTTAAGAGACCATCATAGTTGGTCTCTGTCTTTGGTCCATATACTGACAAAACATTTTACATTTCGTTAGCTCATCAAATGAGGAGATTTGAAAGAATTTAATAGAATATTTTCATGATAACGTATATTATTTAAGTTGACGTTGCACGAATGTATCAACTCTGCGCACTTGTATACTACGAGCACAACCATAAATAAGCATGTCCTACCATGGCCTACATTACTCAAGCCATATGAGGGGATGCTTCTTTATGGTTGTGCTTGATGCATATAAGTGCATGAAGTAGATAAATTCATTCACCATCAAACTAAAATAATATATGTTATACATGAAAATATCATCCATTAAATTCTTTCAAATCACTGCATTTGATGAGCTAATGAAATATAAAATATTTTGTTAGTATATGGACCAAGGATGGAGACCAACTATGATGGTCTCTTGAGCTCAGCTATCTTTAGTCCTAGCTACTGGGTAAGGGTTGGAAGACTTATACCTATCGATCATTGAGAATAATCACCGTCTTGCCTTTATGTACACTGCATAGTATCCAATATAAGAGAAGGCATAAAATATGAATGGATAAAAGAAATGAAAGATACAATAAAATTATCTTGTTGTTTACCTTCTCATAATTGATCCGTCTTGCAAAAGTAATTTTATACGATCACTAGCACATTTCGTGCATGGATGAGAAACAATATCCAAAGTTTCTAGATTCTGAGAAGAGGTATGAGTGGAGGCCAAAAAAGGGATATTTGTGAAGGTTTTATAAATGTAGTACTGAATAATCATCGTTGCATTGGTACTCAATCTAGAAACCCTCTCTAGCAAATCTCCACATCTAGCAAATCTCCACAAAAATCCCTTTTGGCCTCCACTGCATATACATCTTTTCAGTATCTAAAAACTCTCCAACATTGATTCCAATCATTTTTCACAATCTCCATGGACTGAGACCTTAAATTATTGAGCTTCTCTTTGTTTCAAGAATAGTTTAACATTCTCTACTTAACAGGGCCAACTACGTGAAGGTGGAAGCTCATTTGGCCTCTCCTAGGAGCCTCTTATGACCCTTGATGACATTTTAAGACCTCTAAGATGTGTATTCTTAGGGGTTGTAAAGGGTCATAAGGGGCCCTGGGACACAACAACTGAGAAACATAAATGTAGGCATCATGGTCACAAGTTTTTGGAGATAAAATAATTGAGTGGTATACCTAGACGATGCAAAACAACCACTACTCCTCTGGAACCAGAGGAGTAGTAGTTGCTTTGCATCGTCTGGGTATACAACTCAATTATGTTGTCTCTAAAAAATTATGACCATGATGCCTACATTTATGTTTCTCAGCTATTGTGATATCTACATTTATGTTTCTCAGCTGTCGTATGTGTTTATGTGTATGTTTTTAATGTTTTTGGGAAGACATTTTTAGCATGGGCCTAGATCCTACAAAAATTAGCTTCATAAAAATGAAGTAGATGATAGATGAGAAATTAGCTTCCTAAGAAAAATCTCATAAATGAACTTTGCATACCCCAATTCCTGTGGCCTCTATGCGTACCCAAAGGATAAATTTGAAACACAAGGGTAAGGCTTAAAGATCTGTCTAGTGATGCAAAATTAACTTCTTTAAGCCTTACCCTTTTTGTTTCAAATATATCCTTTGGGTACATGCAAAGGGCATAGGAATTGGGGTTATAGACAGTTCATTTATGAGATTTTTCTTGGAAGCTAATTGCTTAGCTCTCATTTGCTTCATTTATTATCAAGCTAATTGTTGAAGGATCCAAGCCCAGGCTAGAAAGATGTCTTCCCATTCTATTTAAGCCATATTCCTTGTTCTTTTCAAACTTCCTTGGCATGGTAGGTGTGCTCTCTACAGTACTCTTCTTCAATTTATGTTCGACGATAAGCATCTTCTTCTTCTTCCTAATAGCAGCTAGAGCTTCCTTTTCATCAGGATTCAAATCCACTTCCCCCATGTCATCATCCTCATCACCCTCAGCTACCATCCTAAGCCCTTCTTCCCCCTCCAGTTCTTCAAGCCTTTGCAAGATATCTAGATCAATAAAGTCTGCAACATTGTGTCCATCCATGATCTCAGGAATATCATCTTCTTTCCACTCTTCATTTGCCAAAATATAACGCTTCTTCAAGCTTGTAGTCTCTAATGGTTGCAAATCAATCTTATTACAAACTACAATAAGAGGCTTATTGGAAAAAAAAGGTTTTATGCTATGAAACAGAGCTGCCTGTTGTGCAATACTATAACCACAAGACCCTGAAACATCAAGGAAAAATAAAACAACTACCTTTAAATGAGCCAAGGTAATAATATTGAGCATCTCTATGGTGTTCCTATCCTCCAAGGGGTGGTCCAAAATACCAAGGATATCAATAGGCTAAATAGCTTTAGACTGTCACAGAGGCCTAATGGCTTTGCCTTGTAGCCCACAACACAAAGCACAATGCTCAAAGCAAAGTACATGTCCATATTGTAGAAATGGAAAAGAAACAACAAGAAAACAAATAAAAACAAATAAAAAAGAAAATATTGCAATTAAATAATCACCAACAATGATACCCATAATACCTCTATATGCAATCCATATTTAACATTTCAAATGCAAGAATGAAAAAAAACATGGAACTGATCCCACAGTTCATAGGCCCACATAGGGACATTTATCATAATAATAGAAATATGATTATTTTTGAATGGAATACACCAAGGAGTACCATCAGAAATATTGACCATTTACAATCATGAACAATGAATAATTAAATAGCTCATTTTTTTAATCAGCATGTGTAGTCTCTGTGTATATGAAAAATGAATGAAATATCAAGCTGAAATAAAACAGTGAACAAAAATTCAAATTCAAGGCCTAATTTATCAAGAGAAACAAAAATTAGGATGAAAGAAAAATCATTACGACTATAGAAAAATCATGAGGACTATAGAAAAATCATTAAGACTAGAAATCAAGTTCTAGAAAACTCATTATGACTATAGAAAAGTTATTTAGATTAGAAAATCAAGTTCTAGAAATGGATGGTTCTGATGCTTTTCCATTACAATAATTGAGAATTCATCATTTGGTACTTCTTGGTGTATTCCACTTAAGTTTTTCAACTACTGTGTTTGTGTGCATGTTCTTTATGTGTTTGGCTTCTCTCCCTCGCAAGGGATACGTCAATAGGTAATTGATTTGAAAGCATAATGATTTGACAGTCTTTTTTTAGGATAGACGTAATCATCCCGCCAACCTTAATTAGAAACATTTGTGATATATGTCAAGTACTTATAATCAGTATGCCCAACATACAGAGACTTAGTAGTAAAAGCATGTCTTTTGGTTTACTAGTTTACTTATAATCAGTATGTCCTTTGGTTTACTAGTTTAATCTGGTTTAAGAATTGTTTGTTTCATGTTTGAATGTACCATTGAATGAAGCTTGGCTATATTAAGTACAACCTTAAGACTTGCAACTTTGAATGTTCATCAAAGCTTAGGCAAATCTGAACGTTCATCACTTGTGCATATAAGTGTTGATCATAGAAGGTATATGCACAGGTGAAAAACATGCATATTTGACCAAGCAATACTGGGTGCTAGACCCAAAAACAAATAGATTTGTGGTGATTTTCACAATAGTACATGTGTTACTGGGTAAGCTCCCAATAGCGCTCAGGCAAATATGCATGTTCATCACTTGTGCATATGAAGTGGCTCTAATGGAAGATACAATCACTAAATTTTGCATACTCCTTATTTTGTTCTGGGTTGATATTGTCAGACATGGTCTTTCTTGAATGGAATGACTTGTTACTTGTACATTGACTAGAATGTTGGTGGAAGAAGGATGATTTGTTTGCAACCATTTTTTCAACTCTAATTTTCTCAACACAAAGGGACATTTATCATAGCCATATAAACATGATTATTTTAAAATGGAATACACCAAGGAGTACCATAAGAAATATTGACCATTTACAATCATGAATAGTTAACCTAAATCAAATAGCTCATTTTTTTTATTTGCATGTGTAGTCTCTGTGTATATGAAAAATGAATGAAATATCAAGTTAAAATAAAACAGTGAACATAAATTCAAATTCAAGGCCTAATTTATCAAGAGCAACAAACATTAGGACGAAAGAAAAATCATTAAGACTATATAAAAATCATTAGGACTAGAAAAATCATTAAGACTAGAAAATCAAGTTTTAGAAAAATCATTACGACTATAGAAAAATTATTTAGACTAGAAAATCAAGTTCTAGAAATGGACGATTCTGATGCTTTTCCATTGCAACAATTGAGCATTCATCATTTGGTACTTCTTGGCATATTCCATTTAAGTTTTTCAGCCACCGTGTTTATGTGCATGTTCTTTATGTGTTTGGCTTCTCTCCCTCACAAGGGATACACCAATAGGTAATTGATTTGAAAGCATAATGATTTGATAGTCTTTTTTCCAGATAGGCATAATCATCCCACCAACCTTAATTAGCAACATTTGTGATATATGTCAAGTACTTATAATCAGTATGCCCAACAAATAGAGACTTGGTAGTAAAAGCATAAGGTTCCACATCCACATCTGCCCTAATAAGTATTAGAGCCTTTCAAATTAGAGCATAAGGTTGCACATCCATTTAAAATTTGTCACCAGGGTATGACCATAATTCTGAGTTCATAACAGTGACATAACTCCACTACCTCAAGATATGGAAGCCTTTGGTCAAGAAGAGAACAATGATTTACATCCTATATTTGAGGGTACACATGATGCAAGAATGGGACATGATGGGAATGATACAACTCATCATAATTAATAAAAGAACTCTTGCCAACATTAAGGTACCCACAGATCAAATAGTCCTGGTATTTGGGTGAATAGATGAAAACCTTTCCATATGCTACCTCACTTGTTTAAGGTAAGCCAAACTCGGTCCAATTCTCTTAACAATGGTACACATCCATCCAAGTGCAACAACCTTCAAAGATTTGTAGTGGTAAAGAGAATCACTATGGTCATCACATGATGGAGTGATATATAGTAGAGAGCTATATAGGGATGGTTGATAGTGTTCCTTGAGGGAAGGGGGATTGTGAAAGACTTGTTATCATTGTATTGTGTATTTCTAATATTTTTGGATGCAGGGAATACTAGGAGAATGAAGGATCATTCACTGATTGCATGATAACCCGATTTTGAAAGGTCACTGGTTGAGGGGATAGTCAAGATCTGAATGTTGATAGTGTTCCTTGAGGGAAGGGGGATTGTGAAAGACTTGTTAGCATTGTATTGTGTATTTCCAATATGTTTGGATACAGGGCAGACCAGGAGAATGAAGGATCACTCACTGATTGCATGATAACCCAGTTTTGAAGGGTCATTGGTTGAGGGGACGGTCAAGGTCTGAATGACTAGGCCATTTGAGGACCCTAGTTCTTTGTATTAATTTCTATTCAAATTGGATGCATGGGTTTCTTGGGAATTATCGGCTACTATGTATCTTGCAACTGCATCCGTAAATTTGTATATACTTCTCTAGGGTTGCAAGCCACTTAGGGATAAAAATAGAGAAAATAAATCAAAATCATTCTTTGTCCTATTTCCTTTTAACAAAGTCTCAACTATTAATGATACAATACATTTGATGCCCTAAGCTATCAATACAAATGGCACCTGGATAGAAGCTCACGAGCTATCCATTTGATAACCATAGTCAACATTTCAAAAAAATGGATATCCTTGAGCACAGACACCAATAACATCAAATAATAGAGTTAAAGCATGAGCTAGGGCACGACACCAGTACAATGCGGTCATTTCAATGATCATCTCAATAATATACAATGGTGTCATTGAACGTGGCAGTAATATCAACAAACATGAATCCAAACATTTGAAAATAGTGAATCGATATCCTTGAGCACAAGCACCAATAACATCAAATAATAGAGATAAAACATTGGCTAGGGCACGACACCAGTAGAATGTGGTCATTTTAGAGTGCATTCATGATCAAATAAAATGCAATGCATTTAAAATTTATGGTCGAATATGATGTGAGAGGCTCGAAACATGAAGAAATCACATACCTTCTCTTGCACTCAGCTTTCGCTCCTTTTCTCCGGCTCCTTTATCCAATTGAAATAAAAATGATTTGGCACTTCACTTTTTCTTTTTATGTATACCCCGAATCTGTCAGAATTTCGATGGTCAATTTAAAATCCATTGGAATACTGACACTATCAGGGCCTATTTAAAAAAAACAAAACAAATTCATTAAAAAAAATTACCCATCAGAAGTTTTTGTCGAAATTTGGCCCCAAAGGTAGTAGTGTCAATTCTAAGAGATCACATTCCATGATAAGGAGAAAAACAAAGGAGGATTTCCAATTTTCATATTCATGTGTTTTGAGATGATTTCATTATTCTTGAATGTTTATTATTATTTTTTTCAATTCCTCTTTTGATATTGGGAATACTAATTGCTTTTACAATCTCTTTGTGGTTGAGATATTTTATATTGTTACAGGTTTTCACAGGTCCTATATTACCCAATTACAAATAGTGAACCTTCTCATTTGTTCATAAATGTAGAAAGTGTCAGATTTATGGGAACCTCATCCATTGTTGGAAATATTAAAGACTATCTAGGTTACTGAGAGGGGAGGGGTGAATCAGTAACTTCAAAACTTTTAACAGATTCAGATCTTAATAATATAAGATTGATAATCTGACTGCATGCATGAGTAATAGAAAGAATAAAATATTCATAACACTTTGAACACAGAGATTTGGTGACCCAGAAACCTTCCAAGTAGAAATTAAAACTGGGGTGGGGATGATACCCACAAAACTTCAATATTGCAGTATAAAGTTTGCCGGTTAAGGCTTACAATGATCACTTCTTATGATCTGCCCTGTTAGGAGCAATAAGGACTGCTAGGTCCACCTTGTTAGAGGATTTACAAACATACAATGAAGTATGTACTCAGTTAAGAGATTTTACAAAGACTGTTAAGTCTACCCGGTTAAAGGATTTCAAGCTGATTCACCTGTTAGGATGAAATAGTAGATCTCTTACTTGCAACTGTACTTTCTTATTGAGATTCTCTGATGTACTAATCACCTTTTGTGATAGATAGATCTTTGCTACTTCTTATACTGCTGTAGCCCTTTGTAATTCGCTTATCTCTACCTTTCTCTCTTTTTCATACTTCACTATTTTTTTCTTCTCTCTGGATATGATATAAAACATTGTTTATATATCAATCTAAAACAATTACAATAAAATTATAAAATCGGCTCTTAAACAAGCTAACACAAATATTACTGAGTCAGCCCAAGTATAGTGACTCGGTTACTGCAAACTAACTCGGTGACTTTCTGATACTTGACATCCACTACGTTACTCGGCATCATCATGCACTCAGTAGAAGTGGAGGCATGGTCCATACTAACCACTCGGTTGTAGTTTCGAACACGGTATATACTAGAGACTCGGTAGATATAGTGTCACTCGGTAAACACTATCTTGCTTGGTAAGTACTGTTCTACTCGGTAAGCACTATTCTACTCAGTAAGCACACGGAGTCTGAATAAGTGTTGTCACTGATGACAATCATACTTAATGCCAACAATCTCCCCCTTTGACATTAGTGACAAAACACTTATTGCCCAAAACTTATATACACAATCATGCTGACACTGGTTTTGTATATACATTTCATGTTTCCCTTATATAGTATATATACAAATATCTATTTTCACCTCATACTCATATTTTCTATTTATATTTTCTCCCCTTTCATATCTCATATACTTTCTCCCCCTTTTTGACAATAATGCCAGAGGTGTATATACAAATATTTTACATGGAGATACCAAAATGTAAGAGAAAATCAGAATGCACTTTTCCAATTAGTGCTAGAGTTCTATCCCAATTCTCTTGCAAAATCTTGCATGTATGGAGTGCAACTTGGACTTCTGCAGAGAGTTCAATCATGTGATCTACAATTGAAAACTGATTGTCATGGATCAATGTTTTTGAGTATGCAATATGCTTCTGCATTGTATCCATGATGGGAAGGATCATGTTCTGAATATCTATTAATGTTGATCTAATCCTTGCATCTTCTTTCAATAACTCTGATTGCTTATCAGATAGGAATATGACTGTCATCTGATGTGCAGAGCTTGAACTAGGTTCAAGTTGCAACTTTTGTGCACTGATCTTCAGATCCTCATCAATCTTATTTATTTTTTCTTTAATTTCCTTTGAGAACTCGGCAACATTACAAATTTTGACAAAAAGAGATGTTACCTTGGAATAGGAGGACTCAATGCTAGTCAAAACTGAAGATAACCCTACCTGATTGATAGCTATTTGTTGAGCAATGTGCTCAAGCACTTCATTTTCAAACTTCTTCTCAGCCTTTTCAAGAAACTTGTCTGTTCCAGAGGAATCATCATTAAACCTGTTAATTGCTTCTGCCAACTGCAACAAAATGTGTTGAGAGGAATCAACTTTAACCCCTATAGCTTCTGTCAAAATGTTCTTGGCATCCTCAATGATCTTATATTCCTTATCTCTTTCTTCTTTTAGTTTCTTCTACTTTGCTTTCTTCTAGAGGAGTTCAACAACTATTTGCATTTGATCTGCAGTGAGGTTTGCAAAATCTAGCTGGGGAATTTGTATCTCCTCATCTAGATCTATACCTTCTACTACACTCTTACTCATAAATTTTGTACTCGGTTGAGTCTTTATACTTATTACCTTTGTAGTAGAAATTATTGTAGACACAGTAGGACTAGTAGTGAAAACTGATAAACTTCCGACTGATGGGATGCTAACTGGAATACTTGATAAATAAAAAACTAAAGTATTTACAACTGTAGAATCTGAAGTACTTACTGCTGAAAAACTCAAATTTGAAGAAGGTACAAAGGACTGCAACTCGGTGGAAGAAGGAGGCTGAAGCTTGGTAGATGAAGTGGTAGCCACTTCTGTCGTTGATACATTGAGCTGTGCTAGTGATGATTGGACATTTGATGTATCTAAGGGAGTTGTTACAATCACACTTGAAGTTTTCTCCGAGCTAGATGTAGCAATTTTTACTGGAGAGTGGGGAAGTGAGGCAATTACCTTTGTAGCTATCCGAACTGGATCATCTTCCTCAACATTCTTCTCAGCTTCCTTGGTAGCTTCTATCCTTGCTTTTTCATCACAACATTATCAATTTGAACTACTTCTTCTTCTTCTTCTTCATCACTGTCATCTTCAATATCTTTGATTATCACAGTTTCAGTACTTGATTTGTGAAGATGATAGATATTTTTCCAAGTAGAATTTGCACTCTTCACAACCAACTCTATATCTTTGATCAAAATTAAACAACTATTGAATTTTAGTGTCATCTTGCGCTCATTTTCTATCAATGCCTTATTTATTTCATCATCTTTCAAACTTAGCATTAACTGTCTTAAGGTTTGAGCATATATGTCCTTGATAGTTTGTCTTGCATTGGACCATCTCATCTTTACTTTATCCAATAGAACACCTGGAATTTGAGAAGCCATATCATCAGGTGAGTACATCCATTTTCCCATTTTCTCAATGACAGCATCTTCTATTTCCTACTGCTCTGCCTTTGATTTAATTTCATATTTGAGAGATTTGAAATTTGCAATTCCAGATCCTTCTCTTAAATCCTTAATCTTTTGTTCAAATGAGGGAGGAGGCCTTTTGAGTACTATATCATCATTGATTTTACCTACCTTGCCCCTTGATCTCTTCCTTGTGAATACTGCAGTGGGTTCCTTGGTGATAGTTACCTTTCCTTTCTTCTTTACAGGCACTTGTTCTTCTTTATTCTCATCCTTTTCTTCTTCTTCTACAATATCTTCTCCTATGCCCTCAATTAACATTAGAGGTGTGCTAGATTGCATCTTGGCCATCCTTTTTCTGCCTTTGTTAACCGCCTATGGAAGTTTTATGCTTAGCTCAATTCTTATCTTAGCTTCATCATATGTTCCAAAGTATGGAGCCTTTGGATCAACAAGTTGATTTACTAAGGCTTCGATTATATCCTTTGTTTCATCAATGTTTACCTCATAAGGAAGAGGTTTCACCCATACAATCCTGGGCCTTACTGCCTGAATATATACTCTATCACAATCAACCATGAAACAAATATCATCTTTATAATCTTCCACCAGTTTTAGTGGAATTCAAAATCTGTTATTCATCTTCTCCTTAAAAGATTCAAAATAGTTATCCATTATGTTTGTAAAATTCTCACCCATTTCTGCAATATACTCATATTTCTCCGTTTTACTGTGCCTTTTGATGGGAAAAAATTTTGAACATAGAAAAATAAACAAACCAACAGTGAGCCAAACTTACATGGATTGTTCTTTGAGGTTTGGATGCTCTCCATGTTCTTGTTGAACTGTTTCAACAAAAGATCTACTAGGTCAAATGACAGATTGTTCTTCACAATTTTACAGGCTAGGTCAACTACTTCACACAGAACACTATTCTGTCGACTTGAACTGTATATCTTGTGTGCTATTACATATGTGCCAAATTTTAGTTCTACATCGGTAATACTGTTAATTTTCATACCTCTACCGTCCCATTCGGCTAGGGTTTTCTTTTCCAGCTCTACCCGACCTAGGGTTTTTGTAGATTTAGCCTGGGCAAGCATGAGAAGACCAGTGATTTGGTGAATCATCTTCTTTGTTATTTCCACTGGTTTCTCAAGCCAAATTTTACCCTCATGTACTCGACTCAGAATATATCTTATCCATTTTATCTTTGGAGGAATTTGAGACTGAGCTCCACTCGGATCTAGGGTTTCTGCAACCACGGGCACGAGTTTGAAATCCGGTGCTTTCCATTCTCCATGAACTAACATTTCTGAACCTTTCTTTACTTTGGTGCTGGATGAAGCCATGGTAGCACGGTAGAAAAATTTTTGCTTTAAAATTTTGCTTCGAATCGCTTGATCGCACTAGAAATTTCTCTGCCCAAAATGTTGATATTCGTGGTGAAGAATGAACTTGATTTCATGCTTTTTGTTAAAACTTTGTCATTAATGCTCCATAGGAATTAGGGTATTGAATTCGACAGACTATCATCCACTATGCATTAAATGCTCGGTGAAGATTCGTAACTCAGAGAACATAAGAATTCATACTTCTCCGACCTTACTCGGTAACCAAATGAAGTTAGGTTACTCCCGACCTTGCTCGGTGGTAACTGATACCGACCTTCTTGTGATCCTGTTGTATCTCACATACTGATTTGGATCTATCTTCCTTTAGTTCAGGAACTATTTTGGAATATGTCTATGAAGATACAGTTCCAGTGCTTTCTTGGAGACTAGTTAGAGTTCATAGAGCCACTCCCTTTATGAGTGACTACATTACTTGGACTGGTTTGCTCGGTAGGTTTAGGAATCCACTGTTGTCTCATCTGCTTCCTAATGCTATTTGCTTTTGCTTTCTTTTCATCTTCAACTTTGCCTAAATTCATGCAGTTTTTAGCTATGTGACCAAGCTTAGTGCAATTATAACATCTTATGGTAGAATCCCTTTTTCTCAAGTGGTGCCTTACATAATTCATGCCAATGTGTCCATATTCTCCACAGTAATGACATCTACACCAAGTGTTGTAATCCCAACCAAACATTGCTTTAATAATTTGTTCCGCTAGATTGGGTGTTTTAGTTTTGCATTCTGATGCCTTATGACCTTGTTTGCTACATTTGTGACATTTGCCTTCAAATCTTGGTTTCTCCTTGCATTTATTTGCTTTATGACCAAGCTAATTGCAATTGTAGCATTTTCCATTGAATTTTGCTTTTCCATTGCTCCAACATTTTTTTGAAGTATGACCAATTTTGCCATAGTGATTACAGGTAGGTTTCTGATTCTTTTGAGTACCTTGTTTGGAGGATTCACCTTCCTCTTTGTATCCAAGTCCTGCTTTTCCTTTTTGCCTATGAAGGTTTCGTTCATACACCTGATTCATATCTTCTTGAGATTTCAACATTCTCTCATTGATTTGTCTTTCAGCATCTAGGTCACTCATCACTCTTAAATTGATTTGCTTTTTAGATCTCAGCTCCTCTCTTATATTTTCATTTTCTGATCTCAGAGTCAAGATTTCTTCATTTGCATTGGAGATTTGATCAATAAGGTTTTCTAGCTGAAGGGTTTGATTCTGGATTTCATTGTTCTTTCCATCTATTTCATATTTCATCTTGTTTTTTTGTTCCAAGATTTCACAGAATCTTGTTGACTGAATTTCCTGTTCTCTTTTCAATTTTCTCACTTCTTCTTGCAGAGATCCACTCTTTTCTAGAAGTTCTTTGATTGCATTGTTTGCTTCATCTGAGCTGCTTGAAGGGAAAAAGTCTTCAATCTTTTCTTCAACATACTGGTGGTCATTGATTTGATTTGCAAGTTCCTTCCTTCTTTTTAGGGAAAGGGAAAGATGCTCTCTTGCTTCTTTGAGTTGAGTTATGGTCATTTCTAGATCTAGCTTTTCATTCTCAATTACTTTGTTAAGTCTGAATATCTCCATTGTCCTGAATCTTTTCTCAAGCTGTCAAACTTTATTCTGAGAACCACGAAGCTCTGATACCAATTATTGGAAATATTCAAGACTATTTAGGTTGCTGAGAGGGGAGGGGTGAATCAGTAACTTCAAAACTTTTAACAGATTTAGATCTTAATAATATTAGATTGATAATCTGACTGCATGCATGAGTAATAGAAAGAATAAAACATTCATAACACTTTGAACACAGAGATTTGGTGACCTAGAAACCTTCCAAGTAGAAAGTAAAACTAGGGTGGGGATGATACCCACAAAACTTCAATACTGCAGTATAAAATTTGCCGGTTAAGGCTTACAATGATCACTTCTTATGATCTGCCCTGTTAGGAGCAATAAGGACTGCTAGGTCCACCTTGTTAGAGGATTTACAAACATACAATGAAGTATGCACTCGGTTAAGAGATTTTACAAAGACTGTTAAGTCTACCCGGTTAAAGGATTTCAAGCTGATTCACCTGTTAGGATGAAATAGTAGATCTCTTACTTGCAACTATACTTGCTAATTGAGCTTCTCTGATGTACTGATCACCTTCTATGATGGATAGATCTTTGCTACTTCTTATACTGCTATAGCCCTTTGTAATTCGCTTATCTTTTCCTTTCTCTCTTTTTCATACTTCACTATTTTTTTCTTCTCTCTGGATATGATATAAAACATTGTTTATATATCAATCTAAAACAATTACAACAAAATTACAAAGTCAGCTCTTAAACAAGCTAACACAAATATTACTAAGTTAGCCCAAGTATAGTGACTCGGTTATTGCAAACTAACTCGGTGACTTTCTGATACTCGACATCCACTGTGTTACTCAGCATCGTCATGCACTCGGTAGAAGTGGAGGCACGATCCATACTAACCACTCGGTTGTAGTTTCAAACATGGTATATACTAGAGACTCGGTAGATATAGTGTCACTCGGTAAACACTGTCTTTCTCAGTAAGCACTGTCCTGCTCGGTAAGTACTGTTCTGCTCGGTAAGCACTATTCTACTCAGTAAGCACTATTATGCTCGGTAAGCACTGTTCTGCTCGGTAAGCACGCAGAGTCTGAATAAATATTGTCACTGATGACAATCATACTTAATGCCAACAATCCATGTGCCAGCTCAAGATCTACAACCACTTACTTAATCATGGCTATTCTCTCAATGGGGGTTTGATCTCATTGGCTAGATCCATCCATTATCCTTTGACATTCATAATGATGTAGGGGCAGGGTAGATACAAGAAGAATCAAGCAGAATTGACTCCAATTGAATCAACAACAAGACCTACTCAAAGTTACACAATGGAAGCAATATAATATCACATGAAAGCAATGAAATCACAATGGATATGAGGCAATCAACTGGCAGCAACAACAGAGAATTTATATTATTTATTTCAACATGCCCAGCTGTGAGGCCTTCCAGGTTTTGGCCTTATACAATGAGAATTATCAAATTAGAATTATAGCTTGCATCCTATATTTATCTCCAATGATGTATCTTAATAATTATGTTCTTACTACCCTCTTTATTTCCCTACTACATCAATCTAGACTCTTTATATAGCCAGCTAAGCCACAAGTCGGCCAGTCAGGCATTTAATTACATTATAGGTCCAGTCAGGAAGATTTAAATCAAAACTAATGAAAGAGTGATCACCACTTGATGCACATTTGGATTTACATCCTCACATGACCCAATAAAATTCCTTTAACTTTGCAAGGCCCCATCTTATCACACGGAACCACGCAAGATGAAACACTCCACGTTTCGCATGAAAACTGGAAAAAATAGGTCCCTGAGAAAAATGGGCATAACTTTTTACTCATAATGAATTAAGACTTGCACTCTTGGGAAATGATATTAATTTGGGTCCTATTGAATTCATTAAGAGAACAAAGGTTTATTCCTTGAGAATCAATGTCGCCACTACGCGCAATCAACACCAAAACTATAGGAAAATACAGCTCTGACAGGAAGGAAAATAGCTGTAACTTTGAAACATTCCATCCAATATTTATGTGCTCATAGGAGAAGGTTCCCAAATAGGTCCTCAACATCATGTAAGCTTCACACACCATGAAACCATCAAATGCCAAAATTATAAAGAAAACAATAGAAAACAGGTACAAAAATCAAGAAATGTTTTTGGTTGATGCAAGATTGCTCAAAGACCTAAGATGCTCCTGCATCAAACACTTGGGGTAAATAAAGAACTGATTTCCACATCAGGAACTACTCATATTTTGACTTGAATCATAAAGATCCAACTCATCTTGTGTAATCCATGAACTATCTTCAACTGACTTGTCTTTCCACTGAACTAGATATTCCATGTAGTCTTTTCCTCTTGTACTCTTGCTCACTCTTTTATTCAAGATCTTCTCAATGCTATCTCTATTCTTCTTAGGATAATCTAGATCATATTCTATCTCATCATTTGATTCAAAGTACTCAAATATATCAGCAATATTGAATATATGTGATATATCCATGTCCTCTAGTAATTGTACTTCATAAGCATTTCCACTGTCAAACTTCTTCAGAATCTTACAACGTCCAAACTTCTTCATTTTCAACTTGTTGTAGGTACCAACTAGAAATCTATTCTTCTTCAAATGAATCATAACCTCATCTCCAATTTCAAAAGATTTATGCCTCCTTCTCTTGTTTGCTCTCTGTTTATACTTCAGATTACTGTCCTCCAAATTCTTTTTAACTTCATCATGTAAAGTTCTCATGTATACTACAAAATCCTCAGCTTCAACACTTCTTCTTGTCTCAGTAGGTAAATCTCTTAGCTCTGTGGTTCCCTTAGCATGAAATCTAGTAACAATCTCAAATGGTTTCCTCTTAGTGCCTCTATTCACCAAATTATTATATACAATGTCCAAACTTCTTCATTTTCAACTTGTTGTAGGTACCAACTAGAAATCTATTCTTCTTCAAATGAATCATAACCTCATCTCCAATTTCAAAAGATTTATGCCTCCTTCTCTTATTTGCTCTTTGTTTATACTTCAGATTACTGTCCTCCAAATTCTTTTTAACTTCATCATGTAAAGTTCTCATGTATACTACAAAATCCTCAGCTTCAACACTTCTTCTTGTCTCAGTAGGTAAATCTCTCAGCTCTATGGTTCCCTTAGCATGAAATCTAGTAACAATCTCAAATGGTTTCCTCTTAGTGCCTCTATTCACCAAATTATTATATGCAAACTTTTCTTGTGCCAAAACTAAATCCCAATTAGTAGGCTTATCTCCAACTAAACATCTCAACAAGTTTCCCAAACTTCTGTTGACAACTTCAGTCTATCCATCTATCTGAGGGTGAAATGTAGAACTAAACTTCAATTCTGTATTCATCTTTTTCCAAAGTGTTCTCCAAAAGTAACTAGTAAACTTAGTATCTCTGTCTGAAATAATAGATTTAGGAAAACCATGCAATCTTACCACTTCCTTGAAGAATAATTCAGCTACATGCAATGCATCAGATGTCTTCTTACAAGGTATGAAATGAGCCATCTTTGAAAATATGTCAACCACTAGCAAAATAGAATCATTACCTCTATGAGTTCTAGGCAATCTAATAACAAAGTCCATACTCACATCTTCCCAAGGTCTATCAGGTACAGGAAAAGGTGTATACAATCCCAAATTCTGACTAGTTCCTTTTGCTACTTGAAAAATTTTGCAACCTTTAACCATTCTCTGTACATCTCTATAAATCTGTGGCCAAAAGTATCTTTTTGAAATCAAATTCACAGTCTTATCAATCCCAAAATGTCTAGCAATTCCACCACTATGTTTCTCCTTCATTATGTTCTCTCTCATAGATCCTCTAGGTATGCACAATTGAACTTCTTTAAACAACATATCTTCTTGAATGAAATAATCAGTCCACTTATCACTCACTGTGTGTTCTTTACAAGCTTTCCAAGGCTCTACAAAATCAATGTCAGTCTCATACAAATACTTCAAATCATCAAAATGAAGTACCTCAACTCTCATCTTTGTCAGCAAACTTCTTCTTCAACTCAAGGCATCATCAACCTTATTTGACTGTCCACTCTTATGCTTCAATGAAAAGCAAATATTATGTTCTTTCATTTCTCTTGTAAATGTTTTACCATCAAAAAAGCATACTCTAACTATAGTACAGTGACCTTCATCAAACTTCTCTATCAAAGACAATAACACTTGTTTCTTTCCATCCATCCAAATAGTATATTGATTCAATCTACCATCATGCAAAGCTTTCCTATCATACTGCCAATGTCTACCCAAAAGAATATGACAACAATCTATAGGCATAATATCACACAAGACTTCATCATGATAATTCCCAATTTTGAATTTAACAAGGCATTGTTCACTTACAAGTAGTTTATGCTCCTTCTAGATCCAAGCAATATGGTAAGGCTTAGGATGTTTCAATCTTTACAACTGCAATTTTTTAACTAGCTCTTTAGATGCCAAATTATCAGAACTTCCACTATCAATGATTACCTTGCAACATTTATCAGTGATCTTACATTTGGTTCCGAACAAACTTTTCCTCAGAATAGGTTCCTCATCAGATTCTTCATTCCACAAGATCCTTCTTAGCATCAGGTTCTCACCATGTTTAGGTTCATTAGACATTTCCTCAACTTCTTCACAAGCCAAATTATTTCTACCATTACCTCTAGTCTTCTTTCTAGAGTTAGTACATTCAAAAGCTCTTTGTCCTTCTTCACCAAATTTGGAACAAGTACCTTTAAACCAAGATTTCTCTTCTCTTTTCCCATTATTGTTATTCCTAGAGTAACCAGTATAGCTACCTCTAGAGTAGTTACCTCTTCTACCAGCAGGGCCATCTTCCCATCCTTTATCTTGCACTGCATTGTCAAATCCTCTACTTTCTCCATAAGATCTTCCTGTACTTCTCTGAAATCCACCACCTCTTCCTCTTTGTCTTTGTTCATGTCTCTTTGTTAATCTATCTTTTGCCTTCAAAGAAAATTGGTATGCTTCTTCCACACTATCTATTTTCACATAGCTGATCTCATCTTGAATAAGTGTCCTCAGGCCATTCAGATATCTAGCCACCTTCTCAACTTCATCATCCACATGTCCAGATCTAATATCTAATTTGTAAAATTCCTCAGTATATTCCTTCACACTCATGTCCTTTTGTCTCAAATTTTGCATTTTTCTCATCAAACTAACTTGGTAGTCAGCTAGAAGAAACTTCTTCTTCATCTTTCCAAGCATCTTCATCCATGTCTTGATCTTTTCTTTTCCTCTCTTCTGTCTCTCAGTTTGCAAATGATCCCACCAAAGAGATTCATGACCTTTCAACTTTGTGACTGCTATATTAACCTTCTTATTATCAGGAGTACCTTCATACTCAAAGTATTTATCCATCTCAGAGATCCAATCCAAAAGTGTATCTGTCTCAAGTCTTCCATCATAGCAAGCAACTTCAACCGCAAGTCTGGAGTTAGCCTTAGACAAAACTCTCAAAAGTCTTTCCTCATCTTGTTCAACTTTAAGTTTAGCATTAGGTGTTGCTTCTTCTTCTTCATCACTAACATCTTCAAGATGTGCACCTCTTCTCTAGGCTATCTCTATAGCTTCAAGCCTAGTTGCAATTTGCCTCAACATATCCATGATAGCATTATCATTTCCTCTACCACGAACCATCTTGACAATCAGGTTCCAACGAGATCATAACCTTCTGCAAGTTATAGGTCAAATATCAAATCTGCCACCCTACAACCAATCTAATAAGGTTCTCCACGATCCAATCCACAAGAAAGAACTTGATCTGATACCACTTGACGTAGGGGCAGGGTAGATACAAGCAAAATTGAATCCACTTGAATCAACAACAAGCCCTACTCAGAGTTACACAATGGAAGAAATATAATATCACATGAAATAAATGAAATCACAATGGATATGAGGCGATCAACTGGAAACAACAATAAAGAATTTATATTATTTCTTTCAACATGCCCGACTGTGAGGCCTTCCGGGTTTCAGCCTTATACAATGAGAATTATCAAATTAGAATTATAGCTTGCATCCTATCTTTGTCTCCAATGATGTATCTTAATAATTATTTTCTTACTACTCTCTTAATTTCCCTACTACATCAATCTAGACTCTTTATATAGCCAGCTAAGCCACAAGTAGGCCAGTTAGGCATTTGATTACATTATAGGTCCAGTCTGGAAGATTTAAATCAAAAATAATGAAAGAGTGATCACCACTTGATGTGCCTTTGTATTTAGGCCCTCACATGACCCAAGAACATTCCTTTAAATTTTCAAGGCCCCATCTCATCACACGGAATTGCACAAGATGAAACACTCCATGTTTCGCATGAAAACTGGTAGAAAATAGGTCCCCAAGAAAAATGGGCGTAACTTCTTACTCATAATGAATTAGAACTTTCTCTCTTGGGAAATGATATTAATTTAGGTCCTCTTAAATTCATTAATAGAGAAAAGGCTGATTCCTTAATAATCAATGTTGCCAGTAGGCGCAATCAGCACCAAAACTGCAGGAAAATACTGCTGTGACAAGAAGGAAAACCAATGTAACTTTGGAATAGTCCATCCAATATTTATGTGCTCATAGGAAAAGGTTCCCAAATATGTCCTCAACATCATGTAATATTATCACACCATGAAACCATCAAATGCCAAGATTATAAAGAAAACAATAGAAAATAGGTACAAAAATCAGGAAATGTTTTTGGTTGATGCAAGATTGCTCAAAGACCCAAGATGCTCCTACATCACATAAGTACATCATTACGACCACTGATTATTTCAAAAAGTGGGTTGAGGAAATTTTGATGACCTATACTATCGATAAACATATTTCCAAGTTCCTTTTGAACTATATCACAAGTCGGTATAGGGTCCCACAAATGATTATCATCGATAATGGTTCCCCCTTCAAAAATAAATAAATAGAAGACCTTTGTGTGAAATTAAACATCCATCAAATCTTTTCTTCATGGTACTTCCCCCAATGTAAAAACCAATTTGAGGTTATGAATAAAAAAATTATAAAAATATTGAAAAAGACGGTCAATAAAGTTGTTCAGGATTGGTACCTCTAACTCAACCCCGCTTTATGGTTATACCACACTAGTTTTCATACCCACATAGGAGACACTCCGTATTTACTAGTATATGGTACCAAATATATCTTTCCAATAGAGTTCAAGCTCCCATCATTGTGATTATCCCTTCAACAAACAATTTTAGATGAGGAATGCCGAGTATCATGTCTACATGAGCTAGAGTTACTAGATGAAAAGAGAAAAAATGTACTAAAACACTTGCAAGAATATCAATAGCACCTCAGGAGAAGTTTCAATAAAAAGGTCATACTACAACCTTTTGAAGTTGGTGACTTGGTAATAAAGGAAAATTAGAAAAATCAAGCGCAAAGAGAGAAACCAAGAAAGTTTGAACCAAACTAGTTGGGGCCTTACATCATCACACCAGTCTACAGATTTGGAGCATATCAAAGAGTGAGCCTCTATCAGATCCCATCAATAGTTTGCATTAGTGAAAGTTCTATATATGACTCTTAGAGTAGACCCATTTCAAAATGTCAAAAAATGCAAAAAAAAGAACAACAGAAAAAATGGTTACCTTGGCAAAAACCTAGTAATTAGGTGTCTTCAATTACACAAAAATAGAAATACAAGAGAAATACATTCATCTTATGGTGAAAACCACTCTGATAGCACCTTGTAAAATTACCATGGTGAAAAAATGGGCAATCTGATGCCATGTGTAGAGATCATTTCTCCATCATCTATCATTGCTCCAACTAGATGTCACATGTCATTATGCCTCTTTCTCCATAATAGAAAAATAAATATCATGGCTTGAGATTTTTCAGTTACCTTTGTCTTGGCACATCCTATCAAATTTCACACCAAGTTAGTCCATCACATCTATTCCGTAATAAAGTGCCCATTATGTCCAAAAATACCAAAAACACAACATTTTTTTTGAAAAAAATACCCAAAACATTGACAAAACATAAAATACATTCAAAAAATTCAAGAAAATTGAAATACATAAAGCATTCATCTTTGTTGACCATGTTTGGGTTGTCTAAGATAAGGGCCTTCACTTATGTGATACATCGCACAAACCTCAACTCCAAACATGTGAACCCTATGGTAGACCAAAAATATTTGCAAAACGTCATGAGAAAACTGTCGAAGATAACCAAACAAATAGAAAGAAAAAACCAAGAAAATCCTACAATAAATTTACTTTGTACATAAAATAATTCTTTATAATAAAAAAAAGGCATTGAATGATGTGATATAAAAAATTTGAGTTTTAGCATAACCAAGTCAAAATAGTCAAACTAGTCAACAAGTCCTCAACTACACTGTCCAAACTATCTTATCTAGTAAACCCAACAAAAAAACAAATTATTTTGTCAAAAATCATGTTGTCTTAGATAGGGGAAGGAACACTTAAAATCAGATGAAGAAGTCTTAAACGGGGTACCTTACCCTTGAAATCAGATAGAATCAACAAAACATCAAAATTCAATGTCCAAACTATTGCAAAAACATAGACACATAATCAGTATGACTATAACTTGTTGTGTCAATTTAGTCTTATTTCATCTTGATTTTTACAAGTCATGTTCTTATGCATCTCCAGGATGTCCACAAGTGATTTAGAGAGGTTGTGACAGTTCATGAATTATTTTTCTTTATCTATTGTTTGTGGAATTTTTTCCATGAAGTCTTAAAAGATCTATTTGGGTGTTTGTGATAAGATCCTTCACATCCATATACAAATATCCAACAAAAAAATTGCAATGGATACTTCAGTTGTGATATGTTGCACAACTCTAAATACTCAGCCTAGATGGATCGATCCATATTTGTTGTTTATTTAGCGTGCTTGTTTTGAATGCAAAAGGATAAAACATACCTAGATCATTCATATCTTGGTAGGATGGTATCCATTTTTGCTATAATAAATTGGCTCAATGATGAAAAATAAATTTCTCAATTCAATTGGAATTCAAATGTGGTTATTAAAATTAGAATCGCTTTGTTTACAATAATCTAAGGGTTTCAATAAAGGATTCATTCTCATTCTTTCATCCCCTAACTATCATCTTCTAAAAAGTTTCATTACTAAAAATTCTCTTTGTCAGTCCTAAGAAGTCCTTATGGAAGAGTATCATGATACAACAAAAATACCACATCCTACATCCATATCATATTAGTACACATACATCATAAATTACATATCGTAATGCATTCATCCATCTTATAAATGCACATATAACATCAAATTCATTTAGAGTATCGTCTAATCTACATCACATCTAGTCACATCATAAAAAGTGTTAATGAAAAATACAAAAAAAAAGTACATAAGCATGGCATCACATCATTTAGAAAATTCATACATCCATTACATAACATAAAATCATATCAACACATTTTTTCATCTGGTAAACATCATAGATACCATAAACTTATTTCAAGTGATCATTTATGCCTTTCTTTCACAAACAATCTTTCAAGGGGGCATCATTTACCTCATTGTCACATTGTTCTCCCTAGGGCATACTGGGGCATAATTTTTATTTTTCTTTGAAATAACACCTAAAAAGGATTGTATCAAAGAGGGGCAAAATGTAAACACTTAAAAAGGCCGATTGCTCTAATGCAATGACATTACTAACATTCCTCTTTAATTTATTTAATAATATTTATTATTCAATAAATTATCTTTCTACCATATTCTAAAATCAAAATCATCATTTCTCTTTAATTCCATAATTAAGTAATTTTGATTAATTATCTTAATTATTAATCATCCAATCATTATTCATCTATAATATAATAAAATAATTAACGTTATTTAATTATGCTCTATCTCATTATAATTAATTAAATAACATGTTATTTAATTAATATTCCCTCTTTCTAATTATTACATTTATGTAATAATTAAATGAAATCCCTCTCACAATTAAATAAATTTTATTTATTTAATTAAACTAATTATCTTGAATTTTCTAGTTTGCTTGAATATCCATAGGCAATAGATTGCATTTCCCTCCCAACCATAGACAATTCATTATTGTCTCACATGAGCACTCTTATATTGATCTACATATTCTATTCAATTGTTCAAAAAATTTCTTATGAATGAGATCACACATCTCATAATATATATGCAAGAGGTGCCCTTTCACCAAGGGATGCCTCTCTTAATAATATATATTATATATTAAATAATTATATTTATCAATATAAATATATTATCATAATTATTTTATTATTAATATAATTTTAAGCAATAAATTAGTGTGTAAAGAATACAAAAGAAAGCCTAAGCATTCACAAACTAAAATAAAACTACGCTTAAAATTAGACAAAGAAAGCTTAAAACAAGAGAGTGCAAACCACCCAAAATAGGCCTCCTTGATTTGTAGATTTTGTCCAAGATTGGAGATGTGTGCTTAATGATACTTTCTCAAGCTTCAAATGTGAGGGATAATTTTAGCTTAATAATGGTAATTTGGTAGTTTTTAGGCTCTGAAATTAGCATTATAACTTTGCATGGAAGGTGGATGATTTGTGAGGAGATGAGGGTTCAATTTATAGGCAAGAGGAGTGAATGGATGGTCAGGATGCAAACCTGAGGAAGGGTCAAGATGCATTTGAGAGAGAGCACATGGATTGTGCTTTCTCAAATGCATATCCTTGTGACAAGTGTCACAATGGGAGAGGTTGGAAGGAATGGGGAAATGTGACCATTTTGGGAGATGTGAGAGGGGAAAAATGTGTAAGAGGAAGATGGAGTATGTAAGAGATGTGTAAGAGCATTTAAGGTTGATATGAGGTGAGAGAATTGGGGGATGTGAGGATGTGACATGGGAGTTGACTTGGGTTGGGTTAGGATTTCTTAATATATGGATTATGATTATGCTGCAAATGCTTAAGAGGTGATTAGACTTGGATTAGGAGGCAAGTGGGAAGGTTAGGAGGATGTGATGGGAGGAGATAGAATGAGTGGAGGGTTGGATTAGCTAATTATGGGTTATTAGCTAATTAAGGGTGATTAGCATGTGTGAATGGGTTGGGTTGAGTTGGAACTCCATGTTAGGATTTTGGGATGGGTTTGGTTAAGGGTTAAGGTTAGGAGCCATGTGCTCAAATTGGATTAAATGTTTTATTTAATTTAAAGTGGGAGGAAAATGAGGGTTTATGAATTACTTTAAATAGATAATGTATCCATTTAAGTTAATAGAGGAAAGGGGATTTAATTAATCATCAGACTATGTGTTTGTCATTTAGATAATTAATTAATTAATTAGGGGATGACATAAATTAATTAAATAAATAATATTTAATTAATAAGATGCCTTAGGAGAGAACTAAATAAGATTACCTTAATTGTGTAATCAGATTTAGGTGTCTACATTTTTTCCCTCTTTGACATAGTGTTAAAATACCATTATTTCGAAGATGTTTAGAAATAATAGATGACGCGAATAACTGACTAGATGATGAAAATGCCCTAGATTATGGGTGAGAAGGTTAAGGCTGGGGGACCAGATGATGTCTCAAAAAGAAAGGCGGTTGGGAATGCAACAGACAAAAAAAGGGGGATGAACGGGGAAGAAGGGGGTGAAAGCGGCAAGAATGTGGGAAGATTCGACAAAATGGGAGGAAAGGGTGAGACAAAGATGTTCGGGAGGAAAAAATGAGACTTGGAAGGCCCTTAATAAAGGCCAGGTCGGCTAGAAATAGGTCGGCTAGAAATGAGAGCTTGAAAATAGAGAAATTTAAGCTCTGATCAGAGATAGCAAGAGGCATAGAGAGGGCAACCGAGGCATCGTGAGGGGTGTCTGATGACATGGGGTCCTTAACCAATAGGTAGGATTAAAAAATTACTCTTTTTCTTTGGTATTTTTTGCATTTATGGCATGTTTTCTATTTAAAATATGTGATCTCGTCAGCACGGGATAGATGGGAGCACGTTTGCATCTCCAAGAATGTGTTGCCGCAAAACATTACTAGGATAAGGGTTTGGGGGAAAGGCTTAGATTTTTTGCAGGATTGCAAAAGTCTAAGGGGTAGGGGAAATCTTTAGTGCGAGCAATCCCACATGAAGTTCTCATAGGATCGTGTTCCCAGAGCAAAATTGAGGAAATGAACAAAAATAATGCATTCCCAGGAGGGGGAGGGGGGTATGGTTGGTGACATGGGAATGCGTTCTCACATTGGTATGATCGTCAAGAAGATGCACGATCCCGTGATGGTGGGATCATGAGAATAAGGGTTCTCTACGGGAATGCAAGAACTAAGGTTTTTTCAGGAACATGGGAAAAAGTGAGATGGGAAAGAATGAAGGGAAAAAGATGGAGGGAATTAAGGTAGGTAGGTACTAACAGGTAGATAGAATTTGTGGATAGGATGAAAAACTGACACGGTTGATTAGCTTGGTTGCAGTGGTCACTAGATCGGCTGACTAGCTGAGAGAAACATGTGGTGGTGCTAGCGGTGGGAGAGCAGTTCACTCCTATAGAGTGGGCATGGGTGGACAACATAGGGCTAGGTTACTTGGCTCGCATGCCACAGAGGAAGAGTTATATGGTGATGGCCACAACTTTATGCAAGTAGTGGCATTCAGAGATTGGGACATTCCATCTACTGATAGGGGAGATGATGGTGACCCTGGAGGATGTATATCAGATCTTCAAATTTTTGATATGGGGCACATCAGTGGTGGTAGAGCATACACCCAGCAGCAAGCAATGGCCCCACTACTAGGACCAGGTGTAGCACCTGTCTTACGCTATGGGTAGTTGGGGTTGGCACACCATGTAGCAACAATGCCACCAACACAATGACTATAATTTTTTGTGTACAGGTTAGTTTCAGGGTATATTAGCCCAAACACAGGAGGGATAGGTGTGACATTAGCACTCATCCTAGGGATTATGCAGATAGTTGATGGAGGTGTCCTAGCAGCTTGGGGCACCTTGATGCTAGTGAAAATATACCAAGATCTCCATCAAATAGTGTACCATGGTGGAGATAGCTAAGGGAGGAGTTTTGGATTTGCCTCGCTCCTACAGGTATGGGCATGGGAGCACATAGCAGTGCTGAGGCCCCTAGGTAGGACAGACATATAGCCACATGAGCCTATAGTATACAGCTGGGGAGAGTTGCTATTATACCACAATGTGGATGATATAGATTTTTGGATGGAGACACTAGACGAGATCCAGGATGGCATCACCTGACGACCATACCTGGGGCATGCATCCTAGGTGAGGATCAAAGGGAGATACCATATGTCATTGTATGCACCCAAAAATGGTCACCTAGACTTTGGGCCCCATTTATTCGATTTATCAATCCTGAATCAATTTTATCAATAATCAATATTTTCAACATTATCAATTTCTTGATTTATGGGCTAACCATTTATCCTAAGCCTTTATTTGATTAAAAGGAATATTTCCTTCCCTTTTAATTAAATAAAAAGCCCCACTTTTCCTCTTATCCTAAGTTGCACAAATAAAACATTATTCCTATTTTATAAAAAGGGAAAAAGCACTTTTTGTCTCACATGAGGCTCAAAAGTCAACACTTCACTCTCATTGGAGGATACTTGTGCACATGGATTGCTCCTCTTTCAAGCTCCACCGCTGATTAAGTCTTTTTGCCTCTTAATCTCCATGGTCCATTTCACCTCATTTCTTATAAAAGGAGAGCTCTCTCCTTCATTTGCATCCACTTGTTTTATGCTAATGTTATGCTGTAGGTTTTAGGTGCATTTGGAGCTTTTGAGGATATTGAAGACTTGTTGCTTTCATCATTTAGTTGCATATTTGCTTTCTTAGTTGCATGATAATGACATTCTTAGTATAGATTTCTTTTTATGCAATAGAATAAGCTCACATAGTCTAAATAGGAGGCATTGTAATCCATTGCTATTTCCTTTCATAGATTAGTTGCATTGTACTTTCCTTTCATAGTTTAGATTGCATCATCATATAACTTGCATTGCATTGCATATTTGATTCTTGGAGATATTGGCATTTTTGCCCTTGTCTTCACTTGAATCTCTCATTGTGTGGTTGACTAGCAAGGTCACAAGCTTGTAGCTCTAGCTGAGAGAAAACACATCATAGTCCCTTGCAACTCCATGCATAGAGAGCTATGAGCCACTTTGTGAGGCCTCATTCTTGAGCAACCTTGCATGTAATGGTTCATAGAAGTGCACCATTTTAGTGTGTACAGTCATGACCCGAATGTACATCACACATTGGTGGGAGTATATCATGGAGCAGTATAGGCCAGATAGGGTTTCCTATCAGTTTGGATTTGTATAGGGGGTACCAGATGCTGATCACTAGTACCAGAGGGCCACATAAGAGTAGATATTAGAGTTTGGGGAGAGGCTGGATAGGGTGGGGCTATTGGCAGGGTGGTAGACTATGGCGCATGTATAGTGGGACTAGGTTTGAGGATTGGTAGATGTGGAGACCACCCCAACATATGATGCATGGTTTTAGAGGTCAAGGGACATGGGGAGATCAAGATTACCTATCGACAGAGGGCCAATGCTAGTAGCCAGGGGCTAGAGAGGAGGGAGGGGAAGACAAAGAGGGGGAGGTTGAGAAAGAGATGGAGATGGAGGGGGGGATGCCATGGATGTGGATAGAGGGGTGGATGTAGGAGGATGAGGAGGTGGGGGAGGAGATGGGGGACATGTACCAGATGTGTAGGGAGCACCACTACCAGAATCACCACCACCACTAGCACCACCACCATCAGGAAAGTAGGTAGGAGTGGGATCATCGGGAGGAGGAGGAGGAGATCTTGTAGGGTGTCTCACATCCTTACATGTGACATATGATCAGATGAGCCAGATGCTTCGTGACACACAGAGGGAGCAAGATGCCCTAATAGCACAACTAGCCTAGGCACTCCAGGATGGACTTTTGATGATCAATGATAGAGAGAAACTAAGGTGGGAGAGAGAGGGGTTGAGGGTGGAGAGGGATGGGCTAAGGGTGGAGTGAGACCAGCTATGGGGAGAGAGGGAGGGACTACAAACAAAGTGAGATCAAGTACAGGGGGAGAGAGATATGGTGGTCTAGTAGCTAGAGGAAGAGAGATAGATTTCCAAGGGGACAAACTGATGCAGAGCTCACATGAGTGATCAGGAGAGGTGACCCATCTGTAGAGGGACCTGGCAGATCTTAGAGAGTAGGTGGGATGGTACTGGGGCATGTATCATGAAGTAGTGTCACCAGAGCATCATGAGCATTATAGATGTGCAAGCCAATCTGGGGCCACAAGTACAGGTACAAGTGGGAGATTAGGGACAGGTGCTGATAGTAGCTAGAGGATAGGGGTGAGCACATAGAGGATAGGGCATGGGAGCCTCCAGTCAGGTCATTCACAAAGTTAGTAGTGGTCGACTGACAGCTCTGTGTAGATGGAAGAGGTAGATGGGTCGGGGGTTGGGATGGATATCGATGGAGGGGGAGGACATGGATCCACATAGGTGCAGTGTATAGGGATACAAGGCACAGTGGAGAGACTGACACCTTGGGTTATGTGGGTGGACTTTTCCATGATACCACCATAGGATCCAGCACAGGTCGACCCCCTAGCTAATGATGTCGAGATGAAGCCTCTCTCAGGAGAGGTAGATAGACAGTGATATGCTGCATATTTTGACTATGTATATTAGATTTCATTGATGGAGGGCATAGTCCCCATGTATATTGTATTAGTATTCTTTATGGATATAGAATCAAATAGAAACTTATTCTTTTACTCTTTTGGATGGGACATTCTTGTATTCTTTTTCCGTGATTATATATATATTCATGATGAGTTGGGGTGGGATATGCTATGTTATGATGGATGCATGAATGTTTATGATGGTTTTGTCGTGGGTGATGCATAATGTGATGTGATTTACTAAATGATGAGACTAAAATGTGTGTGATGTAGGATGCGAGGTTCCTATGGGATGTTTTATGTGATGTGTGTGTATAGATGAGATGTAATTATTGATGGTTTGTGGATGTAGGATGTGATGTGTTGTACTATATGTGATGCATGTTTTTACTTATGTCATGATTTTATGTATGTATGCATGTTTATATGGAGGATGTCTTAACAATGCAAGATAATTAAAATGACCTAACAATGTAAGATAAAATGAACGTTAAATGTTTTAACAATGCAAGATTTTAAAATGAACTTTATAATGAAGCTAGAATGATTAACTATGCAAGATAAAATGGATCTAAAATGGATTAATAATGCAAGATGAAATGAACCTAAAATAGATTAATAATGCAAGAGTAAAATGCACCTAAATGATTTAACAATGCAAGATTTAAAATGTGATGTCCCCTTCAAGCTAGTGACATCATGCTAGCTAATGGTTAGCCTATCAGTGGACCCTTGTAGGCTAGTAGACATGGATAGGGGGTCAGTAATGGCACAGGGGAGGTATGATCTTCTAATGGTTCAGTTTTGGTAGAGCTCAGTGTTCTCAGTTGGCTTGTGAGATAGTTTTTGGCTCACTTATTTGGATTCTGCTATGTTTGGTAGAAATGGCTATTTTTAGGTTTATTTTGGAGCTATAGAGATGGACCCCTGCTATTTTTAGAAATACCTCATGGTCACATGGAGAATATTTTCACTAGCTCCCAGTTCAGACGGCTTGATCAGATTCACAATATTATGGGAGTTATGACATTTTTCGTGGCTAAGTATTAAAGAAGAATAATTATTTAATATAAAGTTATATTATAACTTTATATTAAAATCACATAAGTTGAGGGTCTTAACATCATGAGAAGGGGGCCAAATTTATTAATAATTTATTTGACTTATTCCTAAGTCTAAATGATAAAATAAATCATTAATTTAATGTTTATAACATTAAATTGTAATTGCTTGAGAGAAATCGTAATTCCTACTTTTTGGGTGCGATTTAGACTTGGAAGGTTATATATGCTTAGCGTGAGAAGAAAAGGGCATCCAATTTTCATTATTGATAAAATTTTCTTCTACTCTTGAGCTCTGAGAAAGGGTTTGATAGTGCATCCATTGGAGAATGTAGTTCTTCTATGTGTTCATCATTTGAGCCAGTGAGATATCTAGTGAATTTGATATCCAGCGGAGGTTTCATCCAGAGACTTCTATTGTGCTTCAATGAAGATTTACTTCAACATTTATAGTTTTAGAGAAGTGGGATTGCAAATAGTACACCATCATTCTTCCAGCGTGAGTAGAATACTACAGCAGACATCATTTATGCTGGGAAAGTGTGATTTTCATCAATAAATTCTCAGGTTTTTAATGTGTATTGAATCCAATCTTATTTGTTGTTATTTATTCAGATATTATCATTTGTAATGAGTTTGGCTCAAAGGAATTAAATAAGGCAGCAGTAGTTCATTTTCTATTCAGCATTTCAATGTTATGTTATTTGCTTTTTATGTCAAAAACCCTTGCAAAAAAATATAAAACACTATAAAACTATCAAAACAAATAGTACAACAACAAGAGCCTGAAAGGGGTTCTTACAGTGGTATCAGAGCTAAATCCTGCCATCTTGAGGGTTTAGTTATTACATGCAGCCATAGGAAGTTGGTCCACATAGGTATTATACATGTAGGAGAGCCTTACTTGAAGTTGAACAAGTTTTAGAATGACAACTAGTCATCATGGGTGACAGGCGTGATGGTAGCCCACCCAGGGTAAACAGGAATGATGAAGACCAGGAAACTAGAGAGTTTTTTAGAACTATGGCAATAGGGTAGTAGCAGGTGGCCTAGGCCTTATAGGCACTGACTACCATGATGGAGTGGATGAATCCACCTGACAGGAAGAATAGGGATCAAGGGGATAATAGGAGTGCAGTGGGATCACCTAGAGCACATAGGAATCATTCCAAGATAGCAGATAGGCCTACTCATCCTACCTTCATTAGAGATGAGCCCAAGGTTGCACCTACAAAAGAAGTAGGAGAGGAGATGTTCATAGATATTCTCATGGCTGCTAATGACGAATGAGAATTATTAGATACACAGGTGCATGAGAGGATGACATTTGAGAGGTTTTTTAATTAGAGGAGAGAGCATTACAAGGAAGTGAGATAGGATAGGAGACCTCGTGGCCAAAATAATGAATTAAAGTGTGCTACAAGCAAGCTTTCCCTAACTACATTTGATGGTAGTAGCAGAATGACAGTGGAGGCTTGGATTCACAAGCTTGATACCTTCTTAGCACTGAGACCTATGATAGAAGTGGAGGTAATAAAATATTCCATGCTACATTTAGAGGGAGTTGCACATGATTGGTAGTACCATGGGATGGTTACCCTTCAGCATAACCAGGTGACTTCATATACGGACTTCGTGGATAGGTTGGTAGAGAGGTTTGATAAGAAGGATCCAAAAGTTTACTTTAGGAAGTTGGCACAGTTGAGATAGTTAGGCAAATTGGATTATTTCATTAGTGACTTTCAAAGGCTATCTGTTATGGTGCCAGATATCTCAGATAGGAGATTGGTTGTTTTGTTCACTGAGGGATTAGCTAAACCATTGAAAGGTTGGGTAAAAGCTTTTGATCCATTCAATTTGCAAGAAGATATTAAGAAGGCTAGAAGTATGGAACAAGCAGCCCCAATAAGTAAATTTCCATCAAAGGGTGCATCATCTTACAAAGATAATAAACCATTCTTCAAGAAACCTGAGAGGAATGAAACAAAGGCTGAAAATAAAGATAAACCATTCACTCCCTTGGATAGAGAGACATTGAATGATTTAAGGAAGAAAAAACTCTATTTTTATTGCAAAGGACCCTATGACATGAAACATGACTGTCCTTTGAGACATAAGGGGAAAACAAACAGGGTTATGTGGGCTTACTATGAAGATTCTGATTCTGAAAATTCAGACCAGAAAACTTAAAATGAGGAATCCAGTGAACAATATGAAAGTTTAGAGGATGAAAAGCTCAAACAAATGTCTACCAATGAAGAGAAGATTGAAGGTAGGCTTAAGGAGGCCCGTCTCACTAGTGTGCAATAGGAGGGATCATTTAGAATGAGAGGAGTGTTGGCTGGACAATGAGTTATTAAATTGCTAGATATAGGGGCCACACATAATTTCATTGACTCTAGGTTGGTTGAGAGACGTGGGATCCAGACTGAGCAGTTTGAGGGCTTGAGAGTGAGGGTAGTTGATGGCTACGTCCTCAAATGTGATATAAAGATCACAGGTTTACCATTGAAAATAAATAACTTTGAATTCAAGGCTGGATTTTATGTGGTTAACATGGGTGACACAGATTTAGTACTGGGCATGACTTGGTTGCATGATATTGGAGAGTTCACTCTCAATTTGAGAGAAATGGTGATGAAATTCAGATTGATGGTAAAACTCACATACTTAAGGCCATTTGAGATAGTGAGTTCAGGATGATGTCTTGCAGGTGCATGGAGAGTTTGTTGCATCATGACCAGGTTGAGTGGGCAGCCCATTGCCCGTTGATGCCATCACAGCGGCATAAAGAATCAAAATACCATCTGGACATACAAGAACTGAGAATCAAGCACTACAAGGTTTTCAATGACATACCACCAAGTAGTCCTCTAGATAAAGGTATTGAGCATATTATTGAGTTAGAGGAGGGTGCTAAACCCATCATGATCACACCATACCGGCATCTGAAAAGATTGAAGGATGAAATAGAGAAAACTATCAAGGAGTTACTTGCCATGGGCCATATTAGACCGAGCAAGTCTCCTTTTGCTTCCTCTATAGTATTGGTGAAGAAGAAGGATTGCACACTCTGGATGTGCATTGATTATAGGGTCCTGAATAAGAAGACAATTAAGAATAGGTACCCCATCCCATAGATTGATGAGTTATTGGATGAGCTTCATGGAGCATGTTACTTCTCCAAAATAGATTTGAGATTAGGTTACCATCAGATCTGGGTCAGAGAGAAAGATGTAGAGAAGACAACATTTAGATTTCACTGTGGGCATTTTGAGTTTGTAGTTATGCCATTCGGTCTAACCATCACACCTGCCACCTTCCAGTCTATGATGAATAGGGTGTTTCAGCATCAGTTGAGGAAGTTTGTATTGGTTTTCTTTGATGAAATCCTGGTTTACAGTAAGATGTGGGATGAACACTTACAACATTTAGATACAATATTGAGCATGTTCAGTAGAGAGTCCTTGTATGCCAAGGAATCAAAATGTGATCTAGGCTTGTCATAGTTACTATATTTGGGTCACATTATCAGTGCACAAGGCATACGCATAGATCCAGAGAAGATTCGTGCTATTGTTGAGTGGCCTACTTCGGGCAACCTTACACAGTTGAGAGGATTTTTGGGATTGTGTGGGTTCTACAGGAGGTTTGTTAGCGGTTACTCCAGGCATGCAGCACCCTTGACTGATTTGATGAAGAAGGGGGCTTTCTTTTGGACTCTTGAGGCACAGGAGTGTTTTGATAAATTCAAGGAGTTAATGACTTCTTGCCCAGTATTAGCATTACCAGATTTTAGCAAACCTTTTGAGCTACATTGTGATGCATCAGGGGAGGGTGTTGGAGCAGTGCTTATGCAAGATAAACACCTGATTGTTTATGAGAGCAGGAAGCTCAAGGGATCTGAGAGGAGCTTCAACATATATGATAAGGAAATGTTGGCCATAATGCATGCCTTGGCCAAATGTAGGTAGTACTTAGTGGGTAGTAAATTTTGCATCAAAACAAACCATAATAGCCTGAAACATTTCTTAGGGCAGTGAGATCTCGATGACAGGCAACAAAAATGGGTAAGTTATAGGCTTATGATTTTGATATCACCTATTTCAAGGGGACACAAAATGTAGTTGTAGACACTTTGTCACAAAGACCTCACTTGAGCATGATGACAGACATAGTAGAGGACTGGAGACATTTGATCCTTGCAGAGTATGCAAAGGATACATGGGCAGCAGGATTTATCCATTCATGATAGTGGTTTTTCCCTTGTGAATGAGCTCATCATTTACAAAGGGCATATTTATTTGGTGCCAGGGTCAGAGGTGAAGAGGATGGTGTTGAAAGTTTATCATGATTCACCTATGGCCGAACATCCCGGGTTCTACAAAACTGACCGGAAAATTAGAGAGTGCTTCTCATGGAAAGGGCTCAAAGCTGAAGTATTGCAGTATGTTAGAGAGTGTCCCACTTTCCAGCAAAATAAACAGGAACACTCTTACCCAGCCGGTTTGCTATAGCCACTTCTAATTCCTGATAGGAAGTGGGAGTGTTTATCCATAAACTTCATCACGGGACTGCCAAGAGCTCAGGGCAGGGATTGTATATTTGTAGTTGTCGATCAGCTCACAAAGTTTTCCCACTTCTTTCCGATCATGGTTACATACACTACTACATAGGTGGTAGAATTGTTCTTTTGTGAGGTGTTCAGATTGCATGGCCTACCTCGGAGCATAGTCAGTGATAGGGATAGCAAGTTTATGAGTCACTTCTGGAAGGAGTTGTTCAGGTTTTGTGGGATAGAGCTCACTCTGAGTACCAGTTACCACCCTCAGATGGATGGGTAGACTGAAATAGTCAACAAATGGGTGGAAGGATATCTCAGGAACTACATAGTAGGGCAGCAAAAGGCTTGGGTCAAGTGGATATACCTTTGCGAGTACTGTTACAATTCCACTCACCACATGTCTATATAGATGTCCCCTTTTATGGCATTATATGGGTATGAGGCACCTAACTTTATGGGCTTGTTATTGAGTGACAGTCGTGTGCCTAGTGCTGGAAATTTACTGCAAGAAAGTCAAGATATTGTTAAGGTTATCAAGGAGAATATTGCTAAGGTGCACAACCAGCAGAAGCAGTATGTGGATCAGAAGAGGACTGAGTAGAATTTTGAGGTAGGGGATATGGTGTACTTGATGCTACAGCCTTATTGCCAGTCTACTCTCAAGAGGAGTGGAGCTGAGAAACTAAAGCCACGGTACTATGGGCCTTTCAGATTGATCAGAAGAGTTGGAGAGGTGGCGTATGAGTTTGACTTGCTAGTAGCGAGAAAAGTCCATAATGTATTTCATGTGTCACACCTCAAAAAGGCATTAGGACACCACATTGTTCCTTCCACAGTGCTTACACCATTGGATGATGAGGGGAAATTAGTTTTAGTGCCAGAGGCTATCTTGGAATTTAGGGAGAGAAATTTGAGGAGGTGCACTATCAAAGAGTATTTGGTGAAATGGAAGGATATGCCAGTTGAGGATGCTACATGGGAGAGTGAGGAGATTCTACAACATCCACAATTGAGATTGCTTGAGGACAAGTAATTTTAGGAAGGGCGGACTATGATGTCCCCTTCAAGCTAGTGACATCATGCTAGCTAATGGTTAGCCTATCAGTGGACCCTCATAGGCTAGTAGACATGGATAGGGGGTCAGTAATGGCATAGGGGAGTTATGATCTTCTAATGGTTCAGTTTTGGCGGAGCTCAGTGTTCTTAGTTGGCTTGTGAGATAGTTTTTGGCTCACTTATTTGGATTCTGCTCTGTTTGGCAGAAATGGCTATTTTTAGGCTTATTTTGGAGCTATAGAGATGGACCCATGCTATTTTTAGAAATAACTCATGGTCACATGGAGAATATTTTCACTAGCTCCCAGTTCAGACAGCTTGATCAGATTCACAATATTATGGGAGTTATGACATTTTTTGTGGCTAAGTATTAAAGAAGAATAATTATTTAATATAAAGTTATATTATAACTTTATATTAAAATCACATAAGTTGAGGGTCTTAACATCATGAGAAGGGGGCCAAATTTATTAATAATTTATTTGACTTCTTCCTAAGTCTAAATGATAAAATAAATCATTAATTTAATGTTTATCATTAAATTGTAATTTCTTGAGAGAAATCGCAATTCCTACTTTTTGGGTGCGATTTAGACTTGGAAGGTTATATATGCTTAGCGTGAGAAGAAAAGGGCATCCAATTTTCATTATTGATAAAATTTTCTTCTACTCTTGAGCTCTGAGAAAGGGTTTGGCAGTGCAGCCATTGGAGAACGTAGTTCTTCTATGTGTTCATCATTTAAGCCAGTGAGATATTTGGTGAATTTAATATCCAGCGGAGGTTTCATCCAGAGACTTCTATTGTGCTTCAGTAGAGATTTACTTTAGCATTTAAATAATTGATTTACAGTTTCAAAGAAGTGGGATTGCAAATAGTACACCATCATTCTTCCAGCGTGAATAGAATACTACAACAGGCATCATTTATGCTGGGAAAGTGCAATTTTCATCAATAAATTCCCAGGTTTTTAATGTGTATTGAATCCAATCTTATTTGTTGTTATTTATTCAGATATTATCATTTGTAATGAGTTTGGCTCAAAGGAATTAAATAAGGTAGCAATAGTTCATTTTCTATTCAGTATTTCAGCATTATGTTATTTGCTTTTTATGTCAAAAACCCTTGCAAAAAAATATAAAACATTATAAAACCATCAAAACAAACAGTACAATAATAAGAGCCTGAAAGGGGTTCTTACATAAAATGAACTTAATAATGAAGCTAGAATGATTAACTATGCAAGATAAAATGGATCCAAAATGGTTTAACAATGAAAGATAAAATGAATCTAAAATGGATTAATAACACAAGATGAAATGAACCTAAAATGGATTAACAATACAAGATGAAATGAACCTAAAATGGATTAACAATGCAAGATGAAATGAACCTAAAATGGATTAATGCAAGATGAAATGAACTTAGATACTTTTAACAATGCAAGATGAAATGAACTTAGATGATTGAAACAATGCAAGATTTAAAATGAAATTAATAATGAAGCTAAAATGATTAACTATGCAAGATAAAATGAATCTAAAATGGTTTAACAATGCAAGATAAAATGAATCTAAAATGGATTAATAATGAAAGATGAAATGAACCTAAAATGGATTAACAATACAAGATGAAATGAACCTAAAATGGATTAACGATGCAAGATGAAATGAACTTAAAATGGATTAACAATGCAAGATGAAATGAACTTAGATGATTTTAATAATGCAAGTTGAAATGAACTTTAATGATTGTAACAATGCAAGATCTAAAATGAACTGAATAATGAAGCTAAAATGATTAACTATGCAAGATAAAATGGATCTAAAATGGTTTAAAAATGCAAGATAAAATGAATCTAAAATGATATAAATAAACAAACCTAAATGATGATGAATGATCCTAAAATGATTGATGATGAAAGCTAATGAATGATCCTAAAATGAGTCTAAAATGGATTGATGATGAAATGAATCTAAAATGAATGAACTGATGAAACAAATGAATGAGAATGCAAAATGAATGGATGAAAAAGGGGATGTTAATGCAATCTAGGGTGAGCAGAAATGATAAATGAAATGAATAAGGTGAAATGAAATTTTGACAATGCGGGCGAAAATACAATGTAAAATGTAGATGGAATGCAATGGGGGGTGGGGGTGAGCATGAATATGAGATGGGGTGGGAGGATGGGTATGATGGCATAGCATATAACTACCTGACTGAACCCTCGTTGAGAGGTAGGGGATGGTGAAGTGGGAGAGGCAATGATTAAGGGGAGATTTGTTGGCAATTTGGCTGAGTTAGATATCTAGATGTTGTCATTATGGCAACATATAATCTACATGAAGACCACATATGATAGAGAGTAAGTATGACAGAGCACAAAGAAAAATTGTCTAAGTATATGTAGTATTTTCCCAGTGTACCCAGGAGACAGTTTTGATTGGCGATGTCGATTGGAGTAAGTTTAGTGCTTGCGCACTTGAACATGAATACTATGATGACTATTGAAGACTCACCTAAGAGTGCAAGTATGTATGACATGTATGGAAGAAGTTATGGCAGTTTTACAAAAGACAGTGTTAAGCTGACAGGACATAATATGAAGACAAAATTGGTAAAGAGTTAAGGGATTATTTTGTTTATCAAAATAATGTCTTAATAATATAAAGGGATGACATCCTAGATGTTAACCCTTGGGTAAATATGTATTTTGTGTAAAGCTTTATGTTATGTAAAGCCGACTGTAAAAGTTATTATTTCTAATAACTTGTATAAATGTAAGGCATATGAAATGTGAAGAAAAGAGGATGTATTGTAATGAGATAGATGATATAGCGAAAGATATTGATGCAAAGTTGTGAAAGACAAGAAAGTAGTATAAGGTTATGTACCTTATCCTATTTTTTAGTCATTAATCATTGTACATTACTTGTTTGGGCAGTGGGATCATCTTGTAATCATTTGTAATCAGTACTATCAACTCTTACTAGGGTTGAGGCTTCTAACAAGGCCTATAGTCCCTTAATCAAGACTGAGACACTATATGCTTGTAACAGGCTCCTAATAGGGTCAACATCCTTAACATGATAATTTTGATTAGTGGATCTTTGTGGGTACCATCCCCACTGGGGTTTTTCCTTGGCCAGGGTTTCCTTGAGAACAAATAATGTGTTATGAGTTCATTTTCTTTATTGCTATGCATGTTATTTAGTTTACTATGTTATGCATGTATCAAGATAATCTATTATATCCATAATTGGGCAAAAGAAAAAGTTTGTAGAATACTGATTCACCCCCCCCTCTTAGTATTCCCTATTTCTAACAATTGGTATCAGAGCTTAGTTACTCATAAAAGAATTATTTAGAGAAAGCCTAGAAGCTTGAGTAAGATCTCTATGGATATGGATCAGCTATAGAAGAATCTTGAAGAAGCTCTTAAATAGATTGATTTACTTACCGAACAAAGAGATACTCTAAAAGGAAAATATGATGATGCAAAGAACCTCATTGAAAATCTAAAGAATAAGCTGGAGGAATTGAAATTAGAAAAAGAATCTACAATTCAAGTTGAAGATTGTGATGATAATCTGGAGAAAGAAAATGAGATCCTTAAACATGAACTAAAGATAGTAAATCTGAAGTTGAGTTTGAAAGATGGAAATAGCAAGAATGAAGAAAATCTAAAATCTGAGAAAGAAGATTTGAAATCTAAACTTTGTAAAGTGACATCTGAACTTGAGAAAACCAAATTGGAGTATGTTGAACTTGAAAAGTACAACACTATTGTGAAAGGTGAATTGACTTAGTCTAAGCAACAACTTGAGAAGCTATATTCTACTAGTGAGAATATTGATGAACAAATTTCTTATCAAAAGCCATTCTATGATAAAACTGGTCTTGGATTTAACTCATCTAAAGTGAGTAAAGAAAGCAAGGAACCATATCTGAAAGTTTTTAAAAATATAGAAGAAAATAAATCTGATGAAGTTGACAAATCTGAAGATACACCTAAAGAAGAAGAACCACCTAAAAAAGAAGAATCACCTAAAGGTATACAGAGAGAATTTTAAGGTAGATGTTTTGCATGTAATACTTTTGGTCATATGAAGAAAGATTGTACAGGTAAGCAATTTAAACCTCTTAATGGTTATTGTTATAATTGTCATGGTTTTGGACATAGAGCTATTGAATGTAGGAAGCCTAAATTTAATGAGATTAATAATAGTAGTAGAATGTTTAGAGATACTAACCATGTAGATAAGAAACCTACTGAAGATATGAACAAAAGAAATATAGTAGTATGTTATAGATGCAACAAGGTTGGACACATTGCCAAGAATTGCAGATCACAAATCAATCAGACTAGACCGAGATATGGAAACAATGGAGTAGTTTGTCAGATATGCAACAAATTTGGTCATACAACAAAGTTTTTTCGAATGAATAACATGAGAAATCCTAACCCTAGAAGTCATGCAAGGAGAAATGAAAATGCAAGCAATAGTCATGGAGGTTGTTGTAGTAATTTAGAAGAAGTGAAGTTTATTAAAGCCACAGATCAGGGAGATACATTCTGCACTGAAGGTAATCAGAAAAGTGAAGTGTCTAATGGTAAGAGTGAATCTCTACCTAACCCATCTCAAAGTACTTAATTAAAAAAATTATAGTAGAATAGGAACTTAGGATAGTGTAGAAGTTAGTATAGGATGAATTGAGTCTTACGCAGTCAATGCAAGATAGTATATGATGTAGTGATACTATGGTTAAGAGCACATAAGTTAATATGATGTTATGCGAGATTGCAAGAAGTTTTAAGTTTTGTAGGTAAGCAGGAACAACTTTTTGGAAAGAAGTGGCAAAAGAATTGAATGCGATGTCAGAATCTAATGAGATTGAAAGGTTAAAAGGTTATGATCAGTATTGTTTGATCATTAAAGAGAATACAATTATTAAGAATATTCTAAAGGACACATGATTGACAGAACAAGAGTTTATGATTGCAAAGAATACAACAACATCACTTAGAGACATTGGAAAAAAAGGAAGTTTTGTCTGTTCCACCACTATCAGTGGTTGAAACTAGAAATTTGAAGCATAAAGTGAAAGTAGAGCAAGAAGAACAAGAAGTTAGGAAATCTACAAGATCAACTCCACCAAGGAAAAGAGTGAAAGAAATAGATACTGGACCAGGTAAGAGACAAAAAACAATAGTACCACTAGTACAAAGGAAAATAGTAGAGATAAAAGATGATGAAGATATTCAAGTGAAAAAGAAGACATGGAAACCAAAGATTGAGAAGGTAAATGATCAGATATTCATGATGGAGATTTTTCTAAGATGAACAAGTAGTATGATCTTTATAACTATTTAGAAAGATTGAATTTGGAAAATGCAGTTGTGAGACACATGATCCTAGTAGATAAGAAGTTTAACACAATTCAAGGTAAGATACCTGATGATTTATTTGAGAATCTAGTTAATAGGAAAAAGAGAGCAACTGAAGAAGACAATAAAATTAGAGAAAATCTTGTAAGAAAACTATGTGATATTAGAGATGAAGATCACTTTAAAGAAATAATGAAAGAACTTGGAACCCATCTGAGAACAATGAAAAGAACCATTCAGATAATGGGAGGAAACTATGAAGAGATAAACAAGGAAACATAGCAAGCAATAGTGAAGGTAATGGCATCTAGTGTTGAAAAACACTCTAGTGCAGCATAGTTAGCAGAATAGGTAGAGGAAGTTGAGCATTAGAAGAGTCCCTCTCCACCATCAATTAACATTGAAGATAAGTCAATGCATGTGGAAGGAACTAAGATCACATTGGATAGTGATGATAATCCTTTTCAAAATCTTGAAAACATTGTTGACAATTTGGCCTTAGAAGAACATGACAGATCTATTGTAGAAGGAGAGAAAGAATCAAGGAAAGAGGAAGAAAAGAAAACAAAGAATCAAGAAAACACATAAACTCAAGGACAGAAAGAGGTCCCTAACAAAGAAGAAATCAGTCTTACACCTGAGATTGCAAAGAAATCACAGATTGGATCAATATTTGAAAGTTTTGGGAAAAAGGTAGATGATGATGATCAAATGGAATTGATCACATTCTTGGACAAAATTATTGGAAAGAACAAGAAGGTGAAGATCCTTGAAGGATCTTTGCTAGAAATAACAAAAAAGTTACAAAGTGTTGTGACTAACCAGATAGCAGAAGTAGATCCACTAGAAAGAGCTAAGAAAGTTATGAATGCATTTGATAATGAGTTCACTAACTTATCAGATATGGCTAGAGTGAAGGTTTAGATAGCCTATGAGGCCAAAATGTTTCATGATATAAGTCAAAATATCAGAAATGATATTAACAATTTGGATGTTTGTATAAAAGACTTGAGAAGAAATTTGGACATAGGTAAAACTTTGTATATTTAGTGTACAAAATCTAAAAACCATGTATCTGAAGTAGTTGAGAAGATTAATGCTAAAGAAGTAGAAATACAGTCACAGACAAATATTTTAGTCAACCCTAATGTGAAGATACTAGATATTGAGAAAAGAATCAACAAAGTAAATGATGAAATAAGGATTCTCAATGATGAAAAGGATAGGAAATTGAAAAGATTCGCTCTTCTAAGAGAGCACATTTCAATAAAGATAAGCATTGTTGAAGGACAGTTGGAAGAATGTCTTGCATCGAAGACATCTTTTGAGAAGTTTAGTTTTGTAAACCTTCAAGCATGTGAGATCGCATCTTATGGATTATGGGCACTACTTAGTGTTTTAGATTCCATTAAGAAGGCATGGGAGAAGGAGATAGAGAGAATTAAAGTGAATTTTGTAGATTGTGTTGCAAGCCTACTGACTCTGCAATACTGAATCAAGGTATATAACTTTTTGAACACTATTTTGGCACCTTTTTTTTGTTATTGTTGTCAAAGGGGGAGAGATATATAGCAGAAAATTGATGTATGTATGATAAGGAAGTATATTCTTAGGGGGAGTATAGAATATAGATAAGATTTATGGAGTTATAAGGACATCGAATATATATATTTTTGTTATGGCTACTATTTTGAGTTTTGAAGTTTTGAGACTTAGCCAATTTTCTCATATGTTGCCACCAATGACAAAGGGGGAGATTGTTGGAAATTGGGCTGAGTTAGATATCTAGATGTTTTCATTATGGAAACATATAATCTACATGAAGACCACATATGACAAAGAGCAAGTATGACAGAGTGCACAACAAAATTGTCTAAGTATATGCAGTATTTTCCCAGTGTACCTAGGAGACAGTTTTGATTGGTGATGTTGATTGGAGTAAGTTCAGTTCTTGTGCACTTGAACATAGATACTATGATGACTATTGAAGACTCACCTAAGAGTGCAAGTTTGTATGACATGTATGAAAGAAGTTATGGTAGTTTTACCAAAGACAGTGTTAATCCGACATGACAGAATATGAAGACATAATTGGTAAAGAGTTAAGGGATTATTTTGTTTATCAAAATAATGTCTTAATAATATAAAGGGATGACATCCTAGATGTTAACCCTTGGGTAAATATGTATTTTGTGTAAATATTTATGTTATGTAAAGCCGACTGTAAAAGTTATTATTTCTAATAACTTGTATAAATGTAAGGCATATGAAATGCAAAGAAAAGAGGATGTATTGTAATGATGTAGATGATATAGCGAAAGATATTGATGCGAAGTTGTGAAAGACAAGCAAGAAGTGTAAGGTTATGTACCTTACCCTATTTTGTAATCAGTAATCATTCTACATTACTTGTTTGGGCAATGGGCTCATCTTGTAATCATTTGTAATCAGTACTACCAACTCTTAGTAGGGTTGAGGCTTCTAACAAGGCCTATAGTCCCTTAATCAGGACTGAGACACTATATGCTTGTAACAGGCTCCTAATAGGGTCAACATCCTTAACATAATACTTTTGATTAGTGGATCTTTGTGGGTACCATCCCCACCAGGGTTTTCCCTTGGCTAGGGTTTTCTCGAGAACAAATAATGTGTTATGAGTTCATTTTCTTTATTGCTATGCATGTTATTTAGTTTACTATGTTAAGCATGTATCAAGATAATCTGTTATATCCATAATTGGGCAAAAGAAAAAGTTTGTAGAATAATGATTCACCCCCTCCTCTCAGTATTCCCTATTTCTAACAAGATTTGCAAAATCAAATCTATAGGTTAGGGATGTGGATGGAAGGAGATGGTAGAGAGGTTTGCATCAAGATGGGGTTTTGGGAGATGATTGAAAAATGTGGAAAAGTTTTGAGGGGGATTTTGCTGGGATTTCGAGGGTGTTTGTGGAGATTTGATAGGAGGATTTTTTATCTTGAGAATGTTGATAGGAGGGGGGGGGGGGTGGTTTATTAAAGATTGAGCATGGGATATTTCGAAGGGGAGTACCACCATGTAGTTTGAGCACTTATTTTGATATAGAAATAGAAGGGACTAGCCAAAGTTACTAGGAACTTGAAGCCATGTTTCTAGCGTTGAAAGGATTGACTCAAAAAAGACACACAAGGGTTTCCCTGACATCACACATGAAACCAGGGGGAAGAACGGTGAAAACAATGTTGAGGAAACCCACAGACAAATGACATTTCCCAAATGCACCATGTGACCCAAAAGATCATATGTAGATTTCTCAAGGGTTGCATCATACTGAGTCACAAGTAGAAAACAAGAAACCAAAAAGGACCTCGCCTCACCAAATGTCTGTCATCATAGCACACCATGATATAAATGATACTTGCAACTTTGAGGAAAGAAGAAAAGTGAGACCGCAAAACAAGTCGATAAACCAAAGAAAGCATTTATAAAATCAACATTATAAGACCCAAAAGATGTCCTTTTCCAAAAGAGATCGACCGACTGTGGATGGTGGGATTTAGGTTGGAAGGAGGAAAGATGCATCCTACAAGGACCTAGTTGGCAGGATTGCCTACAAATTGGATTTTTGATTGGCAAAAGGAGAATCTTGGAGAACCACAGTGAAAAATAATGTTTTTTTGAGGGAGTTTCTTGGATAGAGATTGTGATAGGCCATGTGTTTGAGATCAAGGTACTACTAGGGAACCAGGGAGATATGTAAAAAGGAGCCAAAGAATGAGGACACTATATATAGTCATACGTTTGCAAAAGCTCAGGTGATCGGGACATGTCAACAAGTGACAATTATGTACATAGCTTATTGTCTCAGGGATAGGACATGCCTTGGTATATATAGGAAGCTTAGGATGTAGGACAATAATTCTCTTCTATTGATGTGATGGAAAGGACACCTTGGGAAAAATGGTGAGCAAAATGGATGAATGATGGGATGATAGGGGATGGATAGTGGATCTGATGGGAAGACATGAGTTTGATAGATAATGACACAGTCTATTATGTGTGGCACACGTTTCTTTGTTTTCACCAACATACTTGTCCAAGGCACCTGATTGCCAAGTTTCTGCCATGGGAAAATTATTTTTCTTTACTTTTTCATTGATTTTTTATCTTTTGATTTTTTTTGTATTTTTCTTAGTTTTTTCAAATTTTATGGGTTCTATGAATATATAAGATATGGCTTAGGCATAGAACGTCTTTAGATGTATGATGTTGATAGGATCATTCAGGGGCTCACCTTCTGGTGTTGATAGTTGATAGGCTCTAGAGCCAAAGCAAGATGTGACAATATAGGGGCCCAACCAAGTAGGCTCAAACTTGCCATTTTTCTCTTGATGGGCTTGTACCTTCTAATTCTCTTTTAGGACCATGTCTCCCACTTGGAATTTTTAGGGGTGGACCTTTTTGTTGAAGCTTTGTTTGAGCCAGTTTTGCTACATGATCAAATGATCATAGGCCCACTACCTCTTCTTGTCTAACAGGTCCAAGTGGGTAAGGCATGCCACATGATAGTCTTCATCCATGGTTTAGTTCTTCATAGATACGCGTAGTGAAGGGATTTTGACCTCAATTAGCAGGATGACTTCAGCACCATATACTAGGGAGTATGGGTGGTGCATGTGGGTTTATGAAATGAGGTACGATAGGCTCAGAGGGTGAGATTGATTTGTAGATGCTAGTCACAGCCAGAATCACTGACAACTTTTTGTAGGATTTTTAGGATGGTTTTGTTAGTTGCCTCATCTTGACCATTGCTTTGTGGGAGATATGGGCTATAAAAATGTTGGTGGATATGAAATTGGGCACATAGGTCTTTGATGTGTTGGTTCTTGAATAGTGTGCCATGGTCTGTGAAGATGGTGGAGGGGATGCCAAAGTGGCAGATGATGTGGTAGAGGATGAATTTGGATATCTGGACACTTGTAGTTAAGCTGAGCAGAACTGCTTCAACCCAATTTATGAAGTATTCAGTGACATTATGATGTATTTGTGTCTATCAAAGGAATAAGGGGTGATCATGCCAATAAGGTCAAAACCCCAACACAAAAAAGGCCCAGGAGGCACAATCTACTGTAAATCTTGTGCCGGTGCATGAATAAGATTGGCATGTCATTGACAAGGTAGGCACTTCTTCACAAATTCACAAGTGTCATGTTCCATCATCAGCTAGTAATACCAAACTTTAAGCAGTTGCTTTGCTAAGACCATGCCACTCATGTGGGCACCACAAATTCTAGTGTGGACCTCTTGTAAAGCCAAGGTGGCCTCATTTGAGTCTAGACATCAGGAGAGGACATTATGATACCCATGATGATATAGGGTGTTAGCTACAAGAGTGTAGCAAGAAGCTCTTTGGATAAGGTTCTGGCATTGGGTGTTGGTGAGGTGAGGATATATGATACCATTATTTAGATAAGCATGAATGTCATGGTACCATAGTGACTGAGGACCATCCAAAATGCATACCATTTCAGAGTCAATGTTCTCGTAAGGGGGTGTGTATATCTTCTCAACTAGAAATTTATATTGCGCTATGTCTTGAGGGATTTCTAATAATGACCCGATAGTCACCATTGCATCAACTGCCCTGTTTTGAAGTCTCGGTACTTGTGTGAATTGTTTTGACAAAATGTTCTTTTAACTTATCCACAAGATCTTTATAAGGAAGTAGCTTATCATCCTTGGTTTGAAATTCATCAAGGACTTGTTTGATGATCATCTAAGATTCTCCAAACACTTGTAGTTCTGTGATGTTCCATTGAATGGTTGTTCTAAGGTCGGTGATGAGGGCTTCATATTCTACAATGTTATTTGTGCACAAGAATCCCAACTTGAAGGACTTGGGGATGTAGTCACCTTGAGGGGTTAAAAACAATATCCATTCCCCTAATCCATGTGATGTATATGATCCATCAAAGTATAGCTTCCATAGGGTTTTTTCTTTGACCATGCATACATGCTCATCTGGGAATCCCATCACTAGTGGGTATGCATCAACTAAGGGTGCCTCAACAAGTTGATCAGCAATGAATTTCCCTTTGATAGCTTTTTGATCGATATACTGGATGTCAAATTCATTGAGGAGCATTACCCATTTTTCCATTTGGCCTATGAGTGTCATTCTTGAGAGAAGGTACTTGAGGGGATCAACCTTTGAGACTAGTTTTACTGTGTAGATGAGCATATAGCGATGAAGCTTTTGGGTGGAGAAAACAACTGCTAGACATACATTTCCCATAGGGGATTAATTTAGCTCATATCCCACTAGTGTGTAGCTGATATAGTAGATAGCACTCTCTTTTCTATTATCATCAAGCTGAGCTAGGAGTGCCCCCAATTTCATGGTAGTTTTTGATATGTATAAAATAAGGGATCTTCTTGGTGTTGGTGGTACAAGGATGGGTGAGTTTTCCAGGTACTCCTTAAGGTTCTCAAAGCTACATTGACAAATTTGGTCCCATTTGAAAGTGGCATCCTTGCACAATAGGTATGTGAATGGTTGGAACTTGTGTGCTAGTTGGGAGATGAACCATCGAACTGATTATAGCTTTCCTTGTAGGCTTCTTAAATACTTGAGTGTTCAAGGAAGAGGCATTTCTGTTATGGCCTTTACCTTCTTTGGGTTGATCTTGATTCCTTGCCTTGATATAGTGAATCCTATCAGCTTTCCCGATGTGACATCAAAGATATATTTCTTTGGATTCATTTTTAGTCCATATTGATGCAAGTGATCAAACACATGTTTGAGGATGTCAAGGTGCACCAATTGCATCCTCAATTTTGTGAGAATGTTGTCTACATAATCCTCAAGAATCTTATGGATCATGTCATGGAAGATTGCGGTCATCACTCATTGGTATGTAGCTCCCACATTTTTGAGCCTAAATGGCATCATGTTATAACATAAGGTGCCCCATGGCATGGTGAATTTCATCTTATGCTAATCTTCTTCTTCTATTATGATTTGATTGTACCCTAAGAAGACATCCATAAGTGATAACATCTCATGGCCTATTGTAAGATCAATGATCATATCAATGTTGGGCAATGGGAAGTCATCCTTTAGGCATGCCTTGTTCAAGTCTCTAAAGTTTGTTCAAATTTTGATCTCTCCAGAGGGCTTAGTGAATGGGACCATTTTTGAGATCCACTTCATGTAATCTATGGCTCTGATGATCTTGGCCTGTAGGAGATTTTCTAATTTTGCATTTACTAGAAGGTCCACTTTTGGATGCATTTTTCAGAGCTTATGTTTAACTAGTTTAGCAGTTGGGTCTACAACAAGATGATGCACAACCAAATTTGGGTCAAAACCTAGAATATGTGCATAAGACCATGCAAAGTTGTTCTTCAGTTGCATATAATGATGCTACGATGTAGGTGATATGTGGATACTCTTATGTCCCTAGATTGATAGGTTTAGTGTCTTTGATGATGATGGGGGACTTCTCGGGCCTATAGTCCTGGATGGGGGGAAGAGGCAAATCCTCATCCTCTAGTGCCTTAGAGAGGTTTTCACTAGAGAATATGCCCTTTATTTTTACTATTTTGGAATTGGTATGTGTCCCAGAGGGGTTTTCACATAAGGACTCTCTATAATCTTTTTGATTTTTAATTTTGCGGCTGAAGACTTCCTCTTCTCCAAAATATCCCTTAGGGTTGAGCTCAAAGATGCATGCTAATTCCTTCCCCCAATTGAACTATTGATCTATGGCTCTCATGAATCTTAGGAGCACTTCCTCACTTTGGAACACATCAATAGGTGATATGCTTGGTTGATACTAGTCTATGAGGTTGGGGTAAAGGAGTGGGAGGTCAATGAGGTTGATTGTGAGTTGGTAGAGGACAAAATTGCCCAGGAAAGTTTCATCATCAAAAATATCATCGTAGGATCTTTTTTCTTCATCTTCCACAATGTCTTTGACTTCCACAAGTTTGTTTTGGATATTCAAGAGGGTCACATGAGGTGAATTAGTTCCCCCTATCATGACAGTGGGTCCTTGTATGTGTAGGTGAGGGGCATTAAAACTGAGGCCTTGATGCGGTGGATTCTTGGATTCTTCCATCAGTTCTTTTTTTCTAGCCTCTATGGATATAAGGCCACCACTTTGGTAGCTCCATTGCTCGGTGGCCCATTTGTGGGATATGGGATATTTGTATTTGAAATACCCTAGAAGCTCAGTGTCGGGAGGTGTGGGATCTTTGTACAACCATTTACTGATGTTAGGATCAGGATCTATTTCTTGACCATTCAAAGTACCATTTGAAATGAATGCAAATGATCCCATTTGTTTGATCTTGGGGCCCTCTTGAGGGCTCTTAGTTTGATGACATGGGCGTCCCTGAGTATGTGGGTCTAGAGGGAGATCCCCTACTGCAAAAGCATTGGTGAGGCTATATTCACCATAGACCTTGTTGTTGATCTTAACAAAGGAGAGGGTGGAGGCTAAGATCATCTCTATATTGCAGTGGGATCTGGATGAACTGGTGACAGACGTGCCAATGTTGATTCTAGGATAATGGGTGTAGTTGGAAAAGGATGCTTCCAATGCATGGTAGTATGCAAAGGGTTGGGGGTCTATGTGGATGGTGATTTTAGTGCCTTAATATGGGAATTTGATGCACTGATGATAGGTGGAGGGAATAGATTTGATGGAATGGATCCATGGGAAACTGACGAGGATGTTGTATGGGAGGTCAAGATCAATAACGCAACACACTATTTGTTGGATTGTGGAGCCTATCTTGATGGGTAACAAAATGGTACCTTTAGAGGTATGCTCTAGGTTTTCATAGGCCTTGATGGTGATAACCTCGTGAGAGATGTCTTCTTCTATGAGACCAACCTATTGGATGAAATTTACTGTACATAGATTTAGGGCCAAACCATTATCTATCATGACCCGTTTGATGACAAAGTCATTGACCCTGAGGGTGATGTGGAGTGGGAGGTTGTGGTATGTTTTGATAGATGGAATATGAAAGGCTTTGAAGGAGAGGGTGGAGGACATGGATAAATGTCCCATAAGGTTCTTGATTTGGATAGTGTTAATGTCTGTGGGGACATGAGCTTCTTGGAGGGCGTTGTTGATGACTTCCTAATGAAGGGGTGATGTATGAAGGAGGTCAAGAATGGAAATTTGTGAAAGTGTATTCAAAAGGTGTTCTAGAATATTGTATTGTACACTAGGGGCAATGGTAGGGTATTATCTAGCAACATATATCTGGCCCCTATGAGTGGTAACTATGCATTGACTATCAACACCTTTGACATGTATCACATTCATGGTTGGTTGAACCTGGAAAATACAACCAAAATTTTTGTTGTAGTATAGTCTTTCCCATCAGTGTGATCACCTTATTTACCCTTGCCTTGGTTTTGGGGAGGGTTAGCATTAGTTTGGTTCTTACCTACATTATGTTGAGGAAACACATTTTGGTAGATTTGCACGTTGGCATTCGGTGATGTTTGGGAAGGTGTGTCAACTATGATCGCCTTCTTGTCAATGAGATCTTGGACATAATGTTTGAGTTTCATGCACTTCATAGTGGCATGTCCCTTAACATGATAATAGTCTCAATACTCATTATCCTTTTACCAGGAGGGCTTAGGGGTTGACTCGTCAAATGGCTGTGTTTGTGAGTACACAATAAAGTTAGCGCTAGCCATATGGTGGAAGATAGAATCCAAGGGTTCCCCAACGGGAGTGAATGTGTATTTCTAGTTGTTCTGGACATGTGGCTTATTTTGGCCCTGAGTGATAGATATGACATTGTTTTGATTAGCAGGTGGTGGGCAAGGTGGTTGTCGACAAGCGGGTGCTTGTTGCTAGTATGCGGGTGCTTGTTGCTGATATGTTGGTAGGGGAGGATAAGGACTGGCTAATAAAACTTGGATGTGTTTGGTATCTATGGCTCTATCTGTGACCACATTTGTTTTCTTGTTCTAGTAGCGAGGTTGATCATTGTTGGACCTATCTTGCAAGCTCTCCTTGTAGTGTTTGATGGCACCATCATCCAAAAGACCTCATTTGATGTCCATTCCTTTTCCCTTTATGTCTTGATAGGTATGTATGCAATTCATTCACATGAAGTGGGATAACTTCAGATGCAAATTATCGATGAATATATTGGTAAGGTTTTTTTCTGGCGGTTGATATGACAACCTCGTGGTGAGGTTTTTCCATCTTTGTAAATAGTCAGCTAGAGTTTCACTTCCCTTTTGTTTAGCATTACCTAAATCTAGCAAGGAGAGCTCATTCTTGATGTTATGTACGTACTGGGCCACAAATTTCTCTAAGAACTCAGTGAATGTGGAGATAGAGCCGCATGGTATTTTGTAGAACCACTCAATGGCGGTCCCTCCCAGACTTTTGGGGAAGAGGCACATGAGAAAATTGTCGCTATAGGCCACCTCTTAACATTCCATGTAAAATTATTTAACATGGTTGACTGGATCTCCCTTCCCTTGATATTTGTCAAACTTAGGCATTTCATAGTACTTAGGAAGAGGATTGTTGTGATGGATCTATTGAAATGGTATGGATAGACCTGCTCAAATTTGAACACTTTGATCTCATTACCAACCTTGAGTTCCTTAAGAGAATTCTTCATTTCTTCCATTCTAAGTTGATAGGTGCTGGAGTGGGTACTCCCATTGGGAATAGATCAAATGGTGTGGGTGAATATAGAGGGATGTGTGGAGGATACTGGGGGATGGGGTAGGGGGATTGTCCTACTGCATAGATGGTTTTGAATAGATTTTGGATGGCTTGATGGGAAATGTATTGATGTTGTAGAGTTGAGGTGTGTTGTTGCATGGGATATGGAGTAGCTTGTTGTTGGAGAATGAGAAGATTAGGCTGCTGTGGAGAAGGTTGGTAGAATGGTTGTTGTTGGGACTAGCATTGGGTTTGTTCAATATAAGAAGGATTCATACCCACATTATTGAGAGGGGGGATGGTGGCTTGGGTATGTACTATAGGTGGTTGTGCAAGGAAGTTAGTGGGATGGGAAGAGCTAAGCTATTGTGATGGTGGAGGTATGACTTGAGGAGCAACAGCTGGCATGGATAGGTAGTTGGTGAAAGTGGGAAATGATGCAATGAAAGGTGGCGGTGGTGGTTGTTGTATTACTTGAGGAAAGGTTCCTTGTTGGTAGGTGGGTTAGGATAGGTGTGATTGTGTTGGTATACCCAATGCATTTATTTGTGCCTGGTTAAGACTCCATGTTGCACTAGTTTTTGGCATGGGTTGTGATGTGGAAGTTGCTACAAAAGTGGGAGAGGAAGTAGGATTTGGTGATGCAGATGGAGGGTTTTGGGATGCTATAAATGGAATTCCTATTGTGAAGGTCACTTGTTGGGCCTATGTGTTGGCGACAAAGGGTGGGGGAGGAACTTGTGTGGTAGTAGGTTGTGCGATGGATTGGGTGAATGCAAGTTGAGTAGCTTGTGTTGCTCCTTGGGGAAATGATGCTGATGCAAAGGCCTGACTTATGACAAGTGGAGGTACTATTTATGTAGGGTTTTGCATGGAGGGTAGAGGTGGTTCTTGTATGGCCATTTGTGAAGTGGTAGCTAGAGGTGGTGCACCCATGATGGAAAAAGGGGCAGATTGGGTCATTGTTTGATTGCAAGAGTTTCTTAGTCGGGCTGTAAGAGATGAGGAATGGGAAAAGATGTATGCAATATTTGCATGGTGGGATCATGGATTTTCTAGATGGTGGTAGGGTAGATATTTGTGGGAATATGAATGGGTCTTGTGGGATCAAAGGGTTTTAGATGCAGAAAAATGGGAGTACCCTCTTGTGCATAGTTGGCCAATATGGCAAGGTAGTTTTGTGCTATGATTTTGCTTACCATTTTTGCATGTCCTAGATGACACATAAATGCTTCCATGGAATCTATAGTAGGTGTTTTAGTGGGGTCTTCCCACACATTTTCAATAATCAGTGGCTTAGGATCATACATTACCATAGTACCAGTGGGATCATTTGGATCTGTTGAACTAGTGGCTTGGTTGGGGTCCATTCCTTTCCTCTTCTTTGATTGTGTCTCAATAGGCATGAAATGCCAAGTCCTAGGATGAGGAAGATGTAGACATGAAAAGGGGATGCATGGGATGAGGTTATAGACTTTAAATGAGGTTGGGGATGACTTGGATATAGGACCTGAGATGCCTAGATAAAAAAGGATTTGGATGGTGCTAGATTATGATGATGTCCTAAGAGATGGGTGACTAAAGGTCAGAATGAGCTACCTTTCCTGATGTGGGATCAAAATGTGAAGGACTATTGTCCTTGGATAGACTTATGATCTTTGGATGATGAGATCCTTACTAGTGTGAGCCAATCTCTAGATCAAGGTGATGAGGTCCACAAGAGAAAGTAATAGCTACCCTAGACAATGCTTAGTTAGAATGGGTGGAGCTAAGGTTTTTGATTCTTTGGATAAGGTTTGAGAAACTCAAAATGAGCTCTTGGGTAGGGTGTGATTGTGGATGCGAGCTTGGGATGTGGATTTGGGATTTTGGATTTGGATAGATAATGCTAACTCATCTTTAAGATTTTTAGGGGGATGACATAAATGCACCTAGGAGATGATCTAAGATGGCGGGATGTTGAGATGACATTTTTGAAAATTTTGAGAAGGGATGGGATTATGCCTTCTAGCCTTCACTCTCAAGTTTGGCAAATCGATGGCTCACTTGGAAGCATGTGGAAAATTGCTTGAATCTTGCATTGTAACCCACGTTGTCTAACTTCTCTTGGTATGTGTCTTCCTTTTGGGTAGCAGTTATGATGGGTTGATAATTTTTGAGCTTTCTTTTGGGGACCTTCTTCTCTTGATACACACATGGTGTTGGTAGCTTATCCTTCTTGTATTTTATTGATTTGGTCATAGGTCCAAAATATCTTCAATCTCTAGATTACTAAGAATGTCAAGATAGGAAGTGACTACGACAAGTGTACCTTGGCTTGGTTTTGAAAAAATTCTTAGATTCTGAGGTGTTTCAACAAGCAGTCCACAACATACAAAGCAATCTTGTGGGAGAACATGCAGATGATATCTTTGGAAAAGAACTTTTGTAACTTCGATTTGTGTATGTTTGAACAAATGTTTTCATTGGGTTTGTAATGTTGAAGACACACACAAGCACTTTCTACCCTAAGGAATCAGCATGACTAAAAAAACCTTTCTCATTGACTTAGGCACACATCCAAGAGTTAATCAAAATACAACCATCACCAAGCACACAGTGGCTCTAGTCATGATGTCATATTATATAGTTCCAAGTGCTCAAGGATGACATGATATGATGAGTGTCTTGGAGAGATTACTATTCTCCTTGGATAAGGATTAGAAAGCCTTCAGGGGTAGATTAGGTAGGTTTCTGATTAATGGCTTCTAGTAAGGTCTATGGCATCCTCCCAATTAGTTTTTACATGCGTGACTCACTTAAGAGCCTAGTTGAACATGCAAAAATCATAGGGATATTCACCTATGTCAGGCTATCATCAACATGCCTCACCTGAGCTTGAGAGGATAAGGTGAGAGTTTTCTCAACACCTTGTTTATATACCGATCAGGGAATTACCGGTTTGAGGTCATTCTCTAAAGAGGGAGTGCTTCTATCTAGACATACCTTGCTAGAAGTAAAGTCAATTGGACTTGATATTTCTCTTCACCCAAGTTCCATGAAGGCAAGGGGAGAGGATATAGATACAAGTGAATTTATTTCATTTCACTTACTTTACCAAGGATTGCAAAACTTTAGAATCTCTAAGGAAGTGTTTAAAAAAACTCCTTCAAACACACCAAGAAGTCTTCATTCCAAAATGAACCTAAATTAGACTAAGTGTTTGCTAATCCTAGCACTTTCAAACACTCATTTTTAACATGCAAGGTTCATTTTTTGAAATGCAAAATGCTTGACATAAAGTTTGATTTTTTTTGCAAAAGCACCAAGTGTTACTTCCCCTTTAACATTCAAGATTTGTTTGGTCAATTTTAAGCACTAAAGTGAAATGTATTGTTGCATTGATTCATTGTCCCTTAGGCATTCAAGATTTTGATTTTGTGTTCATTTTAAACCCAAAATTGAAGTGTGAAGTTTTCCTTGTTCAATTTTATCCTTTGTACATTTTAAGCCCAAATCGAAAGTTGAGGTGTTCTGTATGCATTCTATTGGTTCCTCAGAATGAAATTTATGCTTTCAAAAGAAACCAATACATCTATAGTTTTTAAGGATGGGTTAGATCCAAATATGAGTTCTAAGATGACTGGACCAACTATAGGGAAAAGAATGCCCTCTGCACTTCTGGCTTTGAAAAACCAAGGAGGGTAGTCCTAATCCAACAAAACAAACCTTACTTCAACAATCATAGACTGGATTTTAAAACAACAGATAGGTAAGAAAATACTAAATGATAACCACTCATTTATTGATTCTCCATTACCATTAGATGGGATATAACATGTGGGTCACAATACTTCAAATATTTTTGACTGATTTATATCAATATTTTAGGAATACAGTAAGAAAATCATTAGGTAATTATTTATATAAACTAGCTCCACTGCTAGCCAATGCCTTATCCATTGGGTGACATCTTCACTACAAAATTAAATATAGAGACAATTTATTGAACTTTGATGATTTATATCCTTAGAAAATACTATCACCCTGTGATGATTCTAATCAGAGGACTCCTAAAATCCACACTACTTACTGATATCCTTATGCAAAATTCAAGAATTAGTGTTGTATCTAAAGCTTATTTAATTTGATCTTTAGATCAAAGCTAAAGAATATCAACAAATACATAGAGATAATCCATGCAATGAATCTAAAAACTCATAACTCAAAGAAAGAGAACACCAAGGAGAGACATGAAATTTAGATTTTATTCAAATATACTATATCATCTGTATGTATACACAATGCTTTAAAATGAAAACCATCTGAATATTTAGCTAAAAATCAGTAATACTTGTTATTCTATAAAAAAGCTGGCCTAATACAGTCTACTATATCCTAGACTTAGAAACTTGTCAATCAAATGCTAAAGTTCTGGTCCTTCTAAATGATCATGGAAATCCTTTTATAGAAAAATGATTGCAAACAAGCTATGGATCACTTAGGAACAAAACAAAGATTACACAGATAAGATAAAGGACATGAAGCGCACCCAAATTGCACTCAGTTGCAGTTTTTCAAAAGTGTAGGTTAAATTGAGCACCAAGTCTTCTGTAACAGTTTCCAAAAATAGTTCTAACTTTTCCAGGTGTTGCCAAAATGTCCAAATCAGCCTCCTCTTGTTGAAATTCCTTATTTAAGATCCCAAAACAATACCCTTAGCTACCTTTCTCAAAGTATCAGTCCTTTGTATTTAAATGGTATGGAATTTTAGGAAAACATCTTTGATCCAGGTGGCTACCTGATATCTTGTTTATCAATTCTTTACCTGCAACCATCCTTGGAAAAGAAAACTAATTCAATCTTGTCACTTCTAGTTCACCGACTCAAAACTTGGCAAAAACCCTTAAACAATTTTAAAATTCTGGCTCAACGGCTAACTGATTTAGCTTTTAAAACATGGCCATTGATCTTCAACCTTTCCTAACATATCGGACGGTCTTCATAATTTGGCAACAATCAACTAGCTTCTTTTAAAACACTTAGCCATGTCAACCTTACCAGCAACCAATTAGAAACAAGCACATCAGACAACCTAGCACTAAGGACCCATCGTCTTCATCTCATGGCCTTGATACCAAATTGACAGCTATCGCAATGCTGAAAGCACAAACTTTCAAGCATCTTTTCTTCTCGGTAATGCGAAAACCATTGGATTGACTTGGACCTACATTGTCTTTATCTTTTAACCATGGAAAGCCCCTTAACTCTAAGTCATCTAGTGAACACGTGACTAAATGCATTCTCCAAGTCTCCCAATATTTCCCTTAACCATGGTTCAATTAGGAGATCACGTGAATGAAGCATTCACATGACCGCTAAGTATTTTCTATTAGAATAATTGAGAGGGGGGTGAATTAGTTATCTAGTGTCCCAATATAAAATGTATAATCCAAAACAAATTCTTCAATTTCTGCTACTCGATAAACATAAAATATTTTCACTGTCTATGTTTTTACTGATTGTCAGTCTAAAACTTATAGTAGTTACTGATCAAATCTAACATGTAATATGAAAAGTATGATAACAAACAAATATCAAAATTAACACATAGCACAAGAGATTTAATGTGGAAACCCTATGAAGGGAAAAAACACCTGGGACCTGCAACCCAAAAATTGTTCACTCTTTTGAAGTGAGGTCGGTGAAGACCCAACCCTATTAAAGGTTTATAAACACACTGTTAGGTGTGACCTTGTTAGAGGATTTTAGACCAGAAGTTATCATCCTACCAATAGTCACTCTGGGGTTGACATGATAACAATGTTCACTCTATGAATGAAACATCAAAAGAATTTCTTAGTCCACTCAGTTAAGAGATTTGACTATGTACAATGGTTAAATATGTAACAGTAGATGATCTACCTTGAAACAACTTCAATTGCAATTTATAGATCAATGTTCAGCTCATTCAAATCTTTCTAATCAATATACCACTTCAGATTCAATACTATATCAACTCGCTATCCATCGGTAATTACTCTCTGTAGCTCAGTAATTGTTTTGTAGCTCGGTTCTCATTAACTAGTATGATTAGAATGCATGAAAACTTGTTCACACGATAATTTTGCAGTATCTTATTCTTCCTAATTTTTTCAACAATGAAATCAATGCCACTTATATAGATGAGTAAATCATTTTCTTTTCCTCCATCAGATTTTTCCACTTAATCATATTCATAGATTTTGTCGCTTTAACCTTCTTTGACTGATGTGTCAGTAACACATTTCAATCTGCTCCATTAGATCCTTCTTGAATTATGTTAGTCGTCGATCTTCATAACAAACCTTATCTATTACCTTGATTTCATACACTTTACTGCTCATCAATTTATTGGCTAAATTGATCATTCAATTCCTTTCTATTTTTCTCCGTTAACAAAGAAATGTGTTAGTGAGCATAAGCTTGGTAACACTACGCTTGGTATACACTACATTCCATCGGTGTATACTGGAATGCTTTATTTACTGACAACATTGCTTTGTGTCTTTCAGCTCTATTCTTCATCATAGATGAATGAAACATAATAAAGTCAATTTCATGAAGTCATAGACTCATCAACAAGTTACTCAGTGTATTCCTTATCCTCATCTGACATATACATCTTCCTCAAGTAGATATTTTTGTTCTTCATCTCTTTCTCCTTTATTCAGATGTGTCAGTATAGTAACTTACAAGATAAGTATTGTCAAGCTAGTTAACATCAATGACAACATAATACTGATTTAATCATCTTGCATTATCTAATCCAACTCCTTAGTGATCTTTCAATCATAGATTCTTCATTCAGTGTTCTAAATCGGTTGTAGTTCATCATTTTCTTAACTCTGGCTTTGATCTGGAGAATACACGACCACCATTAGATCTTTCATTATCAATGGTCCAGATCCTAACTCCAAGCCTTCAAACCTTAACTCACGCTTGATTTGGTGATTTAGAGACCAAAGCATTCTCCAATTCACTGAATGTATCACTTAACCGGGGTCTAATCTAGAGAACAAGATAACAAAGCATTTTCCAAGCCGCCAGATAAAAACCTTAACCATTGGAAATAAACCTTTAACTTACCCCAAGCCCATCTGGAGATTACATGAACAAAGGACTTTGCTGAATCTCATAATCATTCTTTAAACTAGGGTTAAGTCTTGAGAACCATGACTGAGGCAATATCCAAGTCACTGAATCTTTTCTTTACCCTAGGTTATATTTGGAGAATCAATGCCAACCACCCAATCAAAACCGCATCCATGGCTCAAATTAAATCTTGAAACCTTTACCTTTAACTCAACCTCTATCATGAGATCATGCAACTATGGACTTCTCTTGATCGTTGAACATTTTTCTTAACCTGGGTCTAGTCTGGACAATGAGCGAAAAAGGCATTCACTTGATCTCATAATCTTTTCTTGACCCCTGGTTAAATCTTGAGAACACATGAATAAAGTAATTTCTAGATCTCCAGATGCTTTCTTAACCTTGAGTTTTATCTAGCGATCATGTGCTAGCCATTGATCCTACCATCCATCCATGGTCCTTCCTAAATCTTAGAATGTTTCATGACTTAGCAATTTTATTTGGAGATTTAGTGATTGAAGGAAAAAAGACCGCATGCTAGATCACTGAATGTTTGGAACTTAGCTGCCAAGATTAAGAGAACACATGAACACTGTGTAACATCCCTTAGTCACCAGATCGCTAAATGAAAAGTGACTTGAAAAGTTTATCCCAAGAGCTAGTGAACACTAAGAGATTAAAACCACGTGCAGACTTGAAAACTCAAGTGGTGAATAAAGTAACAAAGAAATAGATTTGGCTAGGGTTTTTCTGGACTTAGACAAATTTTGAAACCCTTATTCATGGAAAATACCTATTTATTAGACCTTAAAATTGTAATATCTCACTGGTTTTTACATTTGAGCACATGCCATCTTGACTAGAGCTTACAGACATCTTGAACTATCCCTGGTTAAGTTTGTAAGCTATGAAACTTGATAAATCTTCTTCACAAATAAAAACAAGTTGCAGCCAGGGCAAGACAATTTTCTAGGGTTTTGCAAGGAATAGACCATTTTCTTTGGATTTTTGGTATTGATAGGAAAATGGGCTAACAGTGGCTCTATCTAGGGATGTATGCCTCTTGAAGGCATGACAAGGATTCATAATCTCTAGGATTAGCAGACCATCTACTAAAATAAACTACCCTACACACACAACCTGAAAATAAACACACAAGAAGGAAATAAAACCTATCTACTGTTTATAGATAATGAGAGTACCTTAAGAGAAGTACAATTTGAGAAATTTTCCATGAACTGGAAATTCCAAAACATTTCCAACCAGATCTTTTAAGATGTAGGAATCAGGTCCCCATTTAATGTCAACAAGATATGGTCCCAACCAGATTGGGTCAAATTTGTTGTGCTTTCCCTTATCTTCCAACTTGTCATTCCACATTAAGACCAAGTAATTTGTGTTAAAATCTCTGACTGTTCTCTTCTTGTCATACAAAATTTTGTACTGGAGCTGAGATCTTACATTTTTATCATGAGCTTCCCTTGTCGATTCATCCAACTGTATCTGATCTTCCAACCTAATTTTCATTTCATCATCTAGATCATCATCATATAATAGGATGAATTTATACGTCTATAGAAAATTATTATGTGGTAGCCTGACATGAATACCATATATTAAATCAAAAGGAGCACATCCAATAGCCTTTTTGATGATCACTCTATTAGTCCATAGAGCTAGTTGCAACTCAGAATCCCATGCCTTTTTGTTTGTGTCAAGAAGTCTTTTCAAAATCTTTATCGGACTCTTATTACTTGATTCATCTTGACCATTACCTTGAGGATGATAAGGGGATGAGTATGAAATTTGAATCCCATATTGTTGACAGAAACTATTAAATTCTTCAGACCCAAAACACATAGCATTATCTACTATTATAACCTCAGGACATCCAAATCTTACCAAAAAATTCTACATCATGAAGTCAGTGACCACCTTTCTAGTGGCTCTCTTAGTGGGAATTGCTTCCACCCACTTAGTGAAGTAGTTTTTGGCAACTAGGATCCATGAATGTCCCCCACTTGACTTGTTCGGGATCTCTCCAATGAAATCCATGCCCCACTTTTGAAAAGGGGCTTCAACTATCATAGGGCTTAAGGGAAGGTTGCCATTGAACTTTAACTTTCCTACAAACCTTTGGCAAGAATCACATTTTCTTACAAATAAGTGTGCATCCTTGAATATACTGGGCCACCAAAAACTACACATTAATATCTTATGTGCGGTAGTTTTAGCCATGTAATAGCCACCACACACACCTTCATGCATTGCTTGTAGTAAGTTCTTAGCCTTATGATGGTCAACACATTTCAATAGGATGCCTTCATTTCTTCTCCACCATAACTCCCCTCCAGAAATAACATACCTTACAACATGCAATTTCATTGTCCTTCTTCTATGGTTATCCATGTCAGGGGGAAGTACCATTTTTTGCAAGTATTTAACAATATCTACATACTAGTCACAACAATCTTAATCACAAATATATTGCCTTTGTTCTTCTTCAAGAATATTTATATGGTTAGCATATAGATTTCTTTGAGCCATGAATTTTGCTAACCCTAGTTCTCTTACCAGCTTTGTGATTTGGATGTCAATATTGAACTCCTGGATCCTATTTATCCATCTGCATTTTCTTCTTGAGACTTCTTGTTGTAGCAGGATATCCTTCACAACAACATTGGATACATATGAAACTATAGTTGGTCCAACTAAGTAACACCTGAAAGTTTTGATAGGCTTGACCAATGCATATGCCTGTTTCTCATTTATATCATATTTTAACTCAGCTGCTTGCAAAGATTTACTAAAAAATGATATAGGCTGTTCAAAACCTTCTGAGTTCTTTTGTAACAACACTGTAACAATAGTATGATAAGAGGCAAAAGAGAAAATTTGAAGGGGCTTAATGTAATTCAGTGTCCTTAACATAGGTGCATCCATAATTGCTTGTTTGATTTCACAAAAAGATTTCATAGCTTCTTCACTCCATTCAACCTTTGCACCCTTTTTTAGCATTCTAGAAACATGAACACTGATTTCAGCAAAATTTGTGATAAATCTTTTGACAAAATTGACCTGACCAAAGAAGGATTTAATTCCCTTAACATTTCTTGGCAGTGGCACTTTGTCAATTGTTGCCACCCTTTTAGGATCAATTTTAACTCCATCCTTAGATAAAATATGACCCGAGAGCTTACCCTCAGTTACGCCAAAAGCACACTTCCTTGGATTAAGAGAGACTCCATATTCTAAAGCTCCTAAAAATCTTTTCAAGATGGCCACAATATTGATTCCCCTTTTCTGAGTAAGAAGTGAGATCATCTTGGTATATCACAAGTAACTTGTTTATAAAATTTTCAAATGATACATCCATGGCTCTTTGGAAAGTAGCCCTAGCATTAGGTAGACCAAAAGGCATCCTAACATATACATATGTGTCCCATGGGGTAGTAAATGCAGTCTTGAATTGTTCAGTATCCTTGACAAACACTTGATTATAGCCTGAGAAACCATCCATCATTGACATTAGTTATGACCTGGAAACTCTTTGTATCATGGTTCCATTTTTGGTAACCCATAATTATCCTTTAATGAATTTATGTTCAGGTTTCTAAAATTAACACAGAGCCTAATGTCTCCTTTTTTCTTCCTTACTGGCACCAGGTTGGAAACCCATGTTGAATGTCTGATAGGTTGAATGATTCCTGCATCAGTCATCTTCTTCAACTCTTCCTACATTTTTGGTGCCAGAGTAGGGTTTACTACCTTAGATTTTGTCTGAAGGGTTTAGTCTTTTCCTTAAAAGGGATCTCATGATGAAACAAATCTTACCATAGGCTTTTAAGTCATCATAGGACCAAGAAAAAAACATGCCTATACTTTCTAAGAAGATTGATCAAGGATTTTCTTATTTCAAGAGCCAAATTTCCCCCAATAAATACCTTTTTTGGGGCTTCAACTATTCCTAGGTTTATTTTCTCCAAACCCTTAGGCTTGCTCAAAGACTTTACTAAAAAATAACTGTCATTATTATCAAAGACTCTTTCAAGCACAACCAAACCCTTTGGGGCTTTATTTGATTTTAATTGCAAGACCTTCTTTCCAAGGATGGTATCCTCTTTTCTAGAGGTCTCTACATACCCACCAAAGTTCATCTCTTTTCCAAAATCAGCCTCACAATGTAAGAACCTTAAGATATCCAGGTTATCTTAAAAAACTTGCCATTTTTCCATGTCTGGTATAGAAGGTCTAGATTGAGTCTCAATTTTGGATATCCCAATAAAATTAATGTCCTCTGGCCTTAAAGAAATTTTAGCCAATAAATCAGCCATCCTATTATGGCCCTTGTCGATACAGTCAATACTAAAAGCATCAAAATGTTCTACCTCATCCCAAACAACATTTTTGTATTGCTTTAGTCTTTTATTTTTTGATGCATACTTGGATCTTACCTGAGACACAACCAATTCTGAATCTCCAATTACTCCGAGGCTTTTGATCTTATTTTTTGATGCTAATCTCAATCCTATCAGTAAGGCCTCATACTTTGGAGTATTATTTGTACAAGAAAAAAATAAGGTGAAAGAAAACTTAAAAGTTTTTTTAGTAGGGGAGATCAACAATACCCCTGCACCAGATCCTTCCTTAGAACTTGCACCATCAAAATACATGGTCCACAGACCATCTTGGTTTATGACATCATCTTTTTCCTCAGATAAAAGTAAAGACTCATTTCCATCAATGATCTCTATGTGCTTCACTTGGAAATAATTAATATCAGTATCTAGGAAAAAAATCATATTATTATCTTTAGTCTCTTCCTCAATAATATGAGGAGTTCTAACTTCCCTAGATACTCTGACATTTTCACTAGCAATATTGAATGTAGCAAAGGATAAATCACATTGGATACTACCTCCCATTACTGCACTCCATTTCCTTGATAACAACATTCCATACTAGGGGGGAATATCAAAAACTAGGACACTCATGGTCAATTGTTTGCCAGGATAAGCAACAAGCTTATAGGGAAAGGCCTTAATTGTTCCAATAACTAGTACCTCTCTAGAATCCATAGCTTGGCGTCTCCCATGACCAGTGTCAACTTGTAATCCCATTGACCTCATGATCTCAGTAGGCATAACAGTATTAGATGCTCCTAAATCAATCATGCAGTTCTTTAACATTTTCCCATTTATAATCAATGTTAAAAAGAAAGGTTCAACATCTCCCAAAGAAGTATTGCAACATTTGTATCTAGATAAATTTTGGGTATCTTTGAAACAATTTCTTCTACATCTTTCCCTTTATTTAGAGGTTTCTCTTTCAATTCATTACTCACTGGTCTTTGGAGATTTGTAGAAAGAACACTATTTATCCAAGGAAGGGCCTTTTCTTTATGCTCACCTATCCTCATCATTTCCATCAGTGAAACCTCAAATTTTATCTGAGATAACAATTGGTTCATGTCAATAGGTGTATATCTTAAATTAGACAAATCTTTCTTTCCTTGAAAAATATTTTTATCTTCATCCTGTGTTACAAGATTCAGTTTATCTTTCCTTAGTTGTTCATCTTCAACTTGAGGAATAGGGGTATTTTGAACTGTTGTTTTGACTTTGACCTTGAGAACATTGTTTGAATTATTTGTCCTTTTTGCTCCTTTCACTTTTACTTTTCTAACATCATCAGCAACTTTATTTTTTACATGTGCTTTCCTAGTGTCTTCATGATTTTTCCTAATAAATATACCTTTTGGCTTACTCTCTATATTTCCAATAGTCCTATTTCTCAAAACATAGTTACTCCTAGCTTGAGTAACCATATCAGCAGTGATTTGGGCTATCTCTTCATCATAGGGTCTTCTCAATATAACAAGATTTTCACCCTTTCTTGTATTACTATTTATGTACTCAATCTTTTCTTCTTCGTCATCAGAGAAAACCTGCTGATGGTAAGCTTCTCCTATGCTTTGAGAATTGTTTACATCTTGATTCTCACTTTCCTCTTTAAAGTCAATTTCATCATATAAGTTAGCATAAGTCATTGCACAACCTCGATCATCATAAGATTCTTCCTCATTATCCCCTTGTTCCTCATTTTCAGACATACTTTGAGAGATTACATAGTAATTAGGATCATGTGGGGATTGGCATGTTGTGCACCATGTAATATCATCAGTCATGTTGACTGAATGCTTTTGTAAAGGGTTAGGGGTTTTGTCATTACGCCTATCCTTGCTTTCTAGGACAATAGGCTTCTCATCCTTCCACTGGGTATGGTAAGGAAAATTTTGCAGCCTTGGCTTCCTATTGAAGCTATTGAGAGGAGGCATGTCATTTCTTTGAAATTTATTTCTATTTTCATTAGGCTTTAAGTCCTTCAAAGCATTCAAGATTTGTTTTAAACTATCATCCTCTCTAGGATTTATATTGGCAGGTTTGTCTATTTCCTTTTTTCCAAACCTAGGGGGTTTAGGATCTTATCTTCTACCTAGCTTGCCTAACACTCTTCTGTTGATTTCAATATTTATAGAAAATCTTTGAGCCTCCCTGATAGTTATATGATTTTTATCTTTGAGGAGGTAACCCATTTTAGCATTAAAAGCATTCAGGTATGTTGATAAGTACACCTTTTCATCTAATCCCATAACCTGGAAAAGCTTATGCATTACCTTTTGGAACCTAACATTAAATTCAAGGACCTATTCATTTTGGTTTTTCTTAATGTTTTTGAGCTCATTCAACATAAATCCTTCATTTTTCTTATCACCATATTGATCTTTGAAACAATTTATAAAATCATCCCAAGAAGCAATACAATTATATGGAAGCCCTCTAAACCAATCTCTTGCATCTTCAGTTAAAGACTGAACAAATATTTTCATAATGATATCTTCATATTCTATTTCATAATCATCTATCATGTCAATAAACTTCTTTAAATGCTCTTCACATGTAATAACATTATTACCAGTAAATTTTGGAAGCTTTTCTCTAATTTATTTAGGAATCAAATTAGGATAACCAGGAATTCCATTAAAGAGAAGTTGTCGGTACCTTTCAACATGAACTAGTCCCCTTTGCAATGATCCATCATTTTGAGAGGTGGATGCTTTATTTGATGTATCAACAACATTTATAGCAGACACTAGTGTGACAATATCATTCTGGTTGTCATGGTTTCCAAAATTAGTACCAAGCATAGTATTTGGAGGCCCTAAGGACTGTTTGAGAAAGCTAATCTTCTTTTTCATCTTTGAAGAAGTAGCTTCAAGTTATGCTTTCTCAAGTTCCTTAGCCACTAGTTCATTCTTTCTCTTGATATTTTCAAGGTCAACCACTAACCTTGATACTTGGTCGAAAGGATCTTTATTATTTACAGGTTCATTGATTGTAATCCTAATAGTCTTTTGTTTGCCTCCATCCCTAGGCTTTCTTACCTCACATACTTTTTGGATAATAGACTATTGTTTTGTTCTTTAAGGCATTGGAACATAAATTATTGCTTCCATGTTTACTATCTGCCTCTTTGACTATTTAGCTCTTATCATAGCCTGTCTTATTTTATCTTCTTTTTCCTTTTCCCTCTGTTGTCTAATGACATCTAGTTCCTAGATTCTTCTCTCCAACTCAAAAAATTCCTCAAAAATGTCTTCATAAACTAGGAGAGTGGTTTTAGACTTTGAGGTTTCAACAAAAAATTCTTGTTGTTCATCTCTAGGGTTATGAGGGATTTCAGAGGGAGAAGTCCCCTGGGTTTGAGGATCATCTCTTCCTTGTAGGCCCCTACTTTTACTTCTTGATCTTCTACATTCCACTTGAGATTCTTTATTTAGAAACATTCCCTTCTTATGATGCATTTCATCCTCTCTTTGAGAATAATAATCATTATATACACCTAACCCTAAATCCACAACCTCCTCACATTTAGAAGCATTCCCTTCTTGGCCAGGATGGGTTAGGTCATCTCTATTTATGTTTTTCTTTTATTTCCATGCCTGAGGCATGTCTTCATCATTCTTGTTAGCTCTTGGTTGATGAGCCCTAGAAGTACTTTGGAGTTCACCCTCCAACCCATCTTTAGGATGATCCTTCCTTCTGGCCCTGGTAATTATTTGATTCATATTTTGATATTTTAATTTTCTCAACACTGCTACAGAGATTTCTTAGGCACCACTCATACTTATTGAGAAGATGTAAAACTTTTAGATTTTGACCCTAGTCTTTCAATGGTAACTATTGGATAAGATAAATAAGTCAGCTAGGAGTCTAGCTCTACTTGTACCCATGTTATTTGATATAAAATTTATAACACCAGAGATCTTAAATTTAGATTTATCATAACTATATCATCTCTATTCCCTAGAAGAGTCACCCTTTTGTTGGTTCTTAAAAATGGACTTTATGCTTTCAAAAGAAACCAATACATCTATAATTTTTAAGGATGGGTTAGATCCAAATATGAGTTCTAAGATGATTGGACCAACTATAGGGACAAGACTCCCCTCTACACTTCTAGCCCCACAAAACCAAGGAGGGTACTCCTAATCCAAAAAAATAAACCTTACTTCAACAATCATAGACTGGATTTAAAAATAACAGATAGATGGTAAGAAAATACTAAATGATAACCACTCATTTATTGATTCTCTATTACCATTAGATGAGACAGAACACGTGGGTCACAATTCTTCAAATATTTTTGACTGATTGATATCAATATTTTAGGAATATAGTAAGAAACTCATCAGTCAATTATTTCAATAAACTAGCTCCACTGCTAGCCAGTACCTTATCCATTGGGTGACATCTTCACTGCAAAATGAAATACAAAGACAATAGATTGAACTTTGATGATTTATATCCTTAGAAAATACTATCACCCTGTGATGATTCTAATTAGATGATTCCTAAAATCCACACTATTTACTGATATCCTTATGAAAAATTCAAGAATTAGTGTTGTATCTAAAGCTTATTTAATTTGATCTCAAGATCAAAGCTGAAGAATATCAATACATACATAGAGATAATCCATGCAATGAATCTAAAAACTCATAACTCAAAGAAAGAAAACACCAAGGAGAGATATGAACTTTGGATTTTATTCAAATATGATATATCATCTGTATGTATACGCAATGCTTTAAAATGCAAACCATCTGAATATTTAGCTAAAAACTAGTAATACATGCTATTCTATAAAAAAGATGGCCTAATACAGTTTACTGTATCCTAGACTCAGAAACTTGTCAATCAAATGCTCAAGTTCTAGTCCTTCTAAATGATCTTGGAAACCTTTTATAGAAAAAGGATTGCAAACAAACTATGGATCACTTAGGAACAAAACAAATATTACACAGATAAGACAAAGGACACAAAGCACACCCAGATTGCACTCAGTTGTAGTTTTCAAAAGTGTAAGTTAAATTGAGTGCCAAGTCTTCTGCAACAGTTTCCAAAAATAGTTATAACTCTTCCAGGTGTTTCCAAAATGTCCAAATCAGCCTCCTCTTATCAAAATTCCTTATTTAAGATCCCTAAACAATACCCTTAGCTAACTTTCTCAAAGTATCAGTCCTTTGTATTTAACTGGTATGGAATTTTAGGAAAACAACTTTGATCCAGACGACTACTTGATATCTTGTTCATCAATTCTTTACCTGCAACCATCCTTGGAAAATAAAACTAATTCAATCTTGTCTCTTCTAGTTCATCGAATCAAACCCTGGCAAAAACCCCTAAATAATTTTAAAATTCTAGCTCAACGACTAACTGATTTAGCTTTTAAAATGTGGCCGTTGATCTTCATCCTTTCTTGACATATCAGATGGTCTTCATAATCTGGAAACAATCAACTAGCTTCTTTTAAAACACTTAGTGACATCAACCTTACTAGCAACTAATCAAAAACATGCACATTGGATCAACCTAGCATTGAGGACCCACCGTCTTCATCTCATGGTAGTGATATTGAATCGGCGGCTATCGTAATGCTGCAAGAAATTTTTTTTGAGCATCTTTTATTTTTGGTAATGTGACAACCATCAGATTAACTTGGACCTACGATGTCTTTATATTTTAACCATGGAAAGCCCCTTAAATCTAAGTCATCTAGTGGACATGTGACTAGAGGCATTCTCCAAGTCGCCCAATATTTCCCTTAACCTGTTAGGAATAGTCCCAAGAGATAACTGAGAGGGGGTGAATTAGTTATCTACAAGATTCATTTATTTATCCAATTAAGTATACTTAAACATAAAGCATAAACACAATGAAAGAGAACATAAACACAACACCAATATTTTGGTTATGGGGAAACCCAAATAGGTAAAAACTCTGGTGGGACTTGATACCCACTAATATTCTGTACTAGTGTATAGTGATCCTTGTTAGAAGATCCTTTACCCCGTTAGGAGTATCTTTACAATATATTAAGTATAGTAGACCTGGTCAAGGGTTTGACCCTGTTAGGAGTCTTTTACAATTTTCCCTATTAGGGGAGAGGATGCACTATCTGAGAGCTCACTACTCAAATGGGTGAAGGATACAACCTTCTAAATAATAGATGCACACTATATCTGGATCTTGGTGAATTGCACTTTGACCTTATATCTAGATTAGTTTGAATGAATAGCACAAGTACTTTACTTGGTCACATAGACCTTCTTCTGATGGCTCAACACTTTGCACACTCTTCTATGCTCTCCTTAATCAACCATGAACCACACTCAAGCAATCACAAATGACTGCCTATAAATATCATTCCTCCAAATGATATAATCAAGTTGGCCTATTAGAACCACCTTGAAATCATATTAGAGAAACCATAACAAACTCCAATAAACATTCTGTCAGCTCTGCAATGCATGCAACACATTCTAGGACCTGTCTAATAAAATAATGTTAGACACACGCTACACACTATCGGCTCTACCAAAATAACTAGAACTTTCTCTATAGGCTGAATTAACTTATTCATTCTTAACCGAACATCAATAACACTTCTCCAAGCTTAAATCCAAGGGTGCATACCCTCAAGATAGGTGCAACTTAAGAACCAATAAAATCTCTGTTGGCTCTCCTGAACAAACATAGGAAACTACTGTTGGCGAATAGTGATTCCATAACTTTACTTGTGTTCATCATCAGACTGTGCATCCATAACTGAAACATCACTACCATGTATTCAACATATATCCAAGCGTAGAAGGCTCCATGATAACTATACAAACAACCATACATAGAACACTGTTTGTTACTCTGTTAGGAACACTGCTGACACCAGCTGCTATATAACTATTTGTACTAACAGTTAACCTCTGTGCTCATGATATCATGTCTATGCTTCATATACTAAAATCTTATTGCATAAGACTTCCATAGATTCTACTTTCCATATGTTTTCATCAATGACAAACATACAGTCAGTACTGGCTTGCTGGCAAATATCCAACAATCTCCCCCTTTGGCATTGATGGAAACATGTGGAATGAAAAACCTCCACCAACCCAAATGAACATTTCTTTTATAACATTTCCATTTCCTCATAAAAACTCCCCCAAAGATGAATCCTCTATTTGCTGCAATACTTTCTAATATTCTCCATTTCCTCAACTGTACTGCTGTGATAACTAAATGCTGCTCCCCCTTAGTATATTACTCCTCTTTTTACTTCTATTTCTCATGACTCTATATATACTCCCCCTTTGACATCAATGGCAAAGGGTGCCATTCATTTTAAGCACTAGTACTACTCCCGAGGTAGAGTAGTCAACCTTCCATCAGTCCCAGAGGACTGATGCCTTTCCTTCTTTCTTCTAAGCAGAATCAAAGAAGGGAATTACTCACAACTTCTCCCTGAGATACTCAAAAGTATCCTTAGGCAAGGGATTTGTGAAAATATCTGCCAACTTATCTTTAGTACTCACATAGTCCAACTTGACTTCTTTCTCTACCACTTTCTCTCTTAGGAAGTGATACTTGATCTCTATGTGTTTTTTCTTTGCATGCATCACAAGGTTCTTTGACATATTGATAGTGCTAGTGTTATCATAGTGAATAACAATAGGATAATCAATCTGAATCCCAAAATCTTTTATCATCTGCTTGATCCAAACAATTGTAGAACAATTCAAGGCTACTGCAACATACTCTACTTCTACTGTTGACTGAGAAATATAATTTTGTTTCTTTCTTGTCCAAGTGACAAGTCTATCACCAAGAAACATTGCTCCACCTGAAGTACTCTTTCTGTCATCAACACATCTTGCCCAATCTGCATCAGTCTACACATGAAGCTCAACATTTTTTGAATTAGGATACCATAGACCATAATCTATAGTGACCTACAAGTATCTGAATATTCTTTTTACTACCATGAGGTGACTTTGTTTAGGTTCTGCTGCAAATCTTCCAACTATGCCAGCTGCATTGGAAATATCAGGTCTAGTCTGAGTAAGATATATGAGTTTACCAATCATAGACTTATACAATGTTATATCTACTATTGGTGAGTCATCTTCTTTTGTGAGCTTGCATCTAGTGATCATAGGGTTCCTACTGGCTTGCAATCATCCATCTTGAATTTCTTTAGTATCTCTTTCACATACTTTGATTGATTAATGAAAATTCCTTTTTCTATTTGCTACACATTTAGTCTTGAAAAGTACTTTGTAGGACCAATCATACTCATCTCAAACTCATTCTACATTTCTTTGGAAAATTCAGCACTGCGTTTGTCATTACCTCTAAAGATAATGTCATAAAAAAAAATAGCTACAAGTAGTAAAACTTTAGATGTCTCTCTAATGAATAGATTACAATCTGTTGCTCCTTTCTTGAATCCAATATTTCTTAAGTATCCATCTAGTCTCTCATACCATGCTCTAGGGGCTTGCTTAAGTCCATAGAGGGCCTTCTTCAATCTACATACCATACTAGGTCTATCTGATAAGGTGAATCCTTCTGGCTACTCAATGTATACTTCTTCTTTCAAGTCTCCATTCAAGAATGCTGACTTGACATCCATCTGATAAACTTTGAAGTTTTTGACTGTAGCATAGGCTAGAAATAACTTAATAGCTTCTAATCTACTCACAGGTGCAAATGTGTTTGAATAATCAATGCCTTCTCTTTGCGCATATCCTTTACATACTAATCTTGCTTTATTTCTTACTATTGTACCATCTTCATTCATCTTATTTTTGAATATCCACTTTGTTCCAATCACATTCTTATCACTAGGTATTGGGACTAGTTCCCAAGTGTCATTATTAATAATCTGATCAATTTCTTCTTTCATAGCATCATGCCAATCTGAATCATTGTAAGCATCTTCAACACTTAAATGTTCAATTTGAGATAGTAAACATACCGCTTCACTGCTAGCTGAGTTCTTTTCTTGTGATCTTGTTAAGACTTTGCTGCTCCGATCTCTAATGATGTATGTCTTGGAATGATTTCTTGATGTAAAATTTGGAACTTTAGGTGATGCTGAATCATCAGCCTTAGGAGTATTTTCTTCACTTGTCTCAAGGTCATTGAATAACACATCAATACTATCAAACATTTCCTCAATAACTATCTCACTAGTGGAGGGTCTAGGTTCTTCTTCAATCATGGGTGAGTAATCATGATATCTTTCTTGAATCATAAAATTTTCATCAATCTTTACATGAGCACTTTCAATGATCTTTTTCAATCTTAAATTGAAACATCTATAAGCTTTACTTTTAGTAGAGTAACCAAGAAAAATACCTTCATCACTTCTTGCATCAAACTTGCCTACTACTTCATCCCTCTTGATGTAGCACTTGCTTCCAAAGATTTTGAAGTATTTTACTATGGGAACATTACCAAACCATAGCTCGTAAGGTGTTTTGTCAGCCCCTAGCCTCAATTGAAATCTATTGATGGTATAAACTATTGTATTGATTGCATCTCTCCAATAGGTGTGTGCAACTTTTCCTTCTATCATAATGGTGCGCGTTGTATCAAGAATGATCCTATTCCTTCTCTCTACAATTCCATTCCCACTGAGGGGTTCTAGGTGCACTTAACTATCTCTTTATGGCATGTTCTTTGTAGTACTCATAGAATCTATCAGAGATGAATTATCCTCCTCTATCCAATCTCAAACATTTTATCTTTAGTCCAAATTCATTCTAAACCTTAGCTTTGAATATTTTGAATTTCTCAAATTCTTCTGACTTGTCTTTTATGAATGCAACCCACATCATCCTAGTATAATCATCAAAAAACAAAATGAAATACCTTTCACCATAGTATGATCTTGTTTGAGTTGGACCACATAGGTCTGTATGAATCAGATCCAACTTGTTCTCTGCTGAATTCTGCTTGCTCCTGAATGAATTTCTCACATGATTCCCCATCACACATTCCCTGCATATAGTATCAATTGGCTTTTCTTTGCTAGGTAGATCTCTTACTACCTTAACATTGCTTATATTTACTATGTTATCAAAATTGATATGACATAGTCTTTTATGCCACAACCAATTGTCATCAAATTTAGCAACAAAACAACTTGCTTTTGAATTGAGTTGAAAAACATTACCTGTTGTCTTTGTGCCTGATGCAATCATAACATCATCTTTGTTATTAATGATACATTTGTCATCTTTGAACTCTAACTGATATCCTTTTCCAAGTAACTGACCAACACTGAGAAGATTATGTTTCAAACCATCAACGTAAAGAACATCATCTATACTGTTCTTTCCATCCAAAGTGATGGCTCCTCTAGCAACTATAGGTTTAGGAGTGTTGTCACCAAATCTGACCATACTGCCATTGTATTTGTCCAAATGAACAAACCTACCTTTATCACCTGTCATGTGATGTGAACAACCACTATCTATAATCTAGTCTGTCCTTATGTCAGCTTGTGAAATCAATGCTAGCTCTTGATTCTCTTTCTTATCTTCATGAACTGTCTTGTTATTCATTTTATCTATAATAGCAATGAATCCAATTTTTTCTTCACTAGATTCTTCATCTGAAACTCCATCTCCAGCATAGTAGCATTCCTTAGAATACTTAGGCTTGTAATCCTTCTTGAACTTTCTAGCTCTAGTGGGACACTTAGATGCAAAATGACTGATCTTATTACATGAAAAGAACTTAAATGGTAATTGACCTTCATATTTTCCTTTTCCTTTATTTTCTCTTTTGGCAATCATAGTAATAAAATCATCTAATGTTTTCTCTTCATCATCATCATTAAAATTACCAGAAGTGTTTGAAAATTTCTTACCATGAAATGTTGCTTTGAAAGTTGTCTCACTCTTTGGTTCTGTCTTCAATCTTGAAATCTCAAAAGCTGAGATTTTGCTGATCAAGGTTTCTCTTTTGAAATTTGATATAAGCTGCATGGTCTCATCAAGGATGTTGATCTTGCTTTCATATTTTGGAGTAAGAGTAGTCATCAATTTATCCATAATGTCCTCCTCTAAAATCTCTCCACCATTGTTCTTGATTCCAACAACTACTTCATTTATTCTTTGATTGTAAGCTGTAATATTTGCCTCAAGAAGAATCTCTAATGCATTGTATCTTTTCTTCCATGTCTTTCTGCACACATCCTTTTCTTATTTGTCTCCTTCAAATATGTCTTCTAGGTGCTTCCATATTTTGTGGGTTGTATCTATCTTTTTTACTTTTGAAAATTCACCAATCAGATAGGGCATTGATAAGGGCTTATTTAGAAATAGCATTCTGATGAAATAATTCCTTTTGTGTGTCAGTAGCATCATCTTTTGCAAGGTCTTCTAAGGTAGGAATCTTGGCTACTTTGATAGTTACATTAAAAACTTCAAAAGCAATGCACTGCAAATGAGTCACCATCTTGTTCTTCCAATCAAGATAATTCTCTCGATAAAACTTAGGACTCTCTTTCCTGAAGTACACCATCTGATCAACCTCAAGTTGTTAAACTTTCTCTTCGAGGCACTTGGCTCTGATACCAATTGTTAGGAATAGTCCCAAGAGATAACTAAGAGGGGGGGGGGTGAATCAGTTATCTACAAGATTCAATTCTTTATACAATTCAGTATACTTAAACATAAAGCATAATCAAAATGAAAGAGCACATGAACACAACACCAATATTTTGGTTACAAGTAAACCCTAATAGGTAAAAACCCTGGTGGGACTTGATACGCACTAATATTCTCTACTAGTGTATAGTGATCCTTGTTAGAAGATCCTTTACCCTATTAGGAGTAGCTTTACAATATATTAAGTACAGTAGACCTAGTTAAGGGTCATATCCTATTAGGATTCTTTTAAAATTGTCCCTGTTAGGGGATAGGATGCACTGTCTGAGAGCTCACTGCTCAAATGGGTGAAGGATACAACCTTCTGAATAATAGATACACACTATATCTGGATCTTGGTGAACTGTGCTTTGACCTACTATCTGGATCAGTTACAATGAATGGCACACATACTTTAATTGGTCACATAGACCTTCTTCTGATGGCTCAACACTTCACACACTCTTCTCTTCTCTGCTTAATCAACCATGAACCACACTCAAGCAATCACAAATGAGTGCCTATAAATATCTCTCCTCCAAATGATATAATCAAGTCGGCCTATTAGAACCACTTTGAAATCATATTAGATAAACCATAACAAACTCCAATAAATATTATGTCAGCTCTTCAATGCACGCAACACATTCTAGGACCTGTCTGATAAAATAATTGTAGATGCACGCTACACACTGTCGGCTCTACAAAAATAACTGGAACTTTCTCTGTAGGCTTAATTAACTTATGCGCTCTTAATCAAACATCAATAACACTTCTTCAAGCTTAAATCCAAGGTATCCTACCCTCAAGATAGGTGCAACTTAATAACCAATAAAATCTTTTTCGGCTCTCCTGAACAAACACAAGAAACTACTACTGGCGAATAGCGACTGCATAACTTTACTTGTGTTCATCATCAGACTATGCATCCATAACTAAAACATCACTACCATGTCTTCAACATATATCCAAGCATGCAAGGCTACGTGATAACTGTACGGAAAAGCATACACAGAACATTGTCTATTACTCTGTTAGGAACACTACTAACACTAGCTACTATATAACTATCTATACTAATTGTTAACCTCTACGCCCATGTATCATGTCCATGATGATATTGTGTCCATGCTTCATATACTGAAAGCTTATTGCATAAGACTTCCATGCATGCTACTTTCCATATGTTGTCATCAATGACAAACATACAGTCAGTACCGGCCTATTGGAAAATCTCTAGCATAACCATGGTCCAATCAAGAGATCATGAGAATGAAGCATTCACTTGATCATTGAGTCTTTTCTCAACTCTGGGTTTCATCCAAAGAATATGCAACCACCATCAAATATTTCTTTATTGATGATCTGGATTCTAACTCAAAGCCTTCAAACCTTAACTCACGCTTGATCTGGTAATTCAACAACCAAAGCATTCTCCAATTCATTGAATGTATCACTTAACTGTGGCCTCATCTAGAGAACAAGATAACAAAGCATTCACCAAGTCATTAGATAAAAAACTTAACCACTTGAAATAAACCTTTAACTTAACCCAAGCCCATCTGGAGATTATGTGAACAAAGGACTTCGTTGAATCTCATAATCATTCTTTAAACTGGGGTTAAGTCCTGAGAACATGCAACTGAGGTAATCTCCAAGTCACTGAATCTTTTCTTTACCCTGGGTTATATCTAGAGAATCAACACCAACCGCCCAATCAAAACCGCATCCACAACTCATATTAAATCTTGAAACCTTTACCTTTAACTCAACCTCTATCATGAGATCACACAATTGCAGACTTCTCTTGATCACCTAACCTTTTAGTTAATGTGGGTCTGGTCTAGAGAATGGACGACAAAGGCATTCACATGATTTCATAATATTTTCTTGACCCCTAGTTAAATCTTGAGGACATGCGAATAAAGAATTTGCTAGATCTCTAGATGCTTTCTTAACCTTGAGTTTTATCCAATGAACATGCACCAGCCATTGATCCTTCCATCCATCCACTGTCCTCACTAAATCTTAGAATGTTTCATGACTTAGTAACTTTATCAGGAGATTCAGCGACTGAAGGAAAAAAGACCGTCTGCTAGATCCTTGAGTGTTTGTAACTTAGCCACCAAGATCAAGAGAACACGCGAACATAGTGTAACATCCCTTAGTCTCTAGATTGCTAAATGAAAAGTGACTTGAAAAGTTTATCCTAAGATCTAGCAAACACTAAGAGATAAAAACCATGTGCAAACTTGAAAACTTAAGTGGCGAATAAAGTAACAAAGAAATAGATTTGGCTAGGGTTTTTCTAGACTTAGACAAATTTTGAAACCCTTATTCATGGAAAAGACCTATTTCTCAGACCTTCAAACTGTAATATCTCACTAGTTTTTGCATTTGAGCACATATGATCTTGACTAGAGCTTACACACATCTTGAACTATCCCTAGTTAAGCTCACAAGCGATGAAACTTGATAAATCTTCTTCGCTGATAAAAACTAGTTGTAGCCAGGGAAAGACAATTTTCTAGGGTTTTGCAAGGAATAGACTATTTTCTTTGTATTTTTGGCATTGATAGGAAAATAGGCTAATAGTGGCTCTGTCTAGGGATGTATGCCTCTTAGAGGTATGACAAGGATTTAGAATCTCTAGGATAAGAAGACCATCTACTGATACAAGCTACCCTACACACACAACTTGAAAATAAACACACAATAAGGAAATAAAAACTATCTACTGTTTATGGATAATGAGAGTACCTTAAGAGAAGTACAATTTGAGAAATTGTCCATGAACTAGCAATTCCAAAACATTTCCAGCCAGATCTTTTAAGATGTAGGAATCAGGTCCCCATTTAATGTCAACAAGATATTGTCCCAGCCATATTGGGTCAAATTTGTTGTGCTTGCCCTTATCTTCCAACTTGGCTTTCCACATTAAGACCAAGTCATTTGTGTTAAAATCTATGACTGTACTCTTCTTGTCATACAAAATTTTGTACTGGAGCTGAGATCTTACATTTTTATCATGAGCTTCCCTTCTTGATTCATCCAATTGTATCAAATCTTCCAACCTAATTTTCATGTCATAATCTAGATCATCATCATATAATTGGATGAATTTATACATCTGTAGCAAATTATTCTGTGGCAGCCTGGCATGAATACCATATACTAAATAAAAAGGAGCACATCTAATGGCCTTTTTGACTATCACTCTATCAGCCCACAGAGCTAGCTACAACTTGGAATCCCATGCCTTTTTGTTTGTGTCAAGAACTCTTTTCAAAATCTTTATCAGACTCTTATTACTTGATTCAGCTTGACCATTACCTTGAGGATGATAAGGGGATGAGTATGAAATTTGAATCCCATATTTTTGTTAGAAACTATTAAATTTTGTAGACCTAAAACACATAGCATTATCTACTATTATAACCTCAGGACATCCAAATCTTACCAGCAAATTCTACATCATGAAGTCAGTTACCACCTTGCTAGTGGCTCTCTTAGTGGGAATTGCTTCCACCCACTTAGTGAAGTAGTATGTGGAACCAGGATCCATGAATGTCCTACACTTGACTTGTTCAGGATCTCTCCAATGAAATCCATGCCCCACTTTTGAAAAGGGGCTTCAACTATCATAGGGCTTAAGGGCAGTTTGCCACTGAACTTTAAATTTCCTGCAAACCTTTGGAAAGCATCACATTTTCTTACAAATAAGTGTGCACCCTTGAAGATACTGGGCCACCAAAAAATAGACATTAATAACTTATGTGTAGTAGCTTTATCCATGTAATGGCCATCAAACACACCTTCATGCATTACTTATAATAATTTCTCAGCCTTATAATGGACAAAACATTTCAACAGGAAGCCTTAATTGCTTCTCCACCATAACTCCCCTCTAGAAATAACATACCTTATAGCATGCAATTTCACAGTCCTTCTGTGGTTATCCATGTTAGGGGGAAGTACCATTTTCTGCAAGTATTTAATAATATCCTCATACCAAGCACATCAATTTAAATCACAAATATATGGCCTTCGTTCTTCTTCAAAAATATTCAGATGGTTTGCATTTTAAAGCATTGTGTATACATACAAATGATATCAAATATATGAATAAAATCCAAAGTTCATAGCTCTCCTTGGTGTTCTCTTTCTTTGAGTTATGCGTTGTCAAATTCATTGCATGGATTATCTCTATGTATCTGTTGATATTCTTTAGCTTTGATCTAAAGATCAAATTAAATAAGCTTTAGATACAACACTAATTCTTGAAGTTTTCATAAGGATATCAGTAAGTAGTGTGGATTTAAGGAGTCCTCTGATTAGAATCATCACAGGGAGATAGTATTTTCTAAGGATATAAATCATCAAAGTTCAATATATTGTCTCTGTATTTCATTTTGTAGTGAAGATGTCAACCAATGGATAAGGCATTGGCTAGCAGTGGAGCTAGTTTATAGAAATAATTGCCTGATGAGTTTCTTATTGTATTCCTAAAACATTGATATAAATCAGTCAAAAATATTTGAAGTATTGTGACCACATGTTCTATCCCATCTAATGGTAATGGAGAATCAATAAATGAGTGGTTATCATTTAGTATTTTCTTACCATCTATCTGTTGTTTTAAAATCCAGTCTATGATTGTTGAAGTAAGGTTTATTTTGCTGGATCATGAGTACCCTCCCTTGTTTTGCAGAGCCAAAAGTGCAAAGGGAAGTCTTGTCCCTATAGTTGGTCTAGTCATCTTAGAACTCATATGTGGATCTAACCCATCCTTAAAAACTATAGATGTATTGGTTACTTTTGAAAGCATAAATTCCATTTTGAGGAACCAACACATTCACTATTCTTTTTAGTGCACCAAAAGAAAGTGTGTAAATTATATTTAAAAAAAATTTAATTCATGTTCCTGCCAATCCTTCTTGCAATCCCACAAACATAGAAAATAGAATTCCCATAGACCGTACACACGATCACATGGGTTTGTCAGAGGAAATAAAAATTGAACAAAGCGTTGGTGATAGAAAATTTAATGTGATACCTATGGTTGCGATCCCATAGGGTCAACTCACATTTTCGCAAAGTGTTGACGGGTATGCAGGTATGAGTTTTGAGGCCTACAAATGTTGTATGGCTTAAACAATTTTACAATGCAATCCCACAGGGTCTACCCATGTTCCTACATTGTGGGTTCACGGTCCAACAAACTATGGTAGGAAATGACTGGTGAAGTTTTTCAGACATAGAGCAAGAATTTGAGATAGAAGAGAAATAGCTTTGCGGGAATGCGATCCTGCTGACTGTACTGTCAATCCCGCCAATTGTACCCACAATCCTGCGAACCTATTTTTTTATTTCTATGTAAAATCTAAGAGTGGGAATGATGGCACAAATGCATTTTCTTTCCTCCCAAAGCTGCAAAACATTGGAAAAGCATGCAAAAAACACTCAAACAACAAAAAAAGTTAGTTTTTTGGTTAGTTTTGCAAAGAAAACTAGATGAAAAGAATGGAGAAATGACCCTAGAAGTGGGTCCCATCGGACGTGCCAAAATGTAAGCAATAAATTAGTGTATAAATAATATAAAAGAAATCCTAAGCATTCACAAACTAAAATTAAACTACACTTAAGATCAGACAAAGAAAGCTTAAAACAAGAGAGTGCAAACCACTCAAAAAAAGCCTCTTGATTTGTAGATTTTGTCCAATATTGGAGATGTGTGCTCAATGATACTTGCTCAAGCTTCAAATGTGAGGGAGGATTTTGGCCTAATAATGGTAATTTGGTAGTTTTTAGGCTCTCAAATTAGCATTATAACTTTGCATGGAAGGTGGATGATTTGTGAGGAGATGAGGGTTCAATTTATAGGCAAGACGAGGAGTGAATGGATGGTCAAGATGCAAACTTGAGGAAGGGTCAAGATGAATTTGAGAGAGAGCACATGGATTGTGATTTTTCAAATTTATCTCCTTGTGACAAGTGTCACAATGGGAGAGGTTGGAAGGAATGGGGGAATGTGACCATTTTGAGAGATGTGAGAGGAGAAAAAGGTGTAAGGGGAAGATAGAGTATGTAAGAGATGTGTAAGAGTATTTAAGGTTGACATGAGGTGAGGGAATTGGGGGATGTGAGGATGTGACATGGGAGTTGACTTGGGTTGGGCTAGGATTTCTTAATCCATGGACTATGATTGTGCAAATGATTAGGAGGTGATTAGGCTTGGATTAGGAGGCAAGTGGGAAGGTTAGGAGGATGTGATGGGAGGAGAGAGAATGAGTGGAGGGTTGGATTAGCTAATCATGGGTCATTAGCTAATTAAGGGTGATTAGCATGTGTGAATGGGTTGGGTTGAGTTGGAACTCCATGTTAGGATTTTGGGATGGGTTTGGTTAAGGGTTAAGGTTAGGAGCCATGTGCTCAAATTGGATTAAATATTTTATTTAATTCCAAGTGGGAGGAAAATGAGCGTTTATGAATTAATTTAAATAGATATATGTATTCATTTAATTTAATAGAGGAACGAGGATTTAATTAATCATCAGAATATGGGTTTGTCATATAGATAATTAATTGGGCTATAATTAATTAATTAATTAGGGGATGACATAAGTTAATTAAATAAATAATATTTAATTAATAGGATGCCTTAGGAGAGAACTAAATAGGATTACCTTAATTGTGTAATCAGATTTAGGTGTCTACAATAATATAACAATTATACATTATAATTATAATATAATTATATTATCACATAATAATATAATTATATGATCTCACAATTAATAATATAAATATAATCACAACCTTTGTGATATCTATGTCGGCTTGTGGATTTTGACCACAACTACAATAAAATCAACACTCCTTCTTAGCTAGGGAGGAATCCTTCTTGATAATAATCAGATTCCTTCAGGGTCATACTCCTGATGCTACCTTCAAAATTCCCTCTTAGCTAGGGAGAAATACTTATTTATAAATTTTATTTCCTTATTGTAGTGATTGACCACAATAGCTACACCCATATGTGGAAAGATATCACCTCTTGTGATATCAACCATCATGGATTATCCATGATATCACCTCACGTGATATCCACCATTATGAATTATAGATATCTCCACATGTGATATCCACCATTATGAGTTATAGATATCTCCACACGTAATATCCACCATTATGGCTTATCCATAAATATTACTTCATGATATATCAACCATCATTATGAGATCATCACCTCACAATGATGGTAAGATGAACAAGTGTTCATAATTTTGAGATCATCACCTAAAAATGATGTTCACCATGGCTCATCTAGAGGGTAAATACATAGGTACAATAAAATTACCACAGACTCTCTCATGTGGTGTTTTCATGGCTTTACACACAAGCCATCCACCTTAAACCATATCAAAGGTTTTGTCCATCATGGCTACTCCCATGAATGGAAATGAAATTAAACACAAGTGTTCATCAAATAATTACTCACATAATGTCATCATTTCATGATGAAGGTCACCATAGATCCTCCTAGAGGGTGACGTAACACAAGTGTTTAGTCATAGAGTCACTTACATGAATTCCACCATAGCTATGCTCAGAGGGTGGAACAAGAGCTAATACCTCAAACTTATCTCTCTCAAAGAAGAATACTACAAGGGTTGATACCTCAAATTTCTCTCATAGAGAAGAATGCATTAACAATGGATCACACCTCAAACTTCTCCCTCATAGAGAACTCATTAACAAGGTATTGCACCTTGAAATTCTCCCTCATAGAGAAGAACTCATTAACAAGGGATTGCACCTTAAAATTATCCCTCATGAAAAATAAATCATTAAGAAAATACTCATGATGATGTGGCTCCTTCTAAAAAATATATCAACCTTTTGAGCTCCTTTTCTTTGAAGAAGTTAGACCCCCTCTAAATGTAAATTATTTGTCTTTGAGGAAGTTGATCTATATGTCCATATAAAGGTCTTCCAGCCTAAATATGTAACTTCATCTCAAGAATCATAGTCCTTTGACTGCTATAGTTTCCTAACCACTAAAGAAACCATCTCAACATGGTATAATCCCTCTAAAGAAATGTGATCAAGATCCTTGGAGATCAAATGAAGAAGATTCTCTAACTAGTCCCACTAAATGTAGATTCCTCCTCTTTGAAGAATCGATCACAATCTGCATAGACTCTTTCTCTTTAAGAGATGTCTCAACTTAGTCCTTAAAGACAACTTGTGATATCAAGACAATTACTTGGATTTAAATATCCAACCTTTGCAATTGAACTATGTAAAGGGGATTATGCCCAATATCACCTCAAAATTTTATTGTGCATTATATATCAATACATGTATTGGATTTCACTGGTTCCATAGTAACATAAGTGAAAGTACTAAATTGTATATTTATCATGAGGATTGGCTATTTGAGTATGCACTCATTTACAAGAATACATTGATTATATTTCCCAAAAGTTATAGATGAATAGTTTGTATTTCCAAACTTAGAATCTCCACCATGCTCCAAGTGCTCACCCTGGTCTAATCTATTTATCTTGGATAAATCACCTTTGAACCAATCAACACCATATGTCAGTGAGTTATGTCCTTTGTATTCTTCAATAATTTTCATATTATCATTTGTGATCCCAACAAATACAAACCCATTGTGCATACATGTAGCCAAAACCAAGTTTCCCATAGAAGGATGGGATTTTAGCTTCCAAAATCTATGTTGAGAACCTTCTTCTAAAGTTTAGGTAGTTGTTGTAGGAATGTGTTTAAATTGATAATGAGAACAAAATCTTCAACATTTCCATGCAATTGGATCTATGTGACATCCATTATTCTTTAAATCTATACTATTTATCTTTTATTGCATAGACTTCAATGAAGAATTTCCAATATTCAAGAGAATTGATCAATATTTATGCTTCATAACTATGGATAGATAATGGTAATGAATTATAATATCACTATTCACATGATTTTCTAGTTTTTCCTATACTAATGTTGATTTTACTCTTTTGGCATAATGTTTATTGATGACCATCCCTTTTTAGCAATAGGCAATAATCACACTTCATCTTATCGATGAATCGTCATGTGTAATGGAATGTAGCAGCACCAAAATGAATTTCTCCATCTTTAAATGCTTTGTTCAATAATATTTCAATATATCATATAAATTATTCACTAATATTGAGAGTACCAACAAATAAGTTTAGGGATGACACACTAGTTGTGTAGAAAAAGAGAATCACCAAATATAGATTATGTCATGAATTTGTATAGAAAAGACCTTCAAATTATAGATCTATTTATTAGTGAGGGAACATGGATGAAAATTTACACATTTCTCAACAATTGGTCACACAACTCCACAAATAAGTGAAGACAACCAACATTGCATTCAGGAGCATATACTCAATTTGAGTTATATTGTTGAATCATATGTTTTTCTAAATTCACACAAGTATAGATATCTTTGTGGCTATAGACACATCTTAATGGATTTTATTCAAATGAACATGTATTTTTATAAATAAGCCATCTCTTAGGAGTCAAAATGATGATAAGATATATGTATCTCTAAACCTGGTAATTGTTACTGATAGAACCAATGAACTTTAGGAAGATTGATTCGGTAATATTTGTCCTACTTAAGACTCAAAACCCTTCTCAAATCATAGATGATGGTATTTTTCTTTGGCTCCTACAATGTAATTCCTTCTTGAGGTGATAGCTTTTTCATACAATTATGTAATCTGGCTGCAGTTATAAGACTATTCTTGACAATGGAGAGCTTTGTTAATAATCAACTTTATTATATGTGCCTTGAGATCGCTTTAATCACAAATTTATTACATGTTCTTTATTCCTGATCATGCACCAAGGTATCAAATATTAATTATATCACTTCCTTATATTTTAGATAGCCTCTATATAATATTCTCCTCAACACTAAATATACATGATACATAAACATCAAATTATACTACTTCTGATAAGTCTTTGACTACCAGTTTTATATTTCACCCATAGATATATCTATTCACACCTTATATCATAATGAAATAATATAATATTTGTTTACAATTTAGTAAATATTATACTTTAATCATACACCCAAAGAAATATTAGATCATGAAAGCTTAATAGTGCCAAAACTACCATTCCTAGAGCTATTCCTACTCTTTTCTTGCTATGATTCTCCTCCTGCATATTTAAGATAGTCCTTTTCTTTAGCATGGTTGAAACCATAATCACCCTAATGGATTAATAATCTAGGTTGTATCTAAGTTTTTTTTATCTATAACATTTAATTTATTTAAAATAATAATAAATATTACATTATATGTCTCTTTGCATAGTCTATTCTACTACTCAAAACTTCTAGAGACTATCATCTCCAGAAACCCTACTTTGGATATTCCCCTATTGTTTATATTTACAACTATTTAAAGAGTCCTAAAAACTAAATAGTAAATATAGACACAAAAATATCCTTTGGGCTTAACCCTTACATCAAAGTTTAAAATATTTTTAAAAAATCCAGCACTTGTTTGTCCTTCGATCTCCAGTAATCTATTAAATGTTGTTCACCATCTATGACCATGCCCTGCAGCCACCTGATCAAAAAGATGAGAGCATCTCCACATCATTGTTTCTTTCCATTGGCTGACTAGAAGTAATCTTTGATGGCACATTAATTTTTAAGCCACCCAACCAAAAAAACTATTATCTTTCTTCAAAAAACAAAAATTTTATACTACAAGTAGAGATCCCATTCTTATTCTATTCTAGGTTTCCTATTTCTTTCTCCACGTTTCTTTCTTGGGACCCTTGAAGGTTGTATCTATTTTAATAATATATTAGTATGAGAATAAATATTTATTTTCTCAATGACCAAATGTATTCATCAAACCTTATTGGAAAATATTAATTCCTCTTCTATAATACCTCCATGCCGAGTAGTGAATAAAGCCCCACATAGTAATATGCACAATAGAGCAACTTTATAAAATTGAAAATAGTAAGAACATGCACAGGAAACAAATATTCTCTAATACCATATTGGATTTTATGGTTTGCTCGAATATCCACACGCAATAGCTCTCATTACCCTCCCAACCATAGATAATTAATAATTGTCTCCCCTGAGCACTCTTATATTAATCTGGATATTCTATTCAATTATTCAAAAAAATTCTTATGAATGAGATCACACATCTCATAATATATATGTAAGAGGTACCCTTTCACCAAGGGCACCTCTCTTGGTAATATATATTATATATTAAATAATTATCTTACTATAATATAATATCAATATAAATATATTATCATAATTATTTTATTATTAATATAAATAATTATTATTATATTATCATAGATTATAATAATTATATAATATAATTATATTATTAGATAATAATTAAAAATATAAATATAATCACAACCTTTTTGATATCTACGTTAGCCTGTGGATTTTGACCACACCTACAATAAAATCAATACTCCCTCTTAGCTAGGGAGGAATCATTCTCGATAATAGATAATCGACCATTGTCTCAAGTGATGCACTTGAGATGATTAGATGCCTTCAGGGTCATCCACCTGATGCTACCTTCAACAAATTATTTCTCTCATAAATAAATAAGCAATCATTCATTTATTATTCCCAAATTTGTATGTAAATAAATTTTTTTAATTATTTAACCATGATTATTCTTCCAAAGCTAACTCATACTAACTTTCTATTCACTCTTCAATTACAATCCTAACTATTCAATTAACATTTTTAACTCCTCCCTCAACTGTCATGCCCATATTTCTATGAGCAAAAACACACCAATTTTTTTTTTAAGAGTTAATTTAATAGTTGATTAAGGGTTAATGGTTCAAACTTCAAGGATGTACATTAACATTTAAACTATTAAAAGGGTGATAGGTGGTTATCTTGGTTAACCCTAGAGTGGTAAACTATACATTCGTTTCAGGGGAATCATGGCGAGGGGTTATCGCACCCACCAACGAACCTCTCACGAAGACGTCCGGTCCAAGATAACATTACGATAACAATAATTTTAGCAATGTTATATAAATTAAGATTATCACTCCTAAAATTTGAAATCAATTTATACTAATTAAACTAATGATTTATTTTAGTTATCTCTTTGGTGATAGCATGACTCTATAATATTTAATTATCATATTAATTTAAATTTCTAAAATTAAGATAAAAGATTTCACAATATAATGTCATAAAAAGGAAACCCATTTAATTACAATAGATATATAGCTATAGTTAAATAAACTTAAAAATTAAATTACTTTTACAAAAGTAATTAATACTCTACCTAAGGTTTCCACTTTAATTAAAAGCTAAATGACTAATAATGAAATTAACTACCTAACAAGAAGTAATGAAATTTATTTGATAAATTAAAATCTACTTTTGAAAGAATTTACCAATAAATATCCTTACTTTAGGTATATCAACAAAAGAAAATTATACATAGGGAAAAACATTTTCCCCACCCATAAATTCAGAAAAATAATGAAATTACTTTTCCCACCCAAAAAGACTAAAGTCAAATAATACATGTGAGGAAAGAACAACTAAATGATAATTTAATAACATTAGCACCAACAAGAAAAGGAAAAAGGGAGGGAATTTTGAATTCAAAAAGAGAATGGTAAAATGGGTTGACCCATCTGCCCTAACCCTAATTCAAATTTAGGGTTAGGGTAGATTTGGTAAATCCCCAAAACTTTTCCCTTTTCAAACCCTAAGTGGGAATGCTCTATTTTTTTGTTTCTTGTTTGCAGGAAAGCTTGTGGAAGCCATTAATGGAGGAGCATACAAACATCTATGTCTATTATGTTTACAAACATATATACTTATTGTCTATATGTTTTTAAATATTCAAAGGAAAAACCCAGCCATCAAAGATCATCAAAATCTATTGAGGCAGGTAAAAAATTTCTCCCTTTGACCTCTATTTTGATACCCATTTGGGTAGTGTTCAGCAAATTAGATTTACATTTAAAAATAAATAAAAAATTGCATACATATATCTTTGCAATTTTTTTGTATTAAACTAGTTTTATCTTTTCTTTTTTATTAAAAATAATAATATGGAAATGGGGAGGGGGAGCCGGAGCTCTACCCCAAACCCCTGCTACCACCCATGGTGGTTGTGACTGCCATCACCATGGGTCTTCCCTGCCACGGTTGTGATAGCACAGTCATGGGTCTTGGCCCGCGACTGTGCTACCACGATCGTGGGCATTGCTCACGGCCGACAACATGGTAGGGGACGGGGGTTTGGCTGTGCTGGCCCCCAAATTTTTTTATTATATATATATTTTTAATTATATATATTTTTAATTTTATTTGTATTTTAAATTTCATTTTTTTTAATAAAAATAAAACTTTTATAAGATAAGTTTATATTATGATTATATTTTTTTAATAAAAAAAATACAGAAACTAACCAATCTTTTTTTAATACATTTGCAGATTTAAAATAAAATTAGGAATTAACAGCTTCCCCAAATTTTAATTTGTAATATCAAACCACTAGTATATATATGTATTGTTTTTTATAAAAAAATCCTTTTACTTAATTAAATTACAAAGAAATTAATATGTAAAAAATAGGGCACTACTAGCCCCTTTTGTTTTTGTTATTAATATAATTCTTTATGCAAAGACAACACACATGATATCCTTTTTCCTCTATTTATAATATGACATTTAAATTCCATCCACCTTCATTGACGAACATTTAGGTTTGGATGAGTGAAAATATACTGCAGACTTTGATGATCAGAATGAAGCTCAAACTGATGACCCAAAAGGAAATGCCACCATCTCACCAAGGCATGAACCACTTTAGCTAACTCAAGGTCATGAGTGGGGTAATTAATCTTGTGAGTCTTGAGTTTCCTAGACTCATATGCAATGGCTCGCCCATTCTACATAAGAACTGCTCCAAAACCATCCAAGGAAGCATTTGTACATATAATGAAATCCGTTGAAGGATCAGGCACTACCAAAATAGGAGCGTTAGTAAGTGCCTTCTTGAGTTCTTGAAAGGCCCCCTCACACTTCTTGGTCCACTCAAATTTCTTTCCCTTTCATTGAAGAGAAGTAATGGGATGTGTCACTCTAGAAAAACCTTCTACAAAATTCTTGTAGTAACCTTCCAATCCCATAAAACTCCTAACCTCGGTCACTGAAGTAGGCACAGGACAATCCATGATGGCTCTAACCTTAGATGGGTCAACTGAAATCACATCTCCTAAAATAAAATGCCCAAGGTAATGCATCTCAGACCTATAGAAAGCACATTTGGACAAGCTACCATACAACTGATTGTCTCTAAGACACTATAATACCTGTCCCAAGTTCTCTTCGTGCTCCTTTTCATCCTGAGAATATATCAAAATATCATCAAGGAACATGACCACAAACTTATCAAGGAAGGTGTGGAAAACCCCATTCATAAGGCTCATGAAAACTGCTGGAGCATTTGTGAGACTGAAAGGTACAATTGTGATTTCATAATGCCCATATCTGGTACAAAATGCAGTCTTGGGGATATTGCTATCCACAATTTGTAACTAGTGGTAACCTGACTTAAGATTAATCTTGGAAAACACTTTAGCACCTTGAAGCTGATCAAATAAATCATCAATCTTGGGAAGCGGATAGAGATTCTTGATGGTAAGCTTATTCAACTACTTGTAATCCATACATAACTGCAAGGATCCATCCTTCTTCTTAATGAAGATGATGGGTGCACCCCACAGTGAAACACTAGGACGAATGTTTCCTTTCTCCAAAAGTTCCTCTAACTGGATCTTGAGCTCATTAAGCTCATTAGTGTTCATCCTGTAAGGTGCCCTCAAAACTAGAGCAGCTCCTCACACAAGGTCTATGTGGAAATCCACTGCTCTACGAGGATGCATACCTAGAAGCTCAGTAGGGAACATATTTGAAAACTCCTGAAGTATAGGATAATCATCAAGAGATGGTTCCCTTTCCTCCTCATCCTCTCTATCACTGATAGTAATAGAAAATAACTGACATCCCTTCTACATGCTCTGCTTAAGCTGCATGGCTGAGATCATATGAAGAGAGATGCCTCTCTGAATTACACAAATCACAATAGGTGTACCATGATTATCTAGGCACTCAATCCTCTTCTATCAAAAATATAGCTTAGCTCTATGGGCATAAAGCCAATCCATGCCTAGGACTATGTCATAAGATCCAAGAGGTGTGATATGAAGATCTACAATAGTGGTGAAATCACCAATCTGCACCTAGCTATCCTTTACTAAGGAGTTGACTGACACTCTAGACCCTGATGCTAACTCCAATTCCCAACTAACTTCCTATCTAGCTACCACTAGCCAAAAATGCTTCACAAAAAATGGAGATATGAAAGAATCAGTAGCACCTAAATCAAACAAAATGGTAATACTATTACCGCTGATCATACCCTGCACCCTCTATAACTATGGCCTGCTGTTCGGCCTAGCAGTTATCAACCACTGCAAATACTCTGTGAGAATTTCCAAAGTCTCCAACTGTAGGCTCTGATGCTTCCATACGCTGACTACCTACCATATGACCCTGAGGACAATCTTGAGCTAAGTGCCCCATGGCACCACATGCATAACAAGGGCCATGTGTATGAGTCTGAACTCCCTATGGCCTAGAGTACTACTATCCACCAGTCCTACTAGACCCACTGAAACTCCCTTGAGAGGACTACTGAGTCTGTTCTAGAGGTGCATTTGAATTTTCATGATGCTGATCCTTCCTCGATCCCTATGCCTACCACTATTTTGTCTTAGAGCCCTGCTAACCCTGTGGTGGTTTCAGTCTCTGATACTATTGGGACTGCTGTTGTGGGTTCTTATTAAAAGACCCCGAAGAATTCCTGTTGTTACCCTTCCAATGGCTCTTTTGGTGACCCTGAGACTAAGATGTGGAGTTATGGTTTTGAGACCTATCACGAGCATCTCATGACCTACCCTGAATCTCCTCTACAACCAATGCCATCTCTACAACCTCATGAAGGTTCCTTGAAGTGGTCATGCGAACCTATCTTGAAATCCAATCATTGAGTCCCTTGACGAAATGATTGACTCATAATTTTTCATCCTTCATATAGTCAACTTATGGTAGCAACTCAAGGAAATGACTCTCATACTAAAGTACTATGAGTCCTCTCTGCTGTAAATCATGAAACTCATCAATACAGCACTGCCTATAATTCTCTAACAAGTACCTATCTCTAAATATCTCTAGGAAGATTTCCCAAGTGATAGTGTCCATAGTGATGTTATTCTTAAATTCCTCCTACTTCCACTAGGTGGAAGTGCCTCCTCTCAGTAGGTGAACTACAAAATGTGCCTTAAGGTTTCTACATTAATGATGCAACCCAAAGAACCTATCTAAACTCAATACCCATGCTTCGACCTATGTGCCATCGGTAAACCAATGATACAAGGGTGGCTAAAGTTGAAGGAGATCCCTAATTAGGTCCCTGTCATCATGGGGTGCCCTCTGAACTAATCTGGGTGGTGGTTCTAGCATGCAAACTTATTCCACCTCATGAGTTCCCTATCCCTCCTCATGATCTTGTGGAGGGCTCCTGGTCCTCTCTTTGGCCTCTGATCTATGCCCTCCTGACAACTGGTGCTCTGACTGAGGAATCACTAGAGGCAATCTATCATGTATAACCCTAATAAGGTTCTGTAGGACTAGTAAGACCTCCTAATTAGGATTTTGTGGTGGTACGAGAGGAGGTTCTTGATTTACTATTGAAATCTCTACCCTCTGTTCATCTTGCATGTGAACCAAGGGGGCTCGCCTAGGTCCTCGTCCTCTATTATGTCTTCAAGCTTGATGTGTAAGGGGAGGCATACTAACAATTTGCAATAAGGTCAAGGTTAGATGAGAAATGTAATGGGTTTAAAGGTACCAAGTGTTTGCAAACTTGGCTCTGATACCAAAATGTCATTCCCATTTTTCTATGAGCAAAACTACACCAATTTTTTTTTTAAGAGTTAAATTAAAAGTTGATTAAGGGTTAATGGTTCAAACTTCAAGGATGTACATTAACATTTAAACTATTAAGTATTAAAAGGGTGATAGGTGGTTATCTTGGTAAACCCTAGAGTGGTAAACTACATGTTCATTTGAGGGGAATCATGGTGAGGGTTTATCACACCCACTAATGTCCCTCTCGCGAAGACGTTCGGTCCAAGATAACATTACGATAACAATAATTTTAGCAATGTTATATAAATTAAGATTATCACTCCTAAAATTTGAAATCAATTTATACTAATTAAACTAATAATTTATTTTAGTTATCTCTTTGGTGATAGCATGACTATGTAATATTTAATTATCGTATTAATTCATATTTCTAAAATTAAGATAAAAGATTTCACAATATAATGTCATAAAAAGGAAACCCATTTAATTACAATAGATATATAGCTATAGTTAAATAAATTTAAAAATTAAATTACTTTTACAAAAGTAATTAATACTCTGCCTAAGATTTCCACTTTAATTAAAAGCTAAATGACTAATAATGAAATTAACTACCTAACAAGAAGTAATAAAATTTATTTGATAAATTAAAATCTACTGCCAAAAGAATTTACCAATAAATATCCTTACTTTAGGTATATCAACAAAAGAAAATTATACATGGGGAAAAACATTTTCCCCACCCATAAATTCAGAAAAATAATGAAATTACTTTTCCCACCCAAAAAGACTAAAGTCAAATAATGCATGTGAGGAAAGAACAACTAAATGATAATTTAATAACATTAGCACCAACAAGAAAAGGAAAAAGGGAGGGAATTGTGAATTCAAAAAGAGAATGGTCAAATGGGTTGACCAATTTGTCCTAACCCTAATTTGAATTTAGGGTTAGGGTAGATTTGGTAAATCCCCAAAACTTTCATTTTCATCTATTTTGCTCCCAAACTCTTCCCTTTTCAAACCCTAAGTGGGAATGCTCTATTTATTTTTTCTTGTTTGCAGGAAAGCTTGTGGAAGCCATTAATGGAGGAGCATACATAAATCTATGTCTATTATGTTTACAAACATATATACTTATTGTATATATGTTTTAAAACATGATTTTACATATTCAAAGGAAAAACCCAACCATCAAAGATCAATGAAATCTATTGAGGTAGGTAAAAACTTTCTCCCTTTGACCTCTATTTTGATACCCATTTGGGTAGTGTTCAACAAATTATATTTACATTTTTTAAAAAATAAAAATAAAAATTGCATACATATATCTTTGCAATTTTTTTTTATTAAACTAATTTTATCTTTTTTTATTATTAAAAATAATAATATGGAAACGGGGAGGGGGAGTTGGAGCTCTACCCTAAACCCTTGTTGTCACCCATGGCGGCTGTGACTATTGTAATCGTGGGTCTTCCTTGCCACGGTCGTGGGCATTGCTCATGACCGACAACATGGTAGGGGACAGGGGTTCGGCTATGTCGGCCCCTAGATTTTTTTATTATATTTTTTTTTAATTATTTAAAAAAAATAAAATTATTTGTATTTTAAATTTCATTTTTTTAATTTTTTTTTTAATAAAAAGAAAATTTTTATAACATAAGTTTATATTATGATTATATATTTTTTTTATAAAAAAAATACAAAAACTAACCAATCTTTTTTTTAATCACACATGATATCCTTTTTCCTCTATTTATAATATGGCATTTAAATTCTAGAATGCAAGAGAACCATAGTTTCTTCTAGATTTAGCAAATTTTTTAGAATAATAGTTTCTTTTTTTAAAATAAAACACTATATACAACATGAAAATAAACTTGCTTCTTGAAAGAATTTCCCATGAAGAAGATACAATTTTCTTTTAATCTCATAACAGAATCTATAATACTATTCTCATATTTCATGAGGAAACTATTATTCTGCTGACACATATTTAATAATAGCAACACATATTTTTTTAAAAAAAATCTTTCTATCTACATATAACTTACATAGTATGTAATATTCTTCATGGGCACAAAATATTTACCAACATCTATAGAAGAAAAGAATTGATCATATTTATTTATTCTTTTTTCTTTACACTAATTTAGTTTCTTGGAAGGATAGAGAGTATCCAAACATGCACATTTATACAAGTTGTAGACATCCCTAAAAATATAACTTATGATACACTTATAATGGAAAGTATTACATTCTTTCATAAGAAAACTTAACAAATTTTTTTTTGTACGTAGGAGTTTCCAAATAGTAGAATTTACAAGAAGTTTCATAGCAAGGTTCCGTTAGAACGTTCTTTTACATAGGGGTAACTAATTCCACTACAACAAAGATAAACTTGGTATACATCACTTGAAAGCATTCCAAAGCTTCCCTAATTTCCTCTTTCCTTCAAGTGCATCATCCTTTCATGAGGGAAATCGTTGACTTGTAAACCTGCAAATTAAAAGGTACGATAACCATGGGATGCTCACCTCCCAACCAAGGCCTCTAAGAGGCCACCCCCAAGCTAGGGGAACCAAAACATAGATGTGAAAACAAACAACAACATCAAAACAAAATAATAAATCACAAGAAGACTCTGTTGGAGATTTGTTAGCAGGCCAGTACTGATTGTATGTTTATCATTGATGACAACATATGGAAAGTAGCATGCGTGGAAGTCTTATGCAGTAAGCTTTCATTTTATGAAGCATGGACATGATATCAACATGATATTATGGGCACAGAGGTTAACTGTTAGTACAGACAATTATATAACAACTTGTGTCAGTAGTGTTCCTGACAGAGTAACAGACAGTGTTCTATGTATGGTTGTTTGTACAGTTATCATGGAGCCTTGCACACTTGGATATATGTTTAAGACATTTTAGTGATGTTTTAGTTATGGACGCATAGTCTGATATTTAGTAGAAGTGAAGATATGCAGTCGCTATTCACCTGTAGCAGTTTCCTGTGTTTATTTAGAAGAGCCGATAGAGATTTTATTGGTCCTTGAGTTGTGCCTATCTTTAGGGTATGTGCCCTTGGATTTAAGCTTAGAGGAGAGTTATTGATGTTCGGTTAAGAGCACATGAGTTAATTCAACTTGAGGAGAAAGATCTAGTTGTTTTGGTAGAGCCGATAGTGTGTAGCGTGCGTCTACAATTATCTTATTAGACAGGTCCCAGAATGTGTTGCGTGCATAATAGAGATGACATAATGATTATCAAAGTTTGTTATGGTTTCTCTAATATGATTTCAAGGTGGTTTTAATAGGTTGAATTGATTATATCATTTAGAGGAAAGGTATCTATAGGCAGTCATTTGTGATTTCTTGAGTGTGGTTCATGGTTGATTAAGAAGAGCAGAGCAGAGTGTGTGAAGTGTTGAGCCATCATAAGAAGGTCTATGTGACCAAGTAAAGTATTTTTTCTATACATTGGAACTAATCTAGATAGTAGGTCAAACTGTAGTTCACCAAGATCTAGATATAGTGTGTATCTATTATTCAGAAGGTTGTAGCCTTTGCCCCTTTGAGAAGTGAGCTCTCGGATAGTGCGTCCTCTCCCCTAAGAGGGACAATTGTAAAAGACTCCTAACAAGGTCCGAACCTTGACCAGGTCTACTGTACTAAACATATTGTAAAGAAACTCCTAATAGGGTTAAGGATCTTCTAACAAGGATCATTATACACTAGTGCAGAATATTAGTGGGTGTCAATTCCCACCAGGGTTTTTTACCTATTTGGGTTTCCCCGTAACCAAAATATTGTGTTGTGTTCAAGTGTTCTTTCATTGTGTTTATGCTTTATGTTTAAGTATACTTAATTGGATAAAGAATTAAAACTTGTAGATAACTGATTCATCCCCCCCACTCTTAGTTATCTCTTGGGACTATTCCTAACAATTGGTATCAGAGCCAAGTGCCTTAGAGAGAAAGTTTAATAGCTTGAGGTTGATCAGATGGCATACTTCAGGAAAGAAAGTCCTAAGTTCAATGGAGAGAATTATCTTGATTGGAAGAGCAAGATGGTGACCCATTTGTAGTGCATTGCTTTTGAAGTTTTTTATGTGACTATCAAAGTAGTCAAGATTCCTACCTTAGAAGACCTTGCAAAGGATGATGCTACTAATAGGAAAAAGGAATTGTTTCATTAGAATGCTATAGCTAAAGAAGCTCTTATCAGTACCCTATTTGATGGTGAGTTTTCAGAAATAAAAAAGGTAGATACAGCCCACAAAATATGGAAGCACCTAGAAGACATATTTGAAGGAGACAAAAAAGAAAAGGATGCACGTAGAAAGACATGGAAGAAAAGATACAATGCATTAGAGATGCTAACTGAAGAAAATATCAGAGCTTACAATCACAGGATTAATGAAGTAGTTGTAGGAATCAGAAACAATGGTGGAGAGATTTTAGAAGAGGACATTATGGACAAGTTAATGACCACTCTCACTCCATAATATGAAAGCAAGATCAATATCCTTGATGAGACCATGAAAATTTCATCTAATTTTAAAAGAGAGACCTTGATCAGCAAAATCTCAGCTTTTGAGATTTCAAGATTGAAGACAAAATCAAAGAGTGAGACAACCTTCAAAGCAATAGTTCATGGTAAGAAATTTGCAAACACTTCTGGTAATTTTGATGATGATGATGATGAAAAAACATTAGATGATTTCATTTCTATGATTTCCAAAAGAGAAAAGAAAGGAATAGGAAAATATGAAGGTCAATTACCATTTAAGTGCTTTTCATGTAATAAGATCGGTCACTTTGCATCTAAGTGTCCTACTAGAGCTAGAAAGTTCAAAAAGGATTACAAGCCTAAGTACTCTAAGGAATGCTACTTTGTTGGAAATGGAGTTTCAGATGATGAATCAGGTGAAGAAGAAATTGGTTTCATTTCTATTATAGACAAAATGAATAATAAGACAGTTCATGAAGATAAGAAAGAGAATCAAGAGCTAGCATTGATTTCACAAGCTAACATAAGGATAGACTGGATTATAGATAGTGGTTGTTCACATCACATGACAGGTGATAAAGGCAGGTTTGTTCATCTAGAAAAATACAATGGTGGGATGGTTAGATTTGGAGACAACACTCCTAAACCAATAGTTGGATGGAAAGAATAGTACTGATGATGTTCTTTATGTTGATGGTTTGAAACATAACCTTCTCAGTGTTGGACAGTTACTTGAAAAAGATTATCAGTTGGAGTTTAAAGATGACAAATGCATCATAAGAAACAAGGATGGTGTTATGATTACATCAAGCTCAAAGATAAGAGGTAATGTTTTTCAACTCAATTCAGAAGCAAGTTGTTTTGTTGCTAAAGTTGATGACAGTTGGTTGTGGCATAAAAGACTAGGTCATATCAATTTTGATAACATAGTAAAGATAAGTAATGTAAAGGTAGTAAGAGATCTACCTAGAATAGAAAAACTAGTTGATACTATATGCAGGGAATGTGTGATGGGGAAACATGTGAGAAATTCATTCAGGAGCAAGAAAAATTTAGTAGAGAACAAGCTGGATCTGATTCATACAGACCTATGTGGTCCAACTCAAACAAGATCATACTATGGTGAAAGGTATTTCATTTTGTTTTTTGATGATTATACTAGGATGATGTGGGTTGCATTCTTGAAAGATAAGATAGAAGCATTTGAGAAGTTCAAAATATTCAAAGCTAAGGTTGAGAATGAATTTGGACTAAAGATAAAATGTTTGAGATCGGATAGAGGAGGAGAATTCACCTCTTAAAGATTTTATGAGTACTGCAAAGAACATGGCATAAAGAGACAGTTGAGTGCACCTAGAACACCTCAGCAGAATGGAATTGTAGAGAGAAGGAATAGGATCATTCTTGATACAATGCACACCATTATGATAGAAGGAAAAGTTGCACACACCTATTGGAGAGATGCGGTCAATACAATAGTCTATACCATCAATAGAATTCAATTGAGGCTAGGTGCTAACAAAACACCATATGAGCTATGGTTTGGTAATTTTTCCATAGTAAAATAATTTAGAATCTTTGGAAGCAAGTTCTACATCAAGAGGGATGAAGTAGTAGGCAAGTTTGATGCAAGAAGTGATGAAGGTATTTTTCTTGGTTACTCTACTAAAAGTAAAACTTATAGATGATTCAATTTAAGATTGAAAAAGATCATAGAAAGTGCTCATGTAAAGATTGATGAAAAGTTTATGGTTCAAGAAAGATATCACAATTACTCACCCATGATTGAAGAAGAACCTAGACCCTCCACTAGTGAGACATTCATTGAGGAAATGTTTGACAGTATTGATGTGTTATTCAATGACCTTGAGACAAGTGAAGAAAATACTCCTAAGGCTGATGATTCAGCATCACCTAAAGTTCCAAATTTTACATCAAGAAATCATTCTAAGAAAGACATCATTGGAGATCAGAGCGACAAAGTCTTGACAAGATCACAAGTAAAGAACTCAGCTAGAAGTGAAGCGGTAGGTTTACTATCTTAGATTGAACCCTTAAGTGTTGAAGATTCTTGTAATGATTCAGATTGACATGATGCTATGAAAGAAGAACTTGATCAGATTATTAAGAATGACACTTGGGAACTGGTCCCAAGACCTAGTGATAAGAATGTGATTGGAACAAACTGGATATTTAGAAACAAGATGAATGAAGATGGTACAGTAGTAAGAAATAAAGCAAGATTAGTATGTAAAGGATATGAAAAAAGAGAAGGCATTGATTATTCAGACACATTTGCCCCTGTGAGAAGATTAGAAGCTATTAAGTTATTTCTAGCTTATGCTACAGTCAAAAGCTTCAAAGTTTATCAGATGGATGTCAAGTCAGCATTCTTGAATGGAGATTTGAAAGAAGAAGTATACATTTAGCAGCTAGAAGGATTCACCTTATCAGACTTACCTAATATGGTATGTAGATTGAAGAAGGCCTTCTATGGACTTAAGCAAGCCCCTAGAGCATGGTATGAGAGACTAGATGGATCTAACAAAGATTGGATTCAAGAAAGGAGTAGCAGATTGTAATCTATTCATTAGAGAGACATATGAAGGTCTACTACTTGTAGCTATATTTGTTGATGACATTATCTTTGGAGGTAATGACAATCTAAGTGTAGAATTTGCCAAAGAAATGTAGAATGAGTTTGAGATGAGTATGATTGGTCCTATCAAATACTTTTTGGGACTAAATGTGCAGTAGACAGAGAAAGGTATTTTCATTAATTAGTCCAAGTATGTGAAAGAAATATTAAAGAAATTCAAGATGGATGATTGCAAGCTAGTAGGAACCCCTATGATCACTGGATGCGAGCTTACAAAAGAAGATGACTCACCAGTAGTAGATATAACATTGTACAAGTCTATGATCAGTAAACTCACATATCTTACTTAGACTAGACCTGATATTTCCAATGCAGTTGGCATAGTTGGAAGATTTGCAACAGAACCTAAGCAAAGTCACCTCATGGTAGTAAAAGGAATATTCAGATACTTATAGGGCACTATAGATTATGGTCTATGGTATCCTAATTCAAAAAATGTTGAGCTTCATGTGTACACTGATGCAGATTGGGTAGGATGTGTTAATGATTAAAAAAGTACATCAGGTGGAGCAGTGTTTCTTGGTGATAGACTTGTCACTTAGATAAGCAAGAAAAAAAATTGTATTTCTTAGTCAACATCAGAAGCAAAGTATGTTACAACAGCCTTATATTTCTCTACAATTATTTGGATCAAGTAGATGATAAAGGATTTTGGAATTCATATTGATTATCTTATTGTTATTCACTATGATAACACTAGCACTATCGATATGTCAAAGAACCTTGTGATGCATGCAAAATCAAAGCACATTGAGATCAAGTATCACTTCCTAAGAGAGAAAGTGGTAGAGAAAGAAGTCTAGCTTGACTATGTCAGTACTAAAGATCAGTTGGTAGATATATTCATTAATCCCTTGCCTAAGGATACTTTTGAGTATCTCAGGGAGAAGTTGGGAGTAATTCGCTTCCCTGATTCTGCTTAGAAGAAAGAAGGAAAGGAATCAGTCCTCAGGGACTAATGGAAGGCTGAATACTCTACCTTAGGAGTAGTACTGATGCTTAAAATGAATGGCACCCTTTGCCATAGATGTCAAAGGGGGAGTAATATAGAGAGTCATGAAAAAAAGAAGAAAAGGAGGAGTAATATACTAAGGGGGAGCTATATTCAGTTATGACAACAGTTCAGTTGAGGAAATGGAGAATATTAGAAAATATTGCAGTAGGTGGAGGATTCATCTTTGGGGGAGTTTTGATGAGGAAATGGAGAATGTTATAAAAGAAATGTTCATTTGGGTTGGTGGTAGTTTTTCATTCCACATGTTGCCATCAATGCCAAAGGGGAGATTGTTGGAGATTTTCCAGTAGGCTAATACTAACTGTATGTTTGTCATTGATGACAACATATGGAAAGTAGCATGCATGGAAGTCTTATGTAGTAAGCTTTTAGTTTATGAAGCATGGACATGATATCAGCATGATATCATGGGCGCAGAGGTTAACTGTTAGTACAAATAGTTATATAGCATCTTGTGTCAGCAGTGTTCTGACAGAGTAACAGACATTGTTCTGTGTATGGTTGTCTGCACAGTTATCATGGAGCCTTGCGCTCTTGGATATATGTTGAATACATGTTAGTGATGTTTCAGTTATGGACACATATTTTGATATTTTGTAGAAGTGAAGAAATGCAGTCGCTATTCACTTGGAGCAGTTTCTTGTGTTTATTCAGAAGAGCCAATAGAGATTTTATTGGTCCTTGAGTTGCACCTATATTTAGGGTATGCACCCTTGGATTTAAGCTTAGAGGAGAGTTATTGAAGTTTGGTTAAGAGTGCATGAGTTAATTTAGCTTGAGGAGAAAGAACCGGTTGTTTTGGTAGAGCTGACAGTGTGTAGCGTGCGTCTACAATTATCTTATTAGACAGGTCCCAGAATGTGTTGCATACATAATAGAGCCAACAAAATGATTATCAAAGTTTGTTATAGTTTCTCTAATATGATTTCAAGGTGGTTCTAACAAGCTGAATTGATTATATCATTTAGAGGAAATATATTTATAGGCAGTCATTTGTGATTGCTTGAGTGTGGTTCATGGTTGATTAAGAAGAGCAGAGCAGAGTGTGCGAAGTGTTGAGCCATCAGAAGAAGGTCTATGTGACCAAGTAAAGTATTTGTGCTATACATTAGAACTAATCTAGACAATAGGTCAAAGTGTAGTTCACCAAGATCTAGATATAGTGTGTATCTATTATTCAGAAGGTTGTAGCCTTCACCCCTTTGAGCATTGAGCTCTCAGATAGTGCATCCTCTCCCCTAATAGGGAAAATTGTAAAAGACTCCTAATAGGGTCTGACCCTTGACCAGGTCTACTATACTAAAAATATTGTAAAGGAACTCCTAAGAGGGTTAAGGATCTTCTAACATGGATCATTATACACTAATGCATAATATTAGTGAGTGTCAATTCCCATCGGAGTTTTTACCTATTTTGGTTTCCCCATAACCAAAATATTGTGTTGTGTTCAAGTGTTCTTTCATTGTGTTTATGCTTTATGTTTAAGTATACTTAATTGGATAAAGAATTGAAACTTGTAGATAACTAATTCAGCCCCCCCTCTCAATTATCTCTTAGGACTATTACTAATAGACTCCCATCCAAAGATATGAACAAAGGGTCTCATAATGACCCTATTCTTGGGGTGAAGGTGGACCAAGTAACAATGGGGAGAAAGCCCATTTCAAAATAAGATAGACAATCCTTCACATGGCTTTCCCAAAAAAACTCATATCAACTACATTCCCAAAATCACAAAAAATCCCTTATGACCCCCATGGCACCAAGCCAAAACTACTCCCTTATGGCCTCCAATTTAACAAGAAAAGAAATGGCTTCATGGAGCCCATACTTCCATATTTTTTCCTTCTCCTTTCCAATGAGAGACTCTACACCCATGGTTGTCCAAAGAAAACCCTTCACCCCCAAGGCTACTCTTCCCCCCATGGGTGAGTGTGGCTTTGAGACTCCCAATAACATCACAAAAATAAAGGAACTAAATCACAAAACTTCACAACAACAACACAAACATAACTTTCACCAAATCAGGCACAATATTTACATATGGCAACTACTATCATACAAGAACAAACAAGATTCTCAACAACAAGAATCATGGAGAGCACAATATATCATATTTTTCTCATACAAAAATTGAATCTACATAATATTTCAATATGGAGCCACAACCTAAGTCGAAGAAATAATGGAAAGTGTTGAAGGTGATATCCTTTTGTCCAAGCTTTCTCCTATCCAAGATCCTCCAATTTTGTCTAGTCTCTAAGTTAGAGAGTGGGTGTTCAAACTCTCCCAAAAGAAGAGTCCCCTCTAAAAAGGCCTCCACACATCTTCCCAAAAACCCCTAGGGATAAGGTTTCCTTCTCATTAGGTGGTCTTCCCTAAGCCCCTTACAAGCTTACTAAAAATGGCCTCTTACAAAGGTAAGTTAAAAATGTGGGCAAATGACTAACATACCAGTGGATGGTGTTCTTACCAAAACTTGGTCCCAAAACTTTATTTTCGGCCATATACGAAATCCAATGTTTGGATGGGTCTTTTGGTCAACTATGGGTTGTCCTATGGTTAAAAATGACCCTTACCCATAGGTATACCAAGTGGGCTATCTAAAAATGGCATAAACACAACCCTAGGCACCTTTTCTACCCCCCAAAAGCTCATGACAAGTTCAAATTCTAAATTCATGAAATGACAGTACCTTAAGCTCCCTAACCAAGGGATTCACATGGGGATCCTAAAGGGTACTATCCTAGGTTGATGGGCATCCAATCCTTGAGTGGATATGTCATGGCCACAAGTACACATACAAGTGTCAAATGAAACAACATTAATTACACATCACAAGCCATGTGGCATATCCACTAGAGTAATACATCACAATTTACAAAAACATTTAATCATATAAATTCAAGACACACACATGCTCATTACGTTTACAAATAAAACACGATACAATGAGGTTTTGTCTTTTATTAGACACAACCTTGGCTAACTAAATTAACATAGGTCTATGCTTTGGTTCCGCGATATCAACTGTGGTCTAATTCTATTAGAAGTATGAAAAAATAAAAATAAGTTAAGGAAAGAACCCAAGAAGTGTAATGCAAGAAGGTATTTTACCATAACCATCAAATGTGAGATATAGCTTTAAGATCAATCACTATAACCATGTGAATACTCCAAGGATCCAAACAATGAGACAAATATTTTGAAAGGGGAAAGCAAAGAAAACCCCTTGTGACATTATGAATGAGGCCATAGCCTAAAATGAGAGAGTGAAGAGAGAAAAAGAGCAATATGCTCAATAAAATAACTTCATCTTGAGAAATGAAAGAGAGGAGCATCTCTTAAATAGAGATGAGAGAGAGGAGTAATAATGTAACTCCCAAGTCTATGAATTCCACCATTCATAAGTGTGTGTGACAAGTGTCAATATCCTCTTAAGGAGGAATAAACTAATTTCCTTATTTAAGGAATTACAAAAAATGAGTTGTCCTCCCACTTGGACTAGAAGAAAAAAATACATGTAGGATACCTTGGTTTATCCTTATTTAAATAATACAACCAAGGAAAGATTATAAATTCTAACACCCCCCTTTAATCTTTACTTGGGGATTTTACAACAAGGGGTATCAAACCCAATTTTTAGAAAATTTGCAACTTTATCTTCAAGATGAAGTAATTTGCTTTTCTTCAAGCCATATGGTACATTTTTAGATCTAAGAGAAGTACATGAGTCCTTTGAATTTGATCAAGGGGAAGCCTAGCCCCATCATCATAAAAATTATGTGTAAAACCGAGAATGTGCCTTGATGGATCACCTGAAAAAAGGCATAGAACCAAAAAAGGCACCGATATACAAGTAGAATTACATCGTATTGTCAAGTTAGTAAATATTTGTTCTTTTAATAATTATAAGAAATGGTCATAGAGGAACTAAGAGAGATGAGGATAAAATTACTTTTTCACCAACATGCAATGGATTTAACATGATATCTAAAAATAAATCATAAGCTCAAAATGAACATGATAGGTATAATAAAACTCTCATAAAAGGAACATACTAATGCACAAATGACCAAAGACAAGGAAAACTAATGAAACTTGCACCAACATTGCATCAATCACATGGATATAGACAATCCACTAATGAGTCATCTCACTGCAAGTGAATGGGTCATGACTCCATCACCTACATGACCCACGATCTAGGCTATGGAGTATGCAGAGCATTATCACATTAGTATATTAGTATAGTATATTTATGTAAGAGAGACAATGATAGCACATGTGCCTTAAACATTAGATTAATTCAAGATTCTGATTTTCCAAGCATGATTATTGATGTAGATCAAGGAAAGGTTTATGAGGAGAAACAACATATTGCCTTCAAATAAGAAATACATCATGGGTCAAAAGGTATTTCAAGATAAATATCCTTACCATGAGGAAAAAGATCAAGATGGGTCACATAAACTTTCAAAAATATCAAATTTCATATGTGGAACCAGATGGAGGACAAAGCTCCATAAAAATATCATACTTCATATGTAGAACCAAATGGAGGGGAAAGCTCCATAAAATATCATCCTCTCACTAAGGAATAAAGTTGATCAAAATAGTTCACCAAATAAATACTTTCAAAGTGGAACAAATGTAAGTGCACACCAATTATAGGATGGAGGGATACTTCGTGGGCTAGATAAGGCAACTATGAGTCAGTTAAAACTATCTGGTCCACCATAGTTAACCTGGAAAAATTGGCTCCCGACGCAACTTACACAAGATCAAATAAAATCCATTTAAACCAATGGTATGAAACCATAAACTGCTACCATGAGCATAAAGAGATGCTATAAAATCATAGAACTACAACTATGTATAGATAGATCAATAGAACATAGTATAATTGAATCAAATCATTGAAAAATGAAGGTAATAGTGTAAGATAACTCATAAACCCGAATAATTTGAGATAAATAACAAATATTTGGAAGAGCAATAAGCATAAATTATTTGACATTAGTTAAAATCTCCATGCAAGGGGAACACAAGTGTGAATATTTAAAGGATGGACCAACCATGGAAATATTTGAAAGAACAAAATCATGAAGCCAAATTTTTTTTTGAACAAATGAATAAAGAGGTTAGAGAGATTTGAACAAGGAAAGGATCGAGAAATCAATTAGCAATAGTGAAGTCAGCTTAAAGTGTGAATCAGTTTAAAGTGCATGATAGTTGAAAGTGTAAAATCAATTTAACAAGCAAGTAAGTTTAACAGAATGTTAAACAAGGAGTAAGTCAGAAGCTTATAAAAGTTTTGAAACACCATAGTACAAGGATACATATGACCTCAGATGACACATGACCAACCTAATGCATATAATCACAACTCATATCATGATAAAATAGAATGGATTAGAAAGAAAAATCCTATATGCAAGGCATTAGAAATCTGAAAAAAATGGAGGTAGGCCTCCAACCTGCATGCATAAGATTTTTAGAAAACTGAAAAATGAGAAGTTAAATCTTGCAAGAAATTTTAGATTAGTGCTTGCATAAAACCACTTGAAATGAAGAAAGATGAGTTAGGTTTAGCGATGAACTGACCAAACCCAAAAAAATCTAAAAAACTAAGTTACTCTCTGGCATAAAGCCTTCCAAAGAGGGTTAGAGAGAAAAAGAAATGAAATAAACAAGTTAGAGCTGCAAAAAAAATAGATCTATAAAAGAAAATTTTAAAAAAACTTTCTCCTTTGAATGTCACCTTCCTAAAAAACACTTAAACATGGATTAGTAGCTCTGATACCATGTTAGAAGTATGAAAAAATGAAAAATAAGTTAAGGAAAGAACCCAAGAAAGTGTAATGCAAGAAGGTATTTTACCATAACCATCGAAAGTAAGACATAGCTTTAAGATCAATCACCATAACCATGTGAATACTCCAAGGATCCAAACAATGAGACAAATATTTTGAAAGGGGAAAGGAAAGAAAACCCCTTGTGACATTATGAATAAGGCCATAGACTAAAATGAGAGAGAGAAGAGAGAAAGAGAGCAATATGTGTTGGAGATTTCTCAGCAATCCAGTGCTGATTGTATGTTTGTCATTGATGACAACATATGGTAAGTAGCATGAATGGAAGACTTACGTAGTAAAATTTGAGTATATGTAGCATGGAAATGTTATCAACATGATATCATGGATGCAAAGGATAACTGTTAGTACAAACAGTTATGTAGCAACTTGTGTCAGCAATGTTCTCGATAGAGTTATAGGTAGTGTTCTGTGAGTGATTGTTTATACAGTCATCATGGAGCCTTGTGCCTTTGGATATGTGATGAAGATATTTTAGTGATTTTACAATCATGTACATAGAGTTTGATGATCAATAGAAGTGAAGTTATATAGTCGTTATTCACTAGTAATAGTTTCATGTGTTTATTCGAAAGATCTGACATAGATTATATTGGTTCAAGAGTTGCGCTTATCATTTCGGTATGCACCCTTGAATTAGGGATTGGAGAAGAGTTAACAATGTTCAATTAAGAGTGCATGATGTAATTTTTCTTGAGGAGAAAGCTTCAGTTAATTTGGTACAACTGACAGTGTGTAGCATGCGTCTACATTTATTAATATTGGATAGGTCCCATATTGTGTTGCGTGCTTATTAGAGCTGACAACATTATTATTGGAATGTGTTATGGTTTCTCTAATATGATTTCAAGGTGGTTCTAATAGGCCAACTTGATTATATCATTTGGAGGAAAGATATTTATAGGTAGTCATTTGTGATTGCTAAGGCATGGTTCAAGAGTTGGTTGTGAAGAGCAGAGCAGAGAGTGCGAAGTGTTGAGCCATCGAAAAAAGGTATATGTGACCAAGTAAAGAGTTTTTGCTATATATTGGAACTAATCCAGAAAAAAGGTCAAAGCACAGTTCACCAAGATCCAGATATAGTTTGTATCTGTTGTTCAAAAGGTTGTAGCCTTCACCCCTTTGAGCAGTGTTCTCTTGGATAATGCGTCCTCACCCCTAACAGGGTTAATTGTAAAAGACTCCTAATAGGGTCTGACCCTTGACAAGGTCACTGTACTAAATGCATTGTAAAGACAACTCCTAACAGGGTTAAGGATCTTCTAACAAGGATCATAAAATACTAGTGTAGATTATTAGTGGGTGTCAATTCCCACCGGGGTTTTTAGCTATTTGGGTTTCCCCGTTACCAAATATTGGTGTTGTGTTCAAGTGTTCTTTCATTATTTTTACACTTATGTTTAAGTATACTTAATTTGATAAAGAATTCAAACTTGTAGATAACTAATTCACCCCCCCCCCCCCCCTCAGTTATCTCTCAGGACTATTCCTAACAATATGCTCAATACAATAACTTCATCATGAGAAATGAAAGAGAGGAGCATCTCTTAAATAGAGATGAGAGAGAGGAGTAAGAATGTAACTCCCAAGTCTATGAATGCCACCATTCATAAGTGTGTGTGACAAGTGTCAATATCCTCTTAAGGAGGAATAAACTAATTTCCTTAAGGAATTAAAAAATATGAGTTGTCCTCCCGCTTGGACTAGAGGACAAAAATACATGTAGGATGCCTTGGTTTATCCTTATTTAAATAATACAACCAAGGAAAGATTATAAATTCTAACAAATTCCCTGCACACTAAAGTCCAACATTAGTAGTCAAAGGAAATATAAATTCATCACATACATGATCAAAACAATTCATTTGCAATGTTCCTAAACAAGTCATAATTCACATGGCTTACTAATTCATTTATGGCACATATATAACTCATCAGGTAATAAAACAATTTCATCATTTAATTAAGCTCATAATGTCATCATTGCATTAATAATTCATTGCATAATTAAATCTCATCATGACATCATAACATTAATAAAACTGAATTAATCACACATGTAGAACCATAATGATATCACAGTAATCATCAAAACAAACATAACATACTGTGCATCTAGCCTCTATGGTGATAAAATCCATAATATAAAGTGTTTGAAAACCATAATGCATCAAAATATAGTATCAAATAAGTCTATCTCAACTGCAGAAATTGAAAGGCTATGAAGGGCTCAGGGTGAGGCCTCACATCAACAATCAATTAATAATTCAATCTATTTCAGTCTTCTTTTCCATTTCATCAATCAATCCTCCAATCAAGGGAGTTAAGCAGAGTTGAACTCCTACTCACTTTGAGTTAAATCTTTCCCCTCATCAAGTCAATCCTTCAATCAAGGTAGTTAGGAAGAGTTTAAATCCTAATCACTTTGAGTTAAATCTTTCCCCTCATTAAGTTAATCCTCCAATCAAGATAGTAAAAAAGAGTTAAACTCCTAATCACTTTGATTTAACTATTCCACATCACCAATCAGTTCATCAATTAAGAAATCTTGATTGAAATCCCTAAAAATATTATAAATAGAGAGCTAAATCTCTAATTTTTGTAACCACAATTTCTTTGAAGCCTTATGTTGGAATAATCTTGAGCTTAATTAGGAGATTCCACATTCCATAATCTTGAGAAGGAGAACAACAAAGGAGGATTTCTAGTTTTCATATTCATGTGTTTTGAAATGATTTCATTATTATTAAATGTTTATGCTTTCTATTTTCAATTCCTCTTTTGAGATTGGGAATATTAATTGCTTTAACAATATATTTGTGGTTGAGATATTATATGTTATTGCAGGTTTTCATAGATCCTATATTATCTTATTACAGTCATTAAACTAGGGCCTCCACCTTGCAATTTCTTGATGTAATCAAATTGGGACTTTCACCTTGCACTTGATTTCATTATGCCAAAACAAAGCAATAAGGTTTCTTTTATAGTGATTTTGGGAGTTGGAATTAAGCATGTCGACTACAAATCTGGAAATCCTACAAATCATCAAGAGGGACCTCCACCTTAAATATGAGCCCAAATTCCTAGGACAAGGTCAACTTGGCTGACCTAATCCACAAAGAAATGACTAAAATTTGATAGGTGGATCATAGTCAATATGTAGGTGCAAGATCCAAAGTTGTAGCTGATTTTGATGTCGAGATTGAATTTTGAGGCCAAAAGAAGGTGATATAGGGCCTAGGAGATGGAATAAATTTTTTGTTTAGATAAAAATAGAGGAGGGTGCCTATAAATTAGATCCTAACTTGATTTTTCACAAGTTGGAGAGATTAGAGGACACATATTTGAATTAGGTATGCATTAAGTAGAATTATTAAGTCCTAGAATGCAAATGTATAATGTAAATATAGTAATGTAGGTGCTAAAGAATCATTAAATTTTATATCACAGAAGTGATTGCAATTTAGGATGGTACACTTACAAAGGTGACCAAAATTAGCAATAACGACTGCACCTTTGAACAACCATGCCCTTTTACCTTCATTTCTAGTTGTTCTAATTTTTTTGACTTCAACTCTTCTCTCCTCTTGTTTCCTTAAAGTTAAATCTTCCTCTAAGAAGAAATGACAACCCCTCAAGAGTTGTTTTTTTCTTCACAATTTTTTCTAGTTTCTAATATTAGACATAACTATTTTTATGGGCTTATATCTCTTGTTAAATATCTTACCAACCATCCATGCTTGGCATATTTGACCTTTCGAAAGCAATACTTCTCTTAATAAGTCTCTTGTAATATCAAGTGTTCTAATTTTCTCTATAATATTTTACTCCTTTGATAATTAAATTTATTTCTCTTACTTGCCTTTCCTTGATCTCTCTATCTTTGGTATTATCTACAAAATGATTTTCTTCCACCTTTGTGCGAGTTGAATGTTTATTAATTTTGTTCCAAGTTTTGGTAACTTTGGAAAAAATTATTTTGTCCTCTTCAACCTCTATCTTTCCAAGAAATCTTGCTTGATGTAGATATTTCTCCTCACCATGGAATGCCTCAGCAGTTATTGTAACTTTTCTTTCCACCATTGGAACTTTCATAGTTTCCTATTCATTCTTTATACTCTCTCATTCAAGTCTCCTAGTTGAGAGTGCTTCTTACATTATTAAAACTTGTTCTTTTAGAACTTTATTTTTTTATGTCAGAGACTTATTTTCTACTGCTAGAACATGTATTTTAAGGTCTCTTTATTTCTCTTTAACCTCAAAAATCTCCAACTTCTCCTTGGCCCTCAATAGTTCTTGCACATATAATTCAAAGAAGTGAGTGCTGTAGAAGTAGGACTATTTATGGTATATTATACAAAGTTACTATTGTATTTCAAGAGGTTGTTTCCACCCATATGAGAGGTGAATTTTTGGAGCCACCCTTATGTCTTATACTCTGATTATTCATCCTTTGACAATATTTCACTATACAAATATCTAGAGGATGGGAATCTATCATATCTCTATCCTAGATGATGTATCTTGAAACTCATGATTTGCAGAATCCCTATGGAAAGATGCAATGGGATTTATTGACTATGTCTAATTGTTGTACTTTTGTGCCAACAAAATCTCCTCTTTCAAAGCATTGACAAGTCTACAAGTCAACTTTATTGCTCTCTAAGAATATGTTTATATATCTTCTTCAGATTGGAAAAATTCTTATCCACTAAGTTTTAGCTAATTGTATGTACTAACTTTGTAGTTATATTTGTAGTAGTTTCTCCACATTTGCAAGTATAGTTGATATTTGGATCTTGTATATGAGTTTTTAACTTTCTTGGAGGAATTTAGTATCATGTTGTAATGCCGTTGCTAGGGAACCTGAGAGGACAACCCAACAATCTAGGAAAATGGAAAGTAAATTTCTTTAATAATAAATTACAACTAACAATACAAATACCTCTACAAGTTACATGAGCTTAATATTAGAAATAGGGAATACTAAGAGGGGGGGGGGTGAATCATTATTCTACAAACTTTTACTTTTTCACAATTATGGATATAACAGATTATCTTAGTGCATGCATAACATAGGAAACTAAACAACATGCATAGAAATAAAACAAAAGAACTCATAACACATTATATGTTCTCAAGGAAACCCTGGCCAAGGGAAAACCCCGGTGGGGATGGCACCCACAAAGATCCACTCATAAAAAGTATCCTATTAAGGATGTTGACCCTGTTAGGAGTCTATTACATGTATATAGTGTTGCAGTCCTAATTAAGGGACTATAGGCCTTGTTAGAAGCCTCAACCCTATTAGGAGTTGGTAGTACAAAATATGATTACCAGATGAGCCCACTAACCAAACAAGTAATATATAATATTCACTGATTACAAAAATAGGTCAAGGTACATAAACTTATACTGCTTGCAATTTCACATCAATATCTCTTCGCTACTCTTTCACTATTGCTATTACATACATATCATATGTCCTATTTTCTTACATTACATCATTACATCTTTATACAAGCTATTAAGATTAATAACTCTTCCAGTCAGCTTACATATTAAAAAATATCTTTACCCAAGGGTTAACATCTTGGATGTCATCCCTTTATATTGTTAAGTCATTATTTTGATAAACAAAATAATCCCTTAACTCTTTACCAATTCTATCTTCATAATCTGTCCTGTCGGCTTAACACTGTCTTTAGTAAAACTATCATAACTTCTTTTGTACATGCCGTATTGACTTGCGCTCATAGGTGAGTCTTCAATAGTCACCACATTATCTATGTTCAAGTGTACAAGCACTGAACTTTAATCAACATCACTAAACAAAACTGTCGTCGGGTACACTGGCAAAAATAAACTGTCTCATACTTAGACAATTTTGCATTGTGCTCTGTCATACCTACTCTCTAACTTGTGTGATCTTCATGTAGAACATATGTTTCCATAATGAAAACATCTATGTATCCAACTCAGCCAAATTGCCAACAATCTCCCCCTTTGTCATTGGTGGCAACATATGAGAAAATTGGCTAAGTCTTAGACTTCAAAATTTCAAAATTGTGGCCATAGTACAAAATATGTATAAACTATCCTTATGAATCCATAAATATTATCTATATACTATACTCCCCCTAAGAGTATGTATCCTTATCAATTTTCTATTGTATATCTCTCTTGCTTTGACAACAATGACAAAAAAAGTAAGGAGGGTGACAAAACTTTGTTTAGACAAGAGTGTTATACCTTGATTCAATATTGAAAAGCTAGTAGGCTTGCAACACAATCTACAAAGTTAATCTTCATGGCCTCTAAATCTTTCTTTCATGACTTCTTAATCAAATCTGCAACACTGAGTAGTGCGCACAATCCATAAGATGCAATTTCACATGCTTGGAGATTCTAAAAACTAAACTTCTGAAAAGATGTCTTGGATGAAAGACATTCTTCCAGTTGGCCTTCAACAATGCTCAATTTTATAGAAACATGCTCTCTTAAAAGAGCAAATCTCTTTAGCTTCCTATCCTTGTCATCTTGTAAAATTCTTATTTCATCATAAATCTTGTACATTTTCTTCTCAACATCAAGTACCTTCACATTAGGGCTTGAAAGAAGGTTTATCTTAGTTTGAATTTTGCTTCCTTAGTCTTCATCTTCTACACTTCCTCTGCTATTAGGTTCTCTAATTTTTTACACTAAATGTACAAATATTTTCCTCTTTCTAAATTGCTTCTCAAATCTTTTATGCAGATATCAAGATTGTTGATATCATTCCTGATGTTCTAACTTATTTCCAAAAGAATTTTGGCCTCATAGGCTGCTTGAGCCTTTACCTTTGCAATATCAGATAAGTTGGTAAACTCATCATCAAATGTGTTCATTACTTTCTTTTCTCTTTCCAAAGGGTTAGCTTCTATAATTTGTGTGTTTACAATGCCTTGTAACTTCTCAGTAAGCTCCTTTAGGCATCCTTCAAGGCTCTTTACCTTCTTGTTCTTTCCAATAATCTTGTTCAAAGATGTGATCAATTCCATCTGATCATCATCATCTACTTCCTTTCCCAAATTCTCAAATATAGAACCAATTTGAGTTTTCTTACCAGTCTCAGGTGGAAGATTGATTTCTTCAAGAGTGGGAACAAATACTTGTTTCTCTGTCACTATAGGTTCTACAATTCTGGTTTCTGTCCTCTCTTCTCCTTTGGCACTGACCCGCTCTTCAAAAGATGAATTGTCAACAATTTTTTCAAGGTTCTTAAATAGTTATCATCACTATCCAAAGTGATCTTTGTTCCTTCAACATTCATAGCTTCATCCTCAATATTGATGGATGGTGGAGAGGGAATGTCCTATTGTTCTACTTCTTCTGCTTGCTCTGTAGGTTCTGCTGCAATTGATGGTTTTCTAGGATTCTCTATCATAACCTTAAAAATTACTTGTTCTATTTCCTTTTTGATTTCTTCATAAATACCTCCCATAATCTGAATAGTTCTCTTCTTGGTTCTCAGATGGGTGTTCAAATCCTTCATGATCTGTTTGAAGTGTTCTTCATCTCTCACATCACATAGCTTACTTACAAGATTTTCTCTTATAGTTATATCTTCCTTTGATGCTCTTTTCTTCCTATTTACAAGCTTCTTATACAAGTCATCAGGTATCTTACCCTGAATTGTATCAAATTTCTTATCAGACAAAATCACATGCTTCACCACTGCATTTTCTAGATGTAAAACTCCGTCAAGTACTTATGATAAAGCTAACTTAGGATCATCTTCCAAGGGTTCTACTGGTTCCCTTTTCATCTTAGGTCTATTCTTATCTCTAACATTGTGAATAAAATAAACATCCATGACTTCCGCTAATTACTTAACTGATTTAAAGATCTGCCAAGTAAAATACCTCGATTTTGTGATTTTAGGGCTTGCGTAGATTCGACACGAAAAATCCTTCACCAAATCCTTGCAAAATGCTTCAAATCACTACTCTTTGATCTCCTTAACACTTGTATTTTCTTATATGATCAAATAATAACGATCATAACCTTTTATCATTCCTATCTCACATAGATCTGACATCACATTCAATTCTTTTGCTGCTTCTTTCCAAAAGCTGATTTTGTTAACCTGCAAAACTTAAAAATCCTTGCAATCTCGCAAAACATAATATTTTTCTATGCACTTTTAACCATAACATCGTTACATCATATAATACCTTGCATTAACTACGCAAGACTCAATTCATCATATATCAACTTCTACACTAATCTAAGTTCCTATTCTACTATAATTTTTTTATGAATTAAGTACTTAGAGATGTGTTAGGTAGCGATTCATTCTTACCACTTGATACTTCACCTTTCTAGTTACCTTCAGTGTTGAATATGTCTCCTTGATCTATGCTTTTAACAAACTTTACTTCTTCTAAATTACTACAACATCCTTTCTGACTGTTACTTGCATCTTCATTTCTCCTTGCATGACTTCTAGGGTTAGGATTAGGATAAAAAACTCTCTTGTTCATTTTGCAAAACCTTTTTGTATGTCCAATCTTGTTACATATCTGAAAAACTATTCCATTGTTTCCATATCTAGGTCCAAGCTTATTTATCTATGATCTGCAATATCTAGAAATGTGTCCAACCTTGTTGCATCTATAACATACTACTCCATTTCTTTTGTTCATATCTTTAGTAGGTTTCTTATCTGCATGGTTAGTATTTCTAAACATTCTACTACTATTGTTATTCTCAACAAATTTAAGTTTTCTGCATTCAATAGCTCTATGTCCAAAACCATGACAATTATAACAATAACCATTAAGGGGTTTGAATTGCTTACCTGTGCAATCTTTCTTCATATGACCAACAATATTACAAGCAAAGCATCTACCTTTGAATTCTCTTTTCATACCTTTAGGTGACTCCTCTCATTTAGATGGTTCTTCTTCTTTAGGCATGGCTTCAGATTTGTCAATTTCATTAGATTTCTTTTCATCTATGCTTTCAGACATTTTTAGATCTGGTTCCTTGCTTTCTTCACTTTCTTTAGTTGTGTTGAATCCAAGACCATTTTTATCATAGAATGGTTTTTGATAAGACATTTGTTCATCAATCTTCTCATTAGTTAAATATAGTCTTTCAAGTTGCTGCTTAGATTGAGTCAGTTCACCTTTCACAATTGTATCGTATTTCTCAAGTTTGACATACTACACATTGACTTTCTCAAGCTCAGATGTTACTTTACCAAGTTTATATTTTAGTCCTTCATTTTTAATCTTCGAATTTTCATTCTCAGATTTTAGATTTTCTTCATTCTTGACATTTCCATCTTTCAGACTTAGCTTCAAATTTGCTATCTTTAGTTCATGTTTAAGGATCTCATTTTCTTTTTCTAAGTTGTCATCACAATCTTCAATTTGTATTTTGGATTCCTTTTCTGATTTCAGATCTTCCGACTTGTTTTTCAGCTTCTCAATGAGGTTTTTTGCATCATCATATTTTCCTTTTAGAGTGTCTCTTTCATCAATAAGCATATCGATATGCTCAAGAGCTTTTTTAAGATTCTTTTGTAGTTGATCCATATCCAGAGAGATCTTACTCAAGCTACTAGGCTTTCCTTGAATGATTCTTTTTTGAGTAACTAAGCTCTGATACCAATTTTTATAAATAGGGAATATTGAGAGGGGGGGTGAATCAGTATTCTAAAAACTTTTACTTTTTCCCAATTATGGATATAACAAATTATCTTAGTGCATGCATAACATAGGAAACTAAACAACATGCATAGCAATCAAATAAAAGAAATCATAACACATTATTTGTTCTCGAGGAAACCCTGGCCAAGGGAAAACCCCGATGGGGATGGCACCCACAAAGATCCATTAATCAAAAGTATCCTATTAAGGATGTTGACCCTGTTAGGAGTCTATTACATGTATATAGTGTCTCAGTTCTAATTAAGGGACTATAGGCCTTGTTAGAAGCCTCAACCTTGTTAGGAGTTGGTAGTACAAAATATGATTACCAGATGAGCCCACTACCCAAACAAGTAATATATAATATTCATTGATTACAAAAATAGGTCAAGATACATAACCTTATACTACTTGCAACTTCGCGTCAATATCTCTTCGCTGCTCTTTCACTATTGCTATTACATACATATCATATGTCCTATTTTCTTACATTACATCTTTATACAAGTTATTAAGATTAATAACTCTTCCAGTCAGCTTACATAATATAAAATATCTTTACCCAAGGGTTAACATCTAGGATTTTGTCCCTTTATATTGTTAAGTCATTATTTTGATAAATAAATTAATCCCTTAACTCTTTACCAATTCTGTCTTCATAATCTGTCTTGTCGGCTTAACACTGTCTTTAGTAAAACTGTCATAACTTCTTCTGTACATTCCATACTAACTTGCGCTCATAGGTGAGTCTTCAATAGTCACCATAATATCTATATTCAAGTGTGCAAGCACTGAACTTAGTCCAATCAATAGCGCTAAACAAAATTGTCATCAGGTACACTGGCAAAAACACACTGTCTCATACTTAGACAATTTTGCATTGTGCTCTGTCATACCTACTCTCTGACCTGTGCGATCTTCATGTAGAACATATGTTGTCATAATGACAACATCTATGTATCCAACTCAGCCAAATTTCCAACACTTAACCATAAAAATATACATTATACATAACAAGAATGCTAAACATTAATTAGATAACAAGATCCTCTTAGTTTCCCCAATGTCTCTGCTAGAAACGCATAACAAATATTACTAAGAGTCAATTAACAAGATAAAAATATGAACTATCTTATGATTAAAGATAAAAAATAGTCACTGTAATCACTTGAAAATGGACAAGATAAATTAAGTGAGCAACCAAGGCAAAATCAAGGCAATCAAATTAAATCAAGCTAAAATCAAAGAAAAATTGCAATCAAACCATAATCCAAATTTAATTGAAAATCAAAAGCCATAAAATCAATTTAAATCAAGTAAATCATGATAAATCAATTAATTGTGCATTTAATATAATTAATTGCATAGTTCATTTAAATCAAATCAACCCATTCAAGGGGTACACATGCATAAACATTTTAAATAAATTCAATTAATAAATCCCAATTTTCCCTCAACCACCAAATGGGAGGAAAATAAATCAACCAATAGGATTTGAGAACCAAGCTGACATGGATCAAACTCACATCGAATCTCCATCACAAGGAGAAAGAATCTTGTCCACCCATTTTGTCCTCTTGTCCCAAGCTTTGAGGACAAAATATTTAAATGGTCTCCAAAGGTGGAACCATGGACTTAACCCTAATCAAACCATGATCAAATCAACTCTACCCCCTACCCTTGCCAAAATCTATAAAAGCAAGGCATAATTGAAGCAATAAGGATCCACAAATATTTGAATAGCATCAAAGCTCTTGCAATTTTAAGCTAGAAAGGCAAATCTAGAGCTAATTAGTTGTAATTTCTTTTGGAATTAATCTTTTAGCTTGTTTACAATTTCTTTCTCATATTTGGACTGTCACTAATGGAAGCTTGTTGAGATCTTTACATTAGAAAACCTAATTAGAGAGCTATAGAGTGCTCAATTGTCATTAATTTTGCTTAATTAGATTGCTATTTGTGGTAATTTAGTTGTTATTTTGAGTTATTGATGATACTAACCCTATGAAGGTACTTAATCTAGTACACAAAATGGTGCCCAACGTGTGGCACTGGGCTTCACTAATTTTAAATTTGGAGAAATTGAATTTTTCTTGCAAATCTCTATTTTATTCTCTATTTTGCAAGTTTTTCAATGCTTTTACCAATTTTTGCAGCGCGTTCACCTATTCCTGTAGTGCGTACAAGGTCTGAATCAGCACTTTTATGGAAAAGTTGTGTGCCTTTGCATAGGATTTCAACACGTTTAATCTTTATTGCTTCTTGTCTATCCTTCTTTCAGCACATGTGCCCTAACTCCAAAGTGTGTTCAAATTGTTCTACAACACGCTTGATATTTCCTCTACGTGCCTTTGCTTATTAAAAGAATGCATCTAATTTTTGTTTTTGCGCTTTTAAGTTTTTCCTGTAGTGCATTTAAAAATTTTAATAGTGCTTTTAATTAATTTTGCAGCACTTTCAATTAGTTCTGCTACGCTTTCAGTTAAATTGCTAATTTGTAGAATCTAACTTTTGGAAAATGATTTGGCTGTGTCTGCAAGATGACTAGTCATAAAAGAGTGAAAAATCCAAAGACTAGATTTAACAGCGAAGGAAAAGCATTGGCTAAACAAAACAAAAAGGAGAACATAGCCAACATCAAGATGGTTTTGGAAAATTCACAACAAGAAATTGAGGTATATGATCATTATTTGAAAATTGTAGAAGCCTACAAGTCAAAATTTGCCTCATTAAATTGGATTTACTTGCCTTAATCAATTTGTATAAAATTTGATAAATAAGGCTTAGATGTCAATTTTATTCTTGTTTTCTTCATTTTGCTTGTTTGTGTTGACTAACTTGTTGGAGGAGAGACAAAAAGGAAGGAACAATCGCCACTAGGTGAGTCCAAATCATGGAAAAATCATTAAAAAAATGCCCCTAGCCTTTGCTAGCTTCGATTGAAGGTAAGCCTAAACTTGGTCAATTTTTCTTTAAATTGTTGCCTTGTTATTTTGCTAAAATCTAGTAAGTAAAATAGCATAAAGGATAAAATTAAGCACTAAATCAAATAACCCCTTGTTTGTGGAGGAGAGTAGAAATACTCAAATCCCATTAGTTAGTGGGTTTTGGAAATTGAACATTGTTAATAGTTCTTGGGAAATAAAAATAGATAGGGATATGCTCTTCATCTTTTGGTGAATCAAATTTGCAAAACCTATCTCTTAAATCCATTTTATTGTTTTACTCATGAATATGCTAGATCTTTAGTGGGCTCACCTCCTGAGATTTGCCTTAATGAGGCTGGTGAGAGGGACAACCCAAAGTGGGGTACATTTTCCTTTTTCACAAAAATCCAACCCACTATAAAATGAAATGCATGCATCCTTAATGGGGTGTGTGACAAAAGGATATTAAGCTTCTGAACTTCCTCAAGTAGTCCTTTGGGATTGCACAAAACTCCAATATACCGGTGGTGGGAAGCCTCCTAATTTTGGGGGATGAAAAATTAATATCCATTTTGAATGTAATCTTGATTAAATACCTTGTTAAATTAGCAAATCCTACCTTGTAAATTCATTTTTACGAACCAACTTGTGAACTAGGTAGATTGCTTGAAGTTCTTTTTGTAAAAAACCCATGATAACGTCCTTACAAATTCAAAAACTTTTTTGTGTAGAGGGTAAAAATAAACAAGTGTATTTGTGATTGTTTTGTTTGAAGAATACATACAACAAGTAAGAGATATCCATTTTGAAAACTCATCTTATACTTTTAATCTCTTCATAAAACAAACAATTACCAAGTTTGGGGAAAACAATCCTAATTCAAACCTTTGTTGAATGCTAGTTTCTACACAATCTCATAGAGTCAAATTATCTTTACAAGAAGACAGAACTTGCATTGCAAAAGAGGTCCCCAAATTTGAATCTCAAAACTCTTTCATAAATCACAACCAAGGGGATAGTCTCCCAAATATTTTTGAAAAGAGAATTGATCTGATGGATAGAAACTCTACATTTTATGATTACATCCATGGAGGACACGATGAAAACCAAGGAAATGTTAATCATGCCAATCAAGGGCCTAAAGAAACACTTGAAGAAAAAGCTAATAAGGAGGCTCAAGACATTGAATTCCTTGAAGTTATGGACAAACTAATAAAAAGAGATAGGGAAAGGTATTTCCTTAATTTAGCCCAAGCAGGGGTGAAACTTCCACATGATTACGATGTTGACCAACTCAAGAAAGATAAGGAAGATAATAATCCAATAGGTGCAATGAATACACAATTAAAAATGTTTCAAGCATAGATTGACCTAATGAAGAAGGCATCTAAACCTAAGTCATTTTCTATCGAGGCCTTGTGCCCATTTCCTTTTGATAAGAGCTTGGTTATGGCACCTTTTCTGATAAATGTGGTCTTTCCAAAATATGATCTAGAGAAAAACCCTAAGAGCTACAGTGTACAAAAATAACCTAGATCAAAACAATAACATAAGATCTTCATCACATTTAATGAATATCTCAACAATAAATTATCCTCGATATTGGTAAAACATTTTGTGATTTTTTTGTAACCATTTGCATAGATAGATGTGCCATTCTTGATTCCTATGCCATTTTCTATGATCCTCAATAAACACTGTATATACTGCTCGGTAAATATACTGGTGCTCAGTGTCCAGTTTTCTTAGTGTTTACTATGCTTGGTATCAGTGTACACTGATGCTCGGTAGAACTGCCCTGGTGCTCGGCATGAAGACTTAACCGACTAGCTTATAGTGATTGATACTAAGTCTGTATAACAATCTCCCCCTTTCACATTAGTATCAAAACCTTAATGTATACAGACCTTATGTCTCTAAAATCATATCTCCGCCATATACATATACTTATCAAAAAATTTCTATATACTCCCCCTCGGTGCATGCTCTGGTAATGTGTAGTATACTTTAACTTCTATTTACTTATTTGGCATATACATTTGTTATCCCCCTTTTTGATAATAATGCCAAATGCAAAAATGTATACTTAAAGCTTATCAAAAATGTGCTAATGGGTTTTCTTCAATGATTCCAAGAGGTTTTCCCATTCCTCTTTCAAGTTGGTGAGAGTAATGTGCTCAAGACCGACTTGTGCATGCATGTCAAAGATGTTGTCCAACACAAAGATTTCTGGTGTTGCAACAAGTGTTTATGCCCTGACTATGTGTTTCTCAAAAAATTTTAGGTATGATAGGAGCTCAGTTTGTAACTCAATGACCTGATTAGTTGTCCTTTCTTCTTGCTTCCTGAGATCTGCTATCAACCGCCTAAGTTCTTGAACTCTTAATATATGCTTTGAAAAAGTTTGTGGCTCGATTGTAGCTACATGTGTGCTAGCTTTGATTTCATTTTCAAATTGTTTGATCTTTTCACTGATCTCAGCAATGAAGGTTTCCACAGTGCATAGATTGAACAAGATTTGACAAATAAATTTAGTAATACCCTGAATTTTAGTTATTACCTCGGATAGCTTAACCTTGTTAATTTCCACTTCTTGGCTGATTCTTTCTACAAGTTTATCATGTATCTTTGATTCTACCCTTTCTTCTATTCTCTTATCGGCATCAACATCTGGGGCATTTATTCTTTCAGCAAGTGTAGCAAGTTGGTCCATGATCGAAGTATCTTCATCTACATGTACCTTGGATACAACTTGTTGTAAGATATCTCTTACATTTTCTAATATTTCCTTGCTTTTTCTCTCTTGTTTCAATTTCTCCTATGCTAATTTTCTTGTACATAACTCCCCATATTTTCTTAGTTCTTTGGGGCTAAGGGTCCTCAGATCACACTCAGGTATAACTATGACTTCATCTAATGTGACTGGCCCTTTTCCTTTCCTTTTCTTTTTCTTCTTCTCCGGTTCTTGAGGTGAACTCTTTGCAACTAGAACAATAGTTTTTTCTTCTGCCCTCGATGTGTTCTGCCCAGTTGACACATTATCTTCCTTTTTCTTCTCTTCAATAACATGTACGTCGGTTGACTAAGATGGAGCCTCTGATGTTGTGTCAGGTGGGGTGGCCTTAGTTACTTTGGGAATTTCTTGTTCCTTTGTCTCTACCTCTGGTGCCTCTTTCTCTTTAGGCTTATTTTCTTCTATAGGTGTTTCAGTGCTTTGTTCCCCCTTTTGTATCTTGTGGTTGCTCAGGGTCTGAGCCATCGGGTTGTTCATGTGATAAGATTTCTACTACTTCAACAAGAATAGCAAGCTTGCCCGAAAATGATGTAAATGCACACTCGGTAGCTTGATCTTCATCTTGTGTATTATTGAGTGCAATGGTTACATCATCATCTTTATTCCTATCATTAGGATCACCATTTGTGATGTCCTTAATGAGTACATCATTATCATTTTTCTCCTTGACTTGGATCTCTACTAGATCCGGGGAATCCTGTGAAATTCTTATACCTTCTTTTTCAAGAGTTGTATCAATCACCTCGATAAATGATAGACTAGATTCTTTAGTCTTTTCTATTACATTATCATCAATGTAAATACCTTTACCTTTTGACTTTTGTCTCTTCTTAGACAGATTCATAAAAGCATTTTTCTCAGCTTTCTCTCTAGCTTTAAAAATTGAAGTCCACATGAGATGACCAGTCTCATCAACATCTACCATTTTTTCATCTAAAATTTGCATAGCCCAGTTTTTCACTTTGAATCTCTTATAGTACATATTCATATGTTCATCAATTTGTACAAGAATTAAATGTGGGGCTTCTTGAACAAAGGATCATTCCCTCATTTTCTTCTCAATGTCCAAGGCATAGGACCACTTATTCTTAATTCTTTCTTCTAATGCCTTGGGCAGTGAGATTTCAAACTCTAATGGAACTCATTTGAAGCATATCATCATCTAGATGACTTCTTCCTCAATTTTGTTTTGGTCTTTGGTAGACATTATGTCAAACCTACTAAGTTTCGGATCTGCAAGATCTCCATTCTCAATTATATCTTCAGCAATCTCATCTATTGATCTTACCTTATTTCTGACAACCTTGAATTGATTATTGTCATCTATGTCATCCTCAAGGTCTTCTCTTCCTCTAATTAATCTTCTCCTTTTCCTCGGTGCCTCAGCTACAACCTTGGTATTCCTTTTTGCATAAGTTTTGGTCGGTGTAGCTAACTTAGGTTTTGTTATTTTCTTTGCTCCCTTTTTCTGAGGTGAAGCTCTGGTTGCTAACCTTGTTAGTGCACCTTTCTCCACTGGTAATTGCTTCTTCTTAGGAATAGGAGTGGGAGAAACTAGTATAGATTCCTATTCTTTTTCAGACTCAGTTTCCTCACTATCATGTGGTTTGTCAGCCAACATTAACTGACCTTTAGTTGTAGGTTCAACCAGTGACTCCTTTGATGAGTCAAATACATCTCCAAAGTTCTCAGTCAAAAATTTCTTCATTTTCTTTTCTTTTCTCATCATTTTACCAATGACAAGGTTTATTTTAATTCTTGATTTTACTTCTTCAAAGGTTCCAAACCTTTCTACCTTCTTGTCCTTTGGTAAAGCTAGCAATGCCTTGATTGATTTCAAACTGAAATCATGATCCATTTCATATCCCATAGGTGCTAGCCATTTTATCCTTGGTTCAATAGCTTTAATCATTGTGTGGTTGGTGTTCACTAGGAAACAAATATCCATCTCATACTTCTCGATCAGTGAACTCAAAATCCTGCTTCTCAAATTCATCTTTACCTTAAAATCTTCAAAATAACTATCTATAACATTTTCTACATTATCTCCCAGACCTTTCATAATATCAAAAATGTGTGAAGTGATTATTTTGTTGGTAGGCCAATTAGTGTGACTGACAGAAGGAAAGAATTTTTGGAGATAGAAAAATAAACATACTAGCAATGATCCAAACTTACAGGTATTGGAATTTTGTGACCTGATTGTTTTCATGTTTTCTTCAACCTATCTCAGAAGTAGCTCGGTGAGGTCTATCTGATGACCCTTCTTTATTATTTTGTAAGCCATGTCTACTGCACTACACATTACACTGTTTACTCTGCTCGAGTGGAAAAACTTATAGCCAATTACATGTGTTGCAAACTTAACTTCTAGATCCACAATGGATGCAATTTTCAGTGCTCTACCGTCCCATGCTGCCCCACTATTTTTCTCAACATTGGCTTGCGACGAACTTCAGAATGCCTTGGCTTTGTTGGTAGTAGGATAACTAGTAACCTTGCTAATCATTCTCTTTGTCACTTGGATCAGTTTATCTAACCAGAATGTGCCCTCATGATAATGGCTTAACACAACTCTAATCCATTCATTCTTAAAATTCTTTAGAAAATTTAGGGCATTAGTGAGTCCAAGTGTTTCAAACTGTTTATGATCTAGTTTTAACTTTACTTCTTCATCACAAAGTTCCTAATATGCAACATACATGTCGAAGTCTCTTATTTCCACAAATTTACAATGAATGTACGATCGGATGTCCTCGACCAATAAAACCCTAGGTGGGATGCTTGAAAAAGTGCCCACTGAATCCATTTTCGATGCTACTTTAGGATGTAACTTGTAATTCAGTTCATTATAGTTTACTGAAACTATAAGATTAACTTCCTCTTCCACAACTTTAGAAGAAATTGTAGTAGATGCCATTTCAAAAAACTAGGTTTTTGGTAAGCACAAAGAATATGCTCGGTAGGGTTTCAACTTACTCAAAATATGTCAAAGAATGTGCTTGGTTTGATCTACAACAACTTGAATGAACTTGAAAGGTTCTTTTCTCAAACACGCTCTATGAAATTTTAGCTCTCCAAGATCATGATGTGAAAAATGAACTCAGTCTTCCATGTATTTATAGTATTTTCCATATTCCCGCTCAAAACTTTATGCAATAAATGCTTGACCTACTTTCCAGTTCATGAAAATTGTTAGCTCAACGATGACTACAAACTTTCATCAACTCGGTTAACACATGATTTTTTTGCTCGGTTGATACTGATACTTGGTTAACCTTGAATAGTGATCACTGATGGGTAACCATTAGCTCAGTCTAACTTTTACTGACTATGTGACTTTGTTAGCTCATAACATATAAACTACAATACATCTTTATTCATGCAAATTTTGTATGTGCACATCATATATAGGGAACTGTATGTAAAATATGATAATTTTTAAATGTCATTCCCACACATACCTATATCACCTTAGGTGGAAGTAGCAATGTCACCCAATCCAGTGGATGAGGTTTCACCGACAACATTGCCTGACTTAGCATTCTCATTTGATGCTTTCCTCCACATGTCATTCCTTATTCTCATGATATCTGCAATAGTGTTTCCACTCTCAAATACATGATTTTCTTCTGGTGCTCGGTCTCTGTAGTCCTTGCTTAGGTGACTGACATTATGACAATGCAAACATGCCATTCTAGTACTTGTCTAGCTTTGTGATTGTCCAACCCATCTTTTCCTATTGTAGTTTGCTGCAATGTGCCCATATCTACCACATGCAATACAGTTAGTCCATGTGTTGTAATCCCAAACATAAGAATTACCTTGTCTCTTCAGTTGATAAGGCTTGTGTTGTATCTTCTTCTTTGGATTCCATACTTGCTTCATTTTTGTCTTACACTCTCATGCAGTGTGTCCATGTTCATTGCAAGTGTAACATAATTTCTTCATAGTAGGATTGTTAGCATTCTTATTCAGTTTAGCTCTACACTCATAAGCTTGGTGACCATACTTTCCACAATAATAGAAATAAGCATTAAACTTAGGAGTGACTAGAGCATTACCTTGTGCTTTGCTTCTATAGACATTAGAAGTATGTCTTGGTTTTCCACAGTGATAACATGTCAACACTTTAGGTCTTTGATTTTGATTATTGTTGACTTGTTCAGCTTGTTGTGATGATTCTCCTTCATCGGTATAGCCTAATCCTTCTTTGCTTCCAAATCTTCTTTGATTGATCAAAAAATCATCAATCCTTTTAGAACTATCCTCAACCAATTTCTTCATTTCATGATGCTATTGTTGAGTTTTCACTTCATTTGTTAGCTTTTCATTCTCTTCTCTAAGTACTCCTATATCTTCAAGTTTTCTTGACAGTTCACCATTAACTCGGTTGACCTCTTGATTCACAATCACCATCTCATTTGAGATTTCAAAATGGTGCTCAGTGAGTTTGTGTATCTCACTTTCTTTTTCTTGAAGTTTTTTAGTTATTTGTCTTCAATCTTCAATACATAGATTCCTTTCTTGCTCAGCCTGTCTAGCATTGTTCATTACTTCTACCATTCTTACCATATGAGATTCTTGACCGATTTGCAATGCTTTCACTTGTTCGGTTAAGTGAAGATTATTTTTAGACAAGTCAGATATTATACTTTCAGATCCATAAAAAATACTTCCTAAACTAGATCCAATGTGATCAAATACATCATTAATCTCTTCTTCATGGTAACCAATCTCATTTTGCAAAATATCTAAGTTCTTCCTTTCAACCAATAGTTTCTTCAATCCATCCTTAGCTTGCTTATACTGCTCAACAAACATCTACATTTGAATCTTTTGATTCTCTATGGTTTTATCTAACTTATACCTCTCCATGACTACATCTTTACCCTTCAATGGTTAAACTATCCAATAAGAGAAGTGTTCTCTGATACCAATTGTTGGATTGGAGAGATAGGGTATTGAGAGGGGAGGGGTGAATCAATGCCCACAAAAAATTTCACTTGTAAACCTTTTAGATCTAAAAAAAAAATAGTAGTAACCTTCAACTATAACTTGTATCCATTGCATGCATCATTCATTCATTTAACTATCAAATTTAAATAGCATGAAATCAAAAAGATAATCAACAAATAACACAAGTATTTTGGTAACGTAGAAACCCTTGTTAGAAGGTAAAAACTATGGTGGGGATGCACCCACAAATTCCTTACTACTGCAAATAGAAAAGGTTTTCCTGTTAGGGCTACAAGTGGTGATCACTTCTGGTGATCTTACCTTGTTAAGAGTAACATATTAGATCAGCTAGATCTACCTAGTGATAGGATTTTAACAACACTACTTGAGTGTGCACTTGGTTAAGAGATTTACAAAAGACTATTAGGTCTACTCTATTAAGAGATTTTAACCAAAACTCTATTACAATGATTAGAAAGCAATATGTATCTATCTGCTAATGACAACTCAATTTGTCAGATACAAATCTATGAAGTACTGAATAGATATCACCTTTTCTATGAAGATCTCTGCTCTGAACTGCTTGGTAGCTTGATCAGATTTTGCTTAATTTGAATAACTCTGAATACTATTCTACTTTGTCTAATAATTGATATTCATGAAGTTGGCTAATACTTCAGGAAATTCATTGCTTTTTCTTAACTCCTTGTCAAGCTTCTCTCTCATGCATATGAAAATAATATGAAATTATATTTATATAGAATATTGCTTTTTTGCTTAACAAAATTTAGGTTGCAATGTCTTAGAGAAAAACCCTAAGATCTACGGTGTACAAAAATAAGCTAGATCAAAACAATAACATAAGATCTTCATCGCATTTAATGAATATCTCAATAATAAATTATCCTTGATCTTGGTAAAATGTTTTGTGATTTTGTTGTAACCAATTACATAGATAGATGTGCCATTCTTGATTCCTATGTCATTTTTTATGATCCTCGGTAAACACTATATATATTGCTCAGTAAATATACTAGTGCTCGGTGTCCATTTTTCTCAATGTTTATTGTGCTCGATGTCCAGTTTGCTCGATGTTTACTGTGCTTGGTATTGGTGTACACTAATGCTTGGTAGAACTGCCCTGGTGCTTGGTGTGAAGACTTAACCGACTGGCTTGTAGTGCTTGAAGTTACCGACTAGAGTAGCATAGGTAACTGACTAATTTCTTTGATACTAATGACAACCTTTAATGCTCAAATAGAGATAACAAAAGTACCCATAAGAAAGAAAAAGAAGACCAAGCTAGATCTATCCAAGTTTACACCAAGGATGCCCATTATCTAAAGATGGATCATATGATGAAAATTTTCAAAAAGCAATGTCAAATCAAATAGAAAGGTGTAGGTGAATATTCATTATCTATGATGGATCTAACCTTATCTCCCAAATCCCATGGGAGACCATTCAATCTACCTCATAAATACAATGACCACTTTGTGAGGGAAATTATTTCTTCATCCATGGATGAGGAAGATAATGAAATCTTAAATTGGATATATAAAGATGAGGAATCAAGTGCACATGAAAAGCACATTCAAAACATAAGCATTCCCACTCCCCAATATGGCAAAGGATTTCAAATAATGTAGAAAATGGGATATAAAGGACAAGAGCCTTTAGGTACAAGAAACTAAGGACTAGTAGAACCTATTGAAATGACATGGAGAGATAGTAAGGAAAAGACCAGATTAGGGTACCTAGAACAAGGGTACACTCAAAAGAAGTATCCCTTGCTTTATGATCAAATCTTGCCACTAGGTTCCCAAAGTGATGAAGATTCAAACAATTGGGAATGTGACTCATTGTCAAGTGAGTCATGACAAGATAAAGAGGTTGATGTCATCCATACCTATACTCCTAACAAGGGAAAAGAAAAAGTCTCAAAATCAAGTCAAAATCAAGCTTCAAGCTCTACCCAAGAGGTCTTAGATAATATTCTAAGTCAAGAAATTGAAGGAAATCAATGGGTAGGAGAACCTTATGTACCATCATGGAGACCTACTATAGAGGAATCTAACCCTAGGTTTAATCCAAGAGATTTTTACCCAACGAAAACCCTAAAGGATTCTAGTGAGGGAGATTTTGACCCTAGTTCTCTAGAGCATCTAGAAGAAGCACATATCATAGATTTGAGTGATACAATGTTCAAACCTTCAAATGAGGTTATTTCCTTAAACCCTATTGAACCAAACCAAAGCATCAATCCCTTGATCCTTATCTATCCTAAACTAATTGAATGGGATTCTATCGAACGTACCATCCTCCCTACATTCTTGAATGATAACTTGGTGTCCCAATACCTTAATGTGGTTGAGCCTTCTTCTACCATGGAATATCAGGAAGAAGTAACAAAGGGAAGTATTCAACTTTTCAGTTCGGAAAAAAGTGAAAAAAACAAAAAAATGGAAAGAATCTAATGTTGAAAACCACATTGTGGCAACATTAAATCAAAAAGAAAAAGAAATAAGGAACATTTTTGAAGGTGAAAACCCAATAGAGGCACCTAAGGAAGAAAGTTCAGATACTTTTCCCGAGCACTACGAGGAAAGATCACCTATCTTAATTGAACCAACAAAGAAAGTACACATTGGGTCAGAATCAAAGCCAAGAATCATACACCTAGCAATGTCCTTATCTAGTGAAGAAAGAAAGGATTTCATCAAATTATTCAAAGAAAAAAAAATCAATCTTGCATGGTCATATAATGATATTCCAGGGCTAGATCCAAATTTAATCATGCATCATTTGAATATTAAGGAAGGAGTGAGACCAGATTAGAAGAAACTAAGAAAGATGCATCCACACATAGCTTTTCTTGTGAAAGTGGAGTTAGAGAAATTTTTGAAAGTAGGGTTTATAAGAGCCATTGATTATGCCGAGTGGATTTCAAACATTGTCTCAATTTCCAAAGTCGATAAATCTATCAGAATTTAGGGATCTTAATCTTGCATGTCCTAAAGATGATTTTCCTCTACTAAGCATAGACACCATCATAGATATAATGGCATGACATTCCATGTTAAAACTTATGGATGGGTTTAGTGGTTATAATCAAATAAAGATAGCACCTGAAGATCAAGACAAGATGGCATTTACATGCGCGTGGGGAACATTCTGCTGGAATGTTATGCCTTTTGGTCTCAAGAATGCTGGAGCAACTTATCAAAGAGCTATGACGACCATATTTCATGACATGATCCATAAGTTCATGGAGGACTATGTAGATGATATACTTACTAAATCCCACTCAAGGGAGGAACAACTACCCATCTTAGAAAATATATTCGTAAGGTTGGAGCAATTCAAGGTAAGGTTAAATCCCAAAAAATGTGCATTTGGTGTTCAATCAGGAAAGCTATTAGGATACATAGTTTTTGCCAAAGGAATAGAGGTAGACCCAGCCAAAGTAAAAGAAATCATGGAAATGGAGGCACCTCAAAATATTAGTCAAATGAGATCCCTTAAAGGAAGGATTCAATCCATCAGAAGGTTCATCTCTCAATTAGCAGAAAAGTGTCACAATTTCACTCAACTCCTTCATAAGGACATAGTTTTCAAATGGGATGAGAAATGTGAAGAAGAATTCACCTTATTGAAGAAATACCTAATGAATCCTCCAACTTTGATGTCTCCAATTAGAGGCAAGCCCTTAATTTTATATATCTCAGCAACAAAACATGCATTAGGGGCACTCTTGGCTCAAGAGAATGAAGATGGAAAGGAAAAAGCCATATAGTACATAAGTAGAACATTGGTGAAGTATGAGTTGAACTAAAATTTTATTGAAAGAGCATGTTTGGATGTAGTTTTTTCTTCCCAAAAATTATGCCATTATATGTTATCCCACAAAATCTGACTCATTGCAAAGATTGATCCTTTGAAATACCTTCTTAGCAAAACAACATTAAATGGAAGATTGGCCAAATGGGTTATGGTCTTAAGTGAGTCTGACATAGATTATGTGGGCCAAAAATATATCAAAGGCCAAGTAATAGCTGATCAATTAGCAAAGTCACCTTTGCAAGATGAACATCCAATCCAAGTGGAATTTCCAAATTCTAAAATTATTAATGTGGAAGAAAAAACATGGCAATTATATTTTGATGGTTCCTATACACAACATGGATTAGGAGTAGGGAATTTATTGATTACTCCTCAAGGGTCTATAATTCCAAAATCATACAAATTTTTATTCCCATGCACAAATAACATAGCAGAGTATGAAGCATTGGTCATTGGCATAAAGTTGGCATTAGAATGGAAAGTAACAGAGCTACAAATCTATGGAGATTCTCAATTGGTTATTAATCAAATCAATGATGAGTATCAAACTAAAGATGATAAGTTGATACCATACAAGAACATGATTGAGAATCTTAAGAAATACTTAACTCTAATTACATTTGAGCAAGTTTCGAGGGATAAGAATAAATTATCAAATGCAATGGCTACTTTGGCATCACTTCTCCAAATACCATATCAAAGCGCCAGATATGAATTCCTGGTAGAAGAAGTTGAGCAACCCGCATTTGACCCTACCCATCCTCACACTATTTTCTTACTAACATGACATGACTCAACCTAGTATGGAGCCATTTACACATACTTAAAAGACCAAATCTTACCCATAGACCAAACCATAAATCAAAAGAAAAGATTTATCTGACAAGCCTCTCGCTACACCTTGATATCTAACATGTTGTATTGCAAAAGTCTAGATAGAATGCTTCTAATATTTCTAGAGAAAGAGGAATCAACCATATCCTTACAAGAAATTCATGAGGGAATTTGTGCCTATTGCATTTGAATGGTTTAACACTAGCTAAGAAACTTCTTAGGATAGGATAATTTTGGCCTTCTATGGAAAAGGACACTTGTCACTTTGCAAAAAGATGTTGTAAATGTCAGTACCATGGGAGCTTGATCCATGTACCAACACAAGAGCTTCATCCTATGACTACACCTTGGCCTTTTTATCAATGGGGTTTGGATCTGATAGGTATGATTTATCCACCATCTTCAAATGGTCATAAATTTATTATTACTACAATGAAGTATTTTACCAAATGGATGGTAGTTGTACCCTTATCCATTGCCATAGGAAAGAAAATATCCTTGTTCATATTAAATCACATAATATGTAGATATGGTGTTCCTCATGCCATCATAATGGATAATGCAAAACATTTCAAAAAAAAGGATTTGAAAGAACTATGTACAAAATTTCATGTGGTGCACCACTCATCTTTAATATATTACCCACAAGGTAATGGACAAGCAGAAGCTACAAACAAGAACATCCTAAAAATATTGAAGAGGACTATGGATAATTCAGGTAGAGACTATCACATTCAAATAAACCCTACTCTATGGGCTTATAGGAAAAGTATTAGAACACCAATAGGGGCTACACCATTCTCCCTAGTTTATGGAGCAAAAGTAGTTTTACCTTTGGAGGTAGAAATTTCATCTTGAAGAGTCTCATTGCATGGTTTACTAAGTAAACAAGACTATAGAGTGTCTAGGTTTCACAAATTGGAGCTATTAGATGAAAGATAGAAATAATCTTTTGACCAATTAAAAGTGTATCAAAATTGAATGACCAGAAACTATAACAAGCATATTAAACCAAGGGCATTCCAAATAGGTGATCTAGTGTTGTGAGAAAATCCCAAGAATCAAGAAGAGAGAGAAAAGAAAGGGAAATCGAAAGAAAACTAGTTAGGACCTTTTGTGATCACTTCATCTTTTGGGATAGGAACCTATAAACTAGTTGATTGTGAAAGAGAAGACTTACAAGAGCCAATAAATAGTATACACCTGAAAAGGTTCTACACATGATGCAATTGAAAAGGGATAAAGAAAAAGAGTATCAGAGATATCCAAAGAGCATCCTATTTATTGTACATAGTCAAAAGAGATCTTGAAAAATTCAAAAATGGTGAAAAATAGAAAATAGAAAACAAATCAGAAATACTGAAAAGATCAAAAACATTCAAAAAGATGTTGTCTTGGTGAAAACCTAGCAAATAGGTGCCTTGATAATATAAAAATCAAAAAATTTGAAAAAGGAGAAAATACAAAAAAATTAAAAAAAGATAAAAAGTGCCTCGGTGAAAACCTAGCAAATAGGCACCTTGGTAGCAAAAAAAGGAAAAAAGCTTGGAAAATAGAAAAAAATAAAATCCATTCAATCAGTGAAAACCTTGTAAATAGGAGCCATTGAAAGTCCAAGTCAGCTTCATGCCTAGCGGTCATCCTTTTAAATATTGCATTCACCAGGATTTGTATATATTGCATAATAAAATTCCATAGTTGCATTTGCAAGTACCTAAAGGTCTCATCACTAATCTAGTCTGTAAATTGTCCCAAGTCCCATAACACACTTACTTCAAACTGGGGGCAAATCTACTCTAAAGGAGGAAGGACTCATCAAAACAAACATCAGTTTGACACCAAATCATAAATCAAAACACTTACACAATCAAATCCAAATCCTAATCCAAACTTCAAATCAAACAAAAAATTTTGATCCAAGATCTCACAAGGACACTTATCTTTATCAGGATTAAAATTATGAAATGGATAGAACTATACTTGAACTATGAATTTGAAAAATGATGAATTTTTTTTTTCTAAGTGTTGACTTGATTGATGAAATCATGTCTTTCTAGCGAATCAATGAAAGTTTTAAAACTAAACAAGCTATGATGAAAGCATGATATTTTATTGGTTTTTGAATGATTGTCTTAAGATCAAAGTTTAAAGTATGTATTATTTGTCTAAGGACATGATCATCAAAGAAACATCAATGACATGTACATATGGAAAATTGAGATCTTTGTTTTTTTACACAAAAGGATACCTTGGCTATTTTGATGTTAAATATCATAATACTCCACTTGCAACATAGAATCCAATGAAATTGGTATTCGTACTCTCATGATTGATTTCAATTAGTGATTGTTGTACCAAGGGTGGAAAAGCAATGAAAAAGGTGAAAAAGGTATTCATATCATCATGGTTGAACTAGTGATGGTTGTACTAATTTCGGGTTTCAAAATTGCTCAATGATGAATATAAAATCTTAAATTCTATGAATAGTGAAAGCTAGCTCCATAAATCCTAGATTAAATGCATTTAAGGTATTTTTTCCTTTCTTAGTTTAAAAATAGATTTGAAAAAGAGAAATAGAAAGGGGGGTGGAGTTCATAAAAAATTGAAAAATCAAATGATCATCAAAAACTATATGTGATAGACTGTGTTGGAAATAAAAAACAAAAAACAAAGGTTCCTTGCATTAGGACATTTGCATTTAAATCATCTTGAATTTAAGTTCATTACATATCATTATCATCTTGCATTCATTTGCAGTAATCTTAACTCATTTTCATTGTATTAAGTTGCATTCACTTTAAAAATCAAATCACTATATTATCATATTAGTTCACATCCATAGAATTCATTTTAAATTACATTTACATTAGTTTGCATACATATAGTCTCTTCCATTCATTATCTTTCATTATTCCATTTAAGTTACATTGCATTAGGTTGTACTCTTTTTAAATCAAATCTTTCACCATGTCATTTAGGTTCATTTAAGTTCATTGCATTATTTTGCATCCATTAATTAAGCCCTCATCATTTAATTACATTAATTACATCATTCCAAATTCATCGTTAAGACATTACTAAGATTGCATTGCATTCATTCTACAACATTTCATTTCAAGTCATCTCATTAGTACATTGCATTGTTCATCTAGGCGCATTCATCAAAATTCATACATTTAAACATTGAATTATATTCAAACTTAAGTGTGTTAGGTCATTACATTTACATATAAGATCATCATTATATCATTTACATCATTAATCATTAAATCATCCAAATCCATACATTACATTACATTTCCACTACATTTACATCACATTTTACATCTCATTTATATCCATTACATTACATACATCCATAACATCAAATAAATGCATCAATAAGTACCATCACATAGCATTATTCATTAAACCATTACATATACATCATCATACATCATAAAAATTAAACCATGTGTCATATGCATCCATCTATTCTATGTCATAAATAAGACAATCATTTACATCAATAGAAGAATAAACATGTGCATTCATATCATAAATTGCATTTAGAAAAGCATAAAAAAAAAGCATGTAGAGATAGAATCATATAGATCTACATATCATATAAAGCACCTGTAAAAAGGACTCCAACACATGATGACATCATATAACATAAATCTATCAAGGAGTATCAAAGTCCATAAGATCATCAAAGTCCATCAACATCTATGAGACAAAATTCCATCAAAGTATAACAAGTATTAAATCATAAACAACATCATCTAATAAAAGAATAATGAGAGTCCAATGTCTCGAGATAAAAAATGAATCATCACAATGTACATCAACGAATGTATAATCATATAAAACTCAATTGCTAGAACCACTAGAACCATCAGGACCAGGGTCATCATCTAGAGCTCTAATCGAGCTAGCCTGTAATATGTGCTGATTCATGGCATCCATAAAGGCCTACATCATGCTACCTAGCTGACTAACCTACTATCCAATATTAGATACATAAGACTGTAGAACCCAAACATTAGCAATAGACACTAGAGCCTCTGTAGTAGGAGCCTGAGTAGGTGGAGCCTGTGGAGGAGCCTGTGGTGGAGCCATGGAAGAAGATGGAATAGAAAAAGATGGAAGAACATAAGAAGATGGCATGGAAGAAGAAGAAGAAGGAGCCTATGTAGGAGGATCTTGTGGAGGTGGAGGTGCTAGATGACCCTGTGCCTGATCAAGGAGAATCTGTGCAGCCTATGCATCTACATCAACAATGACCTATGCATCGATGTACTTGAATACCCTAACTCTATGTTGGCCCCATCTAGCTAATCTATGGATACCAAATTGATATAGGGCTTTGTAAGGTCCACCTCTAACTCTCACCCATCTACCCTCATTTGTACACCACCCCTAGGAGGAATAGGAGCAGCAGTAATCACAAGCATAACAATCTTGCCTCCTCTATCACCCCATTGACCCTGTCATCCCTGATGACCTCGTCTCTGACCACCACCACCACCATCACCATCCCCACCTTTGTCATTAGAATCCTCAATCCCTAGCACTCTCTCAACTGGATTAGTAAACCTAGGAAATAGGTTTCGAGTGAACCATGCTACATAGTCATCAGTCATACCTGCATCTACTATATGGTCCCTCATATCCCATGCAAGGTGGGGTAGCTCTAAAACATCAGTGTGGGTTATTTGATAATCAATCAGTGGGCCCCATAAGGACCTCTCAATTTGTACTCAGGCATATAAGGCCAATCCCTATGGCATAACCTAGATGCGGCCATACTAGCGTAGGACCCTCAAAAAGTAGAATCTCTTTATAATCAAGGGCGTGTGCCCTATCATCCAACAAACCATGCATATAAATGAAAAATTCACCACATCCTCAGGTTATGCCTGAAAACCAATGTACGGTCACCAAATGACTGATCAATGTTATCAATGATACACTGCCAATAATCTAACTTGCCCAAATGGGCCTGCACCACCATACCCTCATACATCCATGAGAAAGGCCAACTTGGATCACGATGTCAGACAGAGATAGGTCAAGTGATAGGGATGTGATCCCATGTCCACAACTGTAAAAGGACCACCTCAGCAGAAAGAGTGGCCTCACATTGATAAACCACATTATGTAGCTCATGATATAACTATGCAAGTGTGTGTGTGAAAATTATACCTGATTTGTAGACACAACACTTCAGTAAAACATTAGAGGTTAGTGATAATCAAAATCGTGCAAAATTGAAATCTAATCTAACCAAGTGATTTACTGCCTTCTAGTAGGTGCGAGATTAATGTTCTCAGATTGTTATCAAGATCAGTGACCTAGACGACACCTAAATGAAGGATTTGAATGCAATTGATCTAGATATGAATTGAATGCAATTATTCTATTTTTTTTTGGGTATTTTCTATGCAATGAGAATGATAAAAACTGATATGAATCTATGCTAATATGAAAATTGATATGCTATGAATGCTATTGAAAATTGATATGCAATGCTAATCTAACAATGATATGCAATATGAATGCAAAAATAAGATTGATCTCACAAAGATGTTGATTTGCAAGAGCTTTGATTCTTCAATTCTAATTCTCCAGCATAAGTTTGCACAATTATGAGATCCTGTGGATGCAAATTTGAGAGATTTTAGAGATGAATTATGAAGGGCTGAACCTTGTTTTTATAGAAATCCAAGGCTTTGGAGGTGCATGAGAAAAAGCCATAAATCACTCAAATAACTCAGGTTGATTTTTGAGTTATTTTTAAATAAAGGATAATTAACTCACAAAAACATGCAAAAGCTAAGCTTTAACTCAAAATAGAGTTTAGCTTTAATTGATAATTGATAGTTGTTTGCTTTTATGATTGTACATGTTTTATTTATGAATTAATTTAATAATAAAGTGATTTATTTCCAACTTAACTGCTTTTAAAAATAAAACAATTGATTTATGGGTTAATCAATTATTTTACCAAACTTTGATTAAAAATTATATTATTAAATAATGACAACTTGCTTTAATTAATTAAATAAGAATTTAATCAATTATTCATAGGAATTTTGATTTATTGTCAAAATTAAATAATACAATTAATAATAGATATAATTAAATTTAATTAAACAATTAAGTGGTAAATATTAAATCTAATTAATTAAATATGAAAATATTCAATTAATCAAACTTTAGGATAAATGTGATTTATTGCCAAATAATTATAAAATTACAGATAATTATGACGATTAGAAATATTACTAGGAATATTCCCCGATGCAGAATTTAAGATAATCAATTATGATTCGATGATGTTTAGATGTGCCTTAGGTTAGGACTTCTATGTTGATTTCATTCGAATTGTTGATATAGGAGATTAATGAACTTATAGCCCATTTTTGGGGTATTACATTTTTCCCCTCTTTGAATTACTGTGCGAAGCGCAGTGGTTCAAAGATAGTCTATGTTTGATAGAGATATGAAACTGATTCAAAAGATAAACCGATCTCAAGATAGAAACCGATTGAAAGATATTGAGATAGGAGGTCCTGAATGACCAGAGATAATGTTTACTATAGCAGCAATGAACTGATGATTGCGAAAAAGTGTCAAAATGCCTGATTCTGAACCTTAGGATTGATAAGAAGTGAGTGACTCATTCTAGACTCGATTGTCTTAGTAGAACTAGCAGGTATCACATCCGAATCCTTCAGTTGCCGAAGAACCAAGTAAAGAACACTATGACCCGATGGTTGCAAAAACTGATACATTTTACAAGATTAGGAGAATACCAGATTGATATGGATTGATGAATCTGATATGCCCCAAGTGATGATAGATTTGCCCCGAGCGATGAGGTCTTTTTTTTTTTGATGAATCAGTAACTAGACGTGATTGTTTGTCTTGATTACTGATGAAAGATATTGATAGATTTGATTGACAGACTTTGAATGATGTGCAATACCATGCCCCCTTCGGGATTAAAATTGAAATCTGACAAGAAAAGTCAGCATTAATAGTTTAGAAGCATGTTAATTGATTTGAGAAGTGGTTAAACACGTCTGAGAACGCATTCTGCATCATTTAGAGGTCCTGGAGACCAAGTTTGACTAGGTGAAACCATGAGTTGACCATGGTTGACCAAGTTGAATTTTTGATATTTTGATGTAAGATAATCAGTTAAGTTGAATACTAGATTTCTGTGATGATTGAAGGTCGAATATGCAAGTAGTTAATAATATGAATAATCTCATATTTTAATTTTGATCCCGAAAAAGGATTCTACTTGCTGTTTCATTGGAGGAACCTTCATGTGGGATTCAGCTCTTGTTAGATTTGAAGATGCGATTTGAAGAATCATTTAAGCTTCGAAGTTTATTTAGCCATTGTGAGATCATGCAAAGATGAAAAATGCAAAGAAGCATGCAATATGAAATGCAACCTAAGACCTAGGACCTAGTCACTGATCATATGTTGATTTGTTATCATCATTGAACTTTTAGGTAACCGGATAAATCAATACAATACCCACTAGCTATGAAACCATAGACATATGAATATCGATTTGTATGCGTAAGAATCAATACAACACCCACTGGTTATACAACCATGGACATATGAATATTGATTTGTTTTCGGAATGTTGGATTAGATATAAGCACCAAGGCACAAATGCCAGGATGACCTGAATATCATGTCCATGTTGATATAGTAATTTATGCAAGCATCAAAACATAAACATCATGATGACCTGAGTACGCCTTGTGTTGCAAACACATCAAACAGTCAAGAGATCATTCTAAATCCAATGTGAATTACTCGTAGTGACCCTTTATCATTCACATCCTTAGGCAAGATTGCGTTCCACAGTAGGAGAAAGAACTTACTCAAAAAGACAATAGTTAGATCAAACTTCCTTGAATTGTCTGGGTATCAATGGTTGAGGTACACATGGCCATCCAATTCAAGATAGAGGCTCTTATAGTCGGACACCATTTCAATCCAGAATTTCCAAAGTTGTTAGATTTTCACATACAAGCAGAAGACAAAGAAAAGATTATGCCCCCAGTCATCACTCTCTAAATCCTATAAAGGACATCATCGAAGAGCTCAAAGGGACACAATATGCAAAAATCTCAATGTGAATCAGTAAGCATACAAGGAGATAAAAGCATGTAAAAAACATAGATTGTTTTCAGTTGAGTTTTGATGTTTGATTGCCGTGTTGTAGATGCAAAATCCTTTCTGGAGATGAGACTGACTGACTGACTCACATGAAGCTTCAAAGGACTCTAACTAGATATGATCCATCTAAGATACATGGAGACCATAGGATATGACATTGATTGCCCCCAAGTTTGAACATTGATAGGATACAGACGCTTGAGCTGGTTGGTGTACAGACTGACTTATTGAAAACTGGAAATGCAGAAACAAACTGGGAGATATGTACAAACTAAAGCAAGACTGAAAGCTAGGAAAGACCAAGATTGCACTGATAGATGGATCATTTTGAACAAGTGGCACCCGTTTGCTAGGTTTTCACCATCTTGGTAGAGATTCTATTTTTGCTACCAAGGTGTCTGTTTCCAAGTTTTCACCAAGGCACTTTTTTCTTTTTTTTCTTTTTTTTTAATTTTTCATTTTTTCTTTTTTTTTGTACTTTTGATATTTTTTTGATTTTTTTGTGAATCATCAAGGCACCTATTGCTAGATTTTCACCAAGATGTTCATTTTTTCAGGACTTTTTCTAATTTTTAAGATTTTTTTAGGACATTTACCAAGCACTGAATGCCTTAGGCTTAGAATTTCTTTAGATGGAGAACGTTGATTGGTTCTCGGAGCTGTTCTCCTTCAATCATTGAGAGTTGATAGGTACCAGAGCTAAAAGTAGCAGTGATAACAAAGGGACCCAGCCAATTGGGTTTGAACTTCCCCTTGCGTTCTCGATGTGATTGAATTTTAGGATTTTCTCTCAAGACTAGATCACCAACCTAAAATTATCTATGTCTGAATTTCTTGTTGTAGCCTCTAGACATTCTCTTCTGATATACTCTGAGATGATCATACGCTACTTGTCTGTGCTCATCTAGTAGTTCTAGTTCTTGTAACCTAGACACTCTGTAGTCATCATCGGTGACAAGTCCATGCATTCTGATTTTGAGTGATGGGATTTCAACCTCAATAGGCAGTACCACTTCAGACCCATAAACTAAAGCAAAAGGTGTAGCCCCAGTAGGTTTTTTGATACTTGATCTAACACTGGTTCTGTTACTGGTTCTGATACTGATTCTGATACTAATTCTGATAATTGTTCTGATACTGGTTCTGATACTGATTCTGATACTGATGCTAATAATTGTTCTGATACTGGTTCTAATATTGATTCTGATACTGATTCTGATAATTGTTCTGATACTGGTTCTGATGCTTGTTTTGATATTGGTTGTGATACTTGTTCTGATAATTGTTCTGATACTAGTTCTGATACTTGTTCTAATAATTATTCTGATACTGGTTCTGATACTTGTTCTGATAATTATTCTGATACTTCGTATACTTGATAGCATCTTTTTCCATTTGCAAACTCCCAAGCAAGATCATATCGTGCAGTCCCAATGTCTAACAAGGTGGAGAACAAGAGGGATTAGCAAGCTAGTGGAAGAGATGGAAGATAAGAGAATGAAGGAGAATGAAGGGAAGAAATCCTCAAGGGAAAACTCCTCAATAATACTCAAGCTAGGGAAAAATCATCATGGAAAGCATATTTGGATAAGTAGGGAAAGGCTAGTATAGGATAAGTCACAAAAGCGTAGTGCAAGAGTAGGAATGAATGCAATCCAAAGGAATAGACATTTCAAGAGGCTTCATAGCACTGTGTTTTACTCTTTCTTTCTTTTTTTATTAGATCAAGACCAAAGGGGAAAAGGATAGCGATAGGCAAAAATGAATGGAGGAAGATGGATATGAAGGCTAAACATGGAAGGAATGAAAGCAAGATCACCGTAAGATAGCTCACAAAATAGCCAAATATTCATGTATAGATCAACATTGTCAAGATCAAAGAGAGAAGATGGAATGGATGAAATATGTAGAAGAACTACGCATGATGCTTGATTGCCAGGTTTTCATCATGGTACTTATCCAAGGTGCCACAAGGAAGTGGTTTTCACCATAGGATGAATTTATTTCTCTTTACTTTTGCTACCAAGGTGCTTGTTTCTAGGTTTTCACCAAGGCACATTTTCAATTTTATTTTATTTATTTTTTGGAAGAAGGCAAGCTTTTTAGATAAACCATGATATGCTAAGGATTCAAAATGATATGCTCAAAGATGCTGATAGGGAAAGGGAGATGGAAAAGAAAAATGGAGGATAAGGTTTTATGTAAAGCAAGTGAGGTTGGAAGATAGGAGGAATAGGCAAATGAGGAAAAATGATAGAAGGTAGAAGGATAATGTATGGAAGGATTGTGAAAGGGTAGATGGAAAGGAAGGAAAGTTCAACATCAACACATACCTTGAAGGGTGGTGAGAGGATGGAGGAATTGTGAATGAAAGAATACATGAAGGAATATGGTGAATGTTTAGTAGAGGTTGTGGTTTAGGCGCATGGAATGGAAAAATATTTTTGGAGGGAGATGAAGTGGAAGCCTTTAGAAGCTTGAATGTCAATTTCGCTTTTTGCTCAACACAAGACTCTTTCAAGAGAGACTTTGGAATCCATATAGCCGTAGGATTTTTATTTCCTTTTGATGATCTAGAGAGAATATCTTCAATGATAGATTTTGGAACCCATACTTGTCTTGTAGTTTTTTTCTTAGATATCTCTTTTGACTTTATGCCTCTGTGTCGATTAGAGGAGACATGGTGATCTTCTTTTTTTGATGGATTCTTGCATTGCTTCTTTTTCTTGTATTGAACATTCAAGTTACTTCCAAAAGACTTGGGATTTGTGGAAGAGGGAGGATATGACTGGTTTAGATGGGTGGGTGGATGAAAAGGATTCAAGGGTATGCATCTATGTTGATCTTGAGGAAAGATGAGAGATGGAGGTATGTAAGGACCCAAAATGGATGGCGAATCAAGAGAGTTAGGAGGAGAAAGTGAAGGGACATAAGGACCCAAGATGGAAGGAAGGCATGAAGCCCTTAGTAGTGGTGGAAGAGGTCCAAGGATGGAAGTAGAAGATGCAAAAGGATAATCAATAAGTTCATCAGCATCTATATGACAACCAAGGATATCAACATCTTTAGAGTGAGCATTAGAATTTTCAATAGAATCATGGACATCTTAAATATGAGCACCTTCTTTGATAGGATTGTTCAAAGCTTGCAAAGACTTAGGAAAAGTAGAAAGTGGAAGTGAACATGGAGTGGTAGAACAAGAAGATGAAAGACTTTGATCTTGACAAGGATCTTCGGATAGCATAAGCGTATAATTTTTCTCTTGTTTTTCAATAGGCTTAACATTGGAAGGAACACCATTTTTACCAACCTTAATGGAAGTATCATCTTTGGAAAGCACAAGCATAGTAAGGTTATTTTGATTGTCAATAAGCTCTATAGTGTAAGTAGTAGCTTGATCTTGCTTAGGCGAAGACTTAAGACATGGTGGAATGCATGAAAAAGGGGGTACAGGATCAAAAGAACCTTGAGGTGGATAAGAGACATCATGAAAAGGAGTGGATGACATGGAGGGTTCTTGATCTTGATCTTTCTTTATGTTCTTTTCTTCATCATTTTTAGAGTCCTCTTGACATGGAGCCACTTCTAAGGACAAGGAAGCATGTTGGGATTGTATGGATGACTTTGGAAGAGATGGTGGAGGACTAGCTAAAGTAGGGATTATAGCATATGAAGGCTTAGGATCTTTAGGTTTATCATTATTGAAAGTATTTGTAGCCAAGTGAAGGATAGCTTGAGTTTCTTTAAGAGGTAGCCCTGGAGGATAACTATAGGGAACCACATGAAAAGTATCAAGGCTTGTGTCGAATGAAAGTTTTGTGAAAGATTTGAAAGACTCGGAAGCTTTAGGAAATGTACAAGTATTGGAGGAAGTAGGGGATGGAAGGGAACTATCACCAGACAAAGGTTCAACATTAACATGATCTTGCTTGAGAAGATAATCTTTATTTTTAGCAAGAGAGTTCATAGAGGAGAGATCCTTATAGTATTGACATTTCAAACTAGCACGATGTATTTTATAGTCCTCAGCAGTAGTAGATGGATCATCATCAAGGTATTGTCCACAAAAGCCATCAAAGTCTCTTTCAAAATTAGAATCATATAGATCACCATCACGATCTATCCAATGTGATGGCCCATTTGTAGTAAGTAGGAATGAATGACGAGGAGGACTCTTAGGAACAGGGGTGTCATAGGTATCATTACATTGTCTATCATCATAGTCATCATAGTCTTCAAAGCTTGATGTGTCACTCTCTGTGGAAGAGGTATCATAAGGGTTGTCATGTTGCTCACATTTTGTCTGAGGGCATGGTGACCTGTACAAGTCTTTATCAAATGGAAAAGAGCATAGAGTTTTAATGGAGAACTCTTTAGGTTCTTTTTCTTTCTCAAGTTTGTCAAGCTAGACTTGCATAGCTTGCAGCTGCTTCATCATAGCAGTGATTAGAGATTCTTCCTCTTGTGTACTGATTCTTTGAGACATGTCTACTGATTCTCAATGGCTACTGCTCTGTTCTTGACACAATGATATTTTTGACAAATTCTAAAACTAGGCTGGAAACATTGGATATCTTGCAATTTGACAATTTCTGACAACTCTCTCAAATTTTTCCAAATGACACTCTGCAGACTCATACGACATTGGGTATTCTATGAAATGACAGTTGCTAAACTCATACGATAGTTGGGTAGAAATGAAACGACAGTTGTCAATATCATATGACAGTTGCTAACAGGGTTTTGACTTCCTTGGATTTGCTAGCATGAAAACTCGTACGACATTGGGTTCTCAATCATACGACAGATGGGCAATACTGAAATGACATTTGACAAAACTCGTATGACTTTTGACTTCTTGAAATGACTTTTGACTCCAGAAAAAATTTTACGTCAAATTTTGCAAAACTTAAGGTTTTCAATTTTGGATTGTTTGCAAATTGTACTATCCAAATTTTGAAGGTTATACCAGATTTGATCTTTTTTAATAGCCAAGTAGATAAACAAACACGTAGAATAGCAAGCAAGTGATTCCAAGCACATCTGAAAACAATGAACAAGGGCAAAAGCAACCTTGTGCATGAACAATCAAGTGACCAAATTGTTCTAATCCCTGAGAGTACTAATTGTGTATGTTCTGAAAAGTTTTGCAATAACACACATATACCTGAGAATGAAAAAAAATTGGCCTCTCTAGGGTTTTTAGTAATGGTTTGACTCTGCAACTTTTATGATTCAAAGGGGTGAACTCCAATCGCGGCGCACCAGGGTTTTGACACAGTCCGAGAACTTAATCTTCAAGAGTTGCTAGGGAGGTCTGACAACCCAACAATGAACCATACCCGTGGAGATTTCTTCCACAAGGACATTTATATGGTGGCTGTCACTACCATGGCGAAAATGGCTATTACCGCTCGAGGTTCCATCAATGCAGTTTTCCTTGTAAAGGGATTATCCGCTACAGTTAACCCTCTCTAAAGGTGACTCACAGATTTATACCACAAGGGGACTTGGCTCCAGATCCAAGGTTTTTGACACCTTTTCACTTTTAACCCAAACAAAGCAAGTAGATTAATCCAACATGCTAAGACAAAGTTTTGTTCCACCAAGGTCTGTGATATCAACTCCACGTGATCTATCAACCTCTCTAGGGAGAGAATGTATCAATCAATAAGAGAAGATGCACTAACCAATTTTGATTCACCAAAGCTCGTGATATCAACCCCACGTGATCTATCAACCTCTCCAGAGAGAGAATGTGTCGATCAATAAGAGAAGACTCACTAACCAAGTTGAATGTGAAACACACTAAGTATCCTCCCTACCTACAAGGATTTTGTTGTCAAGGAAGGATTTCGCTAGGAATCCAATCTCTCAAGAATCACGAATAGTGTTCATAGGGCCTAATTACTATGTGAGCATAGATATATTCCTGAAAGCAAATCTACCAAAAGTACCCAAAAAGCAGAAAGAAGAACACTTAACGCTTAAAGCGAATATGAGATGAGTCCACAAGGTGGAACACTTAACACCTCACACAAGCTGAAAATGAGTCCAAAACTTAGAAAACAAGTGAGTTCCTAAAAGCACAAAAGGGTTGCCAAGTGGAACACTTAATGCTTCTGTCCTGTTGACCCCTCCCCTTTATGGCGCTGAGATTGCAACCACGAGGCGAAAATGAGGGGCCGGTGGATTAGCGAGTCCAATAACCTAAGATAGCAATCAAGATCAATCACAAGTATTCTAAGACTACTTAATGAATCCTTAAGGGATCACAACTTAGTATCAAATTATGCAAGTGTGTAGAAATAGATCAAAAGCATGAAAAGATGCACACAAGCTTGACACGTGAGAGATTTATTTTAAGTCCCAAATCAAAATATTATTAGATAAAGAAGAATACCTGAGATCCTTGCAACACGCTTAGTAGATTTTACTTGATTTTTAGTAATTTTTGTTGAGCTTTTCCATGCAAGCAAGTGACGAACTCTCCAACAAGCAAACAAGCAAACAAGATATGCAAAATATATTCAACTTATGAAAACCCTAAGGTTAGATCTAAAAATTAATTTTTAGGAGCAATAATAACCAAAAATTAATCCAAATGACAACTCATATCATGCATTGAATCATATGAAAAATAAGTGCATACCCATCACAAAATTTTAATTTTTTTGCACTACATTTGACCTAGTCAACAAGATCTAATTTTTTTGATATGATTTTGGCCACAAAAATAGAAATTTAGAATAGAGACCCCTACTAAAAAATAGAGAGCTTTCCAAAGATACAAAAATTTTAGAAAAATCTCTTCATTTGTGCCCTAGAGACCCGTTTTATCAAAACAGACCAGTTTTTACAAATTGACTATTTGAGATATTAAATTGCATCCAAATTTAAAACACAAATAATATACCTCCTATATAATTTGAAGAGCTTTCCGAAAATGTAAAAATTTTCAAAAAATATTTTGATTTGCGCCAAAAATTAATTTTTTATGAAAACTCGAAAAAAAATTATTAAAAATTTGAAACATTTCATAAAATTCTAAATTTTTTATCGAAGCTTTCTTGATATGTTAGAAATCTGAAAAAAAAAATTTAGACCAAAAATCCAAGCCGTTTGGGAGATAAAATTAAATCTTTAAAACTTTGGGGTTTTAGCTCCCCAAAACAATCAAAACCAACATGCAAAGGTGGGTTGCCCCACGGTGGGCACTAGAAATGTGTGTGTGAAAATTGTACCTGATCTATAGACATAACACTTCAATAAAACATTAGAGGTTAGTGATAATCAAAATTATGCAAAATTGAAATCTAATCTAACCAAGTGATTTACTGCCTTCTAGTAGGTGCAAGATTAATGTTCTCAGATTGTTATCGAGATCAGTGACCTAGATGACACCTAAATGAAGGATTTGAATGCAATTGATCTAGATATGAATTGAATGCAATTATTCTTTTTTTTTTTTGGTATTTTCTATGCAATGAGAATGATAAAAACTGATATGAATCTATGCTAATATGAAAATTGATATGCTATGAATGCTATTGAAAATTGATATGCAATGCTAATCTAACAATGATATGCAATATGAATGCAAAAATAAGATTGATCTCACAAAGATGTCGATTCACAAGAGCTTTGATTCTTCAATTCTAATTCTCCAGCATAAGTTTGCACAATTATGAGATCCTGTGGATGCAAATTTGAGAGATTTTAGAGATTTTAGAGATGAATTATGAAGGGCTGAGCCTTGTTTTTATAGAAAACCAAGGCTTTGGAGGTGCATGAGAAAAAGTCATAAATCACTCAAATAACTCAAGTTGATTTTTGAGTTATTTTTAAATAAAGGATAATTAACTCACAAAAACATGCAAAAGCTAAGCTTTAACTCAAAATAGAGTTTAGCTTTAATTGATAATTGATAATTGTCTGCTTTTATGATTGTACATGTTTTATTTATGAATTAATTTAATAATAAAGTGATTTATTTCCAACTTAACTGCTTTTAAAAATAAAACAATTGATTTATGGGTTAATTAATTATTTTACCAAACTTTGATTAAAAATTATATTATTAAATAATGACAACTTGCTTTAATTAATTAAATAAGAATTTAATCAATTATTCATAAGAATTTTGATTTATTGTCAAAATTAAATAATACAATTAATAATAGATATAATTAAATTTAATTAAACAATTAAGTGGCAAATATTAAATCTAATTAATTAAATATGAAAATATTCAATTAATCAAACTTTAGGATAAATGTGATTTATTGCCAAATAATTATAAAATTATAGATAATTATGACGATTAGAAATATTACTAGGAATATTCCCCGATGCAGAATTTAAGATAATCAATTATGATTCGATGATGTTTAGATGTGCCTTAGGTTAGGAGTTCTATGTTGATTTCGTTTGAATTGTTGATATAGGAGATTAATGAACTTATAGCCCATTTTTTGGGTATTACAGCAAGCACACAAGAGCCCTAATCGAATCTATGAGCCTATGCAATCATATCCTCCAGAATACAACCCCAATCAACATAAAAACCATGACCTTGCCAATTAGGTAGAAGGAAACCACCAACAAGAGCACCAAGAACCACAGGAAGCACTGTAAAGGATGGAAAATGTGCCCACTAAATAGACTCATCCCTAATGGTAGGATCAAAAAATACCCACCTGCATGTTGTCCCATCATACACCTAATCATAATATATTAGCTCCCCATGAGTAGGGATGCGAAGTAACTGATACACATCCTTGGGAGTGATGGTCATCTCCCCCATCGGCAAGTGGAAAGTATTATGTTTAGAGTGTCATCGCTCTACCATAGCTGTCAGTAGACCTTGATTCACACAAAATTGAGGGAGAGAGAGAAGAAAGGATAAACCACATTGGCCAATAACTTGGCACTCTGCTTCACTCAAGTCATCTATCATACTGAATGGTAGTGGGTAAAGGCCACGGACATCGATGTTTTTAAGCTTAGCCTGCAAAAGCAAGTTAAACACATCAGAAATCAAAATCATTACATTTTGGATCATCTTAAGTCAATCAAACATTTAAACCTATCAAATTACAATCAATTTTCCTGATTCTATTTAGAGAGGACAAAAAATTTATCATCATCCATCAGGTAAATCAAGATTGACCATCAAACATTCAATATGACATGACTAGAATTGACATCATACAACTCACTATCAAATCAGACTTGATACCAAAGCCAATCAACTGATTGATGACACTAGACAGATCAAAAAACTAACTCAAAATCTTACAAATTTCACCAAAGATGGTGTATGCACTATTTAATTTCTTAAAAGCGCTAAAAATCAAAAGCACAACATAAAGTGTTAAAAGTGCTACAAAAATTAACAAATGTGTAACAACAATGTGTACGCACTACAGAACTTAGTACGCACTACAGGAAACCCCTGTATGCACTGCTAAAATAATCAAAAGTGCATTGACAATTATACGCGTTGCAAGATATGGTGATTGTGAATCATGCCCTAGTTCTAACACTTGTATGAACTACTAAAACTAGCATATGTGCTATGGAAAACTGTGGATGTGCTTTAAAAAGTGTGTACTTGCTGCTAAAACTATTGTATGCACTATTAATTTGAAAAAAAGAAAAAATATGGTTTTTCCTATTAAAATCTTATTTTTTAAAATTAAATACAAAAATTTGATAGAGAAAGTTATTGGAGTACATACTGAAGGTCCGTAGCTAGGTGGACGCAAATAACGAGGGCCTCGCTCAAACCTATGCTCACAAATTGGGATCATCATCGTCGAAAAGGTCAGAGAAAAAAGTCAAAAGGGGAGGTAAAAATGAATAGTAAAAAGACCTTTTACCCCTATATATAGGCCATTTTGACCTAAAAAGGTGTTGTTTAGTAGGAAATGACCACAGACCCAAATTTTTCACCCATTGAGCCAAATCAAGGGCATTTGTCATCATATCATCATGAAAATATTGTCGGAAATGAAATCAAAATTCATTATTAATTGACCTAATTTAATGTAAAATAATATAAAATGCAATATCTTTCACCTAAACTCAAATTTCATTTCATTTCCGAGGGGGCATACACTCAGATAATCAAGATCGACATCATAATAAGTAAATTAGGGGCACGACCATCAAATCAAAAATTAGTCTTTTATCAAAAAAAAAATTGGCTTATCAATTGAAAGGGGCATCAAACATCAAATCATATCAAATCAGGCAACATATTAGACAACCTATCAATAGATCGACCATCAAGGACCTAAAATCAATAAGAACCGCATCAATTTTATCATTGAAATCTGCAACTTCTATCAAGCATCAAATCAAACATCAAAGCTAATTAGGAATTTGCATCAAAATGATCAAGACATTCTTTGAACCGATATGCTTTGTGCATCAATTCAAAGAGGGGCATTTGTAATCACCTAAAAATGGACAAGATCAATTAAGTGAGCAACCAAGGAAAAATCAAGGCAATTAAATCAAATCAAGCTAAAATCAAACCAAAATTGCAATCAAACCATAATACAAATTTAATTGAAAATCAAAAGCCATTAAATCAATTTAAATCAAGTAAATCATGATAAATCAATTAATTGTGCAATTAATCTAATTAATTACATAGTTCATTTAAATAAAATCAACCCATTCAAGGGGTACACATGGCTAAACATTTTAAATAAATTCAATTAATAAATCCTAATTTTTCCTCAACCACCGAATGGGAGGAAAATGCATCAACCAATAGGATTTGAGAACCAATCTCACATGGATCAAAATCACATCGAATCTCCATCACACATAAGGAGAAAGAATCTTGTCCACCCATTTTGTCCTCTTGTCCCAAGCTTTGAGGAAAAAATATTTAAATGGTCTCCAAAGGTGGAACCATGGACTTAACCCTAATCAAACCATGATCAAATAAACTCTACCCCCTACCCTTGCCAAAATCTATAAAAGAAAAGAATAATTGAAGTAATAAGGATCCACAAATATTTGAATAGCACCAAACCTCTTGCAATTTTAATCTAGAAAGGAAAATCTAGAGCTAATTAGTTGTAATTTCTTTTGGAATTAATCTTTTAGCTTGTTTATCATTTCTTTCTCATATTAGGACTATCACTAATGGAAGCTTGCTGAGATCTTTGCATTAGCAAACCTAATTAGAGAGTCATAGAGTTCTCAATTATTATTAATTTTGCTTAATTAGATTTCTATTTGTGGTAATTTAGTTGTTATTTTGAGTTATTGATGATACTAACCCTATGAAGGTACTTAATCTAGTACACATTCACAAGATAAATCTCAAGGCCAAACCATCATTTATCCACTTCTTTCATTATATTACAACTAGTTATTTGAAACATATTACATAACATATTACAATTATCTCCTCAAGGGGATTGCAATATTATATCAATACATCAATAAGAAGATACAATCATGATAAATTGTACAGTAATCATCATCTAGTTGCATGCAAAATGAAACTTCAAAGAACAACCAAGTCCATCCAATAAGCTCATGAACAACTTTGATAACTTGATGAGAAAAATATTTTCCACCCAACCATGTGGAACCTTGAGGCTCACTCCTTTTGAGCTAGGAGATAGACACAAGTCCCCACATTAGACAAGTATCACAACAAGGCTATAACACATAATAAAAAATCACAAGCAAACCAAGTTTGACATAACATATACCCAAGGGTTTAAAATGGAATATCTTAAAGGAAACTCAAGGAATACAACAAGGGACACATAACCAATAAGGAAACCATAGATACCCCAAGAAACTAGAGGATAATCACAAGATAATTCAAAGGGAATCCTAGGACACATAGCATACTTTCATCACATAGTCCTCCACTATCTTGGATTATCATGGTATATCTCTCCATATCCTAACCCCTAGGTGAGAACTCATGTGTAACCAAGAACCTTTCGTAAGGAAAAGGAAGTCAAATTTATAGATCAATGCCCCATAGATGGCCAAGCCTTATCCAATGCATACATGCCCCACATAGGATTTATCATGGCTATGGTTGAGGAAACTCAATTATCTTGTTTAATGTTATCACTTGATTACAACTCCGCAATAGGTTATCCAGGTCTAACAATTTAGGGCCCCGACCCCCATTGTGAGCCACTCTCCTAATAATACTCCTAGAAAACCCTCCCCTATGCTCCAAATAATCAAAAAAGTAAAATCCAATCAAATAGTCACCAAATGAATCTCAAAGATTTATCAAATCATAAAAACCACAAATAAAGTTTGGAGCATAAAGAATAGAATCTCAAAAAAATAGTATAAGGATCCATATACAACAAAATAACCAATTGGGTGTAGATGTAAAAAAATTTCCATTGTGAATTTATTCAATTCACGACTATTCATCACTTTTAATTAATTAAATTCATATTTAATTAATTATCTAGCCAAAATAATATAGTTTTTTATTATGGTAAAACTAGGTTTTGAAGGGACTCGAAACCCTTTACAAAGATCTTACATAAGATATTCAATAAAATTCTTCAAAAAAAAAAACTAACATCTAAACACAAAACAAAATATTGACAAAGAGGGAAAAACAACACAAAACCAACCAAACCCTAGCTAAAGTCAAATATATATCCATCACAAAACAAAAAATAGAGAAATAGAGGAAATATTATCTCAGGTTCTTTAGGGTCTCTGCAGCCTTCTCCTCAAACACATTCATCCTCTACACCACGTTCTTCAAGGAAAGAATGTCCTGGGGTAGAATGGTAATCTTCTTCCTAGTGTTTTCTATTGTCCTCTTGCTGGGACCCTCAAAATCCTCTGCACCCATGTCCTTATCCTAGTCTACATCCATAACAACCCTATCCTAATGTAAATTCTCAATCTTGGAAACCAAAGCATTCATGTTCTCTGCAGATGACTTTACAAGGTTATAGATATGGTCCAAAATATTGCACAAAGTTGCATCATAGTTTCTTATCTTATCTTTCAACTCCTTAATTCTCTTATCATAGTGCTTCCTATCCATATTAATAGCTTTAACATTCTTCGAGAGGCAATTAACCAACATATTCTTCTCATTCTCAATCCAGAGAGAAAAAGATGTAGAAACATCATGCTTGTCCAAGGGATCAACAAAAAGGAGTCACAATGGTAACCCTTTAGGACTTGGTCAGGTCCCCAACCTTAGATTGCATCTCTTTAAAATTGGAGGAATGAGATTTGTACTTTAAATGTAGGTTTTTAATGTCATGGAAAGAACATCTAATAGCATGAAACAAGTAGATAGAGCTCACCTTGGCCATTTAAAAGACACCAAAATCCCCTTCCACTTTTGGATAGAAACCATAAAGGTTCAACTCAATAGAATATGAATCATAAGAATCAACAACATCATTAGTGGGAAGGAACTGCTTAAAACCTATTAGAAATAGGGAATACTGAGAGGGGGGGGGGGTGAATCAGTATTCTACAAACTTTATCTTTTTCCCAATTATGGATATAACAGATTATCTTTATACATGCATAACATAAGAAGCTAAACAACATGCATAGCAATAAAACTAAAGAACTCATAACACATTTTTTGTTCTTGAGGAAACCCTAGCCAAGGGAAAACCCTGGTGGAGATGGTACCCACAAAGATCCACTAATCAAAAGTATCTTGTTAAGGATGTTGACCCTGTTAGGAGTCTATTACAAACATATAGTGTATCGGTCCTGATTAAGGGACTATAGGCCTTGTTAGAAGCCTCAACCCTGTTAGGAGTTGGTAGTACAAAAAGTGATTACCAGATGAGCCCACTACCCAAACAAGTAATGTACAATGTACACTGATTACAAAAATAGGTTAAGGTACATAACCTTATACTGCTTTCATCAATATCTCTTCGCTTCTCTTTCACTATTGCTATTACATATGCATCATATATTTCGCATCATATCACTGCTTCATTACATTTCATTACTTCATCATACATCTATATATTTTCTTACAATTACAATTACATTTATACAAATAAATTTATCCGAGGGTTAACATCTAGGATGTCATCCCTTTATATTGTTAAGTCATTATTTTGATAAACAAAATAATCCCTTAACTCTTTACTAATTTTGTCTTCATATTCTGTCCTGTCGGCTTGACACTGTCTTCGGTAAAATTATCATAACTTCTTCCATACATGTCATACTAACTTGCACTCTAAGATGGGTCTTCAATAGTTATCATAGAGTCTATGTTCAAGTGCGCAAGCACTGAACTTACTCCAATCAACATCACAAACAAAAACTATGTCCAGGTTCACTGGTAAAAATATTGTCTCATACTTAGACAAATTTGCAATGTGCTCTGTCATACTAGCTCTCTGACTTGTGCGATCTTCATGTGGATCATATGTTTTCATAATGAAAAAATCTATGTAATCAACTCAGCCAAATTGCCAACAATCTCCCCCTTTGTCATTGGTGGCAACATATGAGAAAATTGGCTAAGTGTACAACTTCAAAATCTCAAAATTGTGGCCATAGTATAAAATATATATACTATCCTTATAACTCCTCAAAAATATTATCTCTAATATAGTACTCCCCCTAAGAGTATCAATCCTTATCATATACTATCAATTTTCTGTTATATAACTTTCCCCCTTTGACAACAATGACAAAATAAAGGTAAGGAGGGTTGCAAAATTGTATCACAAAAAGATTATACCTCAATTCAATTATTGCAAAGCCGGTAGGCTTGCAACACAATCTGCAAAATCAATCTTCATAGCTTCTAAATCCTTCTCCCATGATTTCTTAATGGAATATGCCACATTGAGTAGTGCTCTCGGTCAATAAGATGCTATTTCACATGCTTGGAGGTTCTCAAAGTTAAACTTCTGAAAATATGTCTTAGCAGAAAGACATTCTTCCAACTACTCTTCAATAATGCTTAACTTCATAGAAGTGTGCTCTCTCAAAAGAGTGAATCTTTTCATTTTTCTATCTCTCTCCTCTTGAAAAACTCTGATTTCATCATATAGCTTCCAAATTTTATTTTCAACATTAAATACCTTTATATTGGGGCTAGAAAGAAGGTTAGTTTCATTCAGAATTTATGCTTCCTTCATCTTCATCTTCTTATCTTCTTTTGTTGTCAAGGTCTCTAATTTTGTACACTGCATGTACAAAGATTTTCCTATTTCCAAATTCTTCCTCAAGTCCTTGATACATATATCAAGATTGTTGATATCATTCTTGATATTCTGGCTGATGTTCAAAAGCATTCTAGCCTCATAGGCTGCTTGTGCTTTCACTTTTGCAATATCAGATAGATTTGTGAATTCATTGTCAAAAGTGCTCATTACCTTCTTTGCTTTCTCTAGAGGGTCTGCTTCTACAATTTGTGTAGTTACAATGCTTTGTAACTTCTCAGTAAGTTCCTTTAGGCATCCTTCAAGACTTTTCACTTTCTTGTTCTTGCCAATGATTTTATTCAAGGATGTGATCAATTCCAACTGATCATCATCATCTACTTCCTTTCCCAAATGCTCAATCATAGATCCAATATTATTCTTCTTTCTAGTCTCAAGAGTAAGACTGATATCTTCTTTAGTGGGAATGGGTACTTGTTTTTCTGTTACTGGGGGTTCTACAATAGTTGTCTCTGTTGTCTCTTCTCCTTTTGTAGTTTCCAATTCTTCAAAGGCCGAATTGTCAACAATGTTCTCCAAATTCTTGAATACATTATCATTAGTATCCAAGGTGATCTTTTTTCCTTCTACATTCATGGTTTCATCTTCAATGTTAATGGTTGGTAGAGAGGGAATGTCCTCTTATTCTATTTCACCTACTTTCTCTGCTGCAACTGATGGTTCTCCAGCATTTTCTGTCATAACCTTGACTATTGCTTGCTCTATCTTAGAATTAATTTCTTCATGTCTACCTCCCATAATTTGAATGGTTCTCCTTTTGGTTCTCAGATGGGTGCTTAAGGCTTTCATGATCTAACTAAAATGTGCTTCATCTCTTACTACACAAAGCTTCCTTACAAGCTTTTCTCTAATAGTTGTGTCTTCTTCTATTGCTCTCTTCTTCCTATTCACAAGTTTATTATACAAATCATCAGGTATCTGACCTTGAATTGTATCAAACTTCTTATTAGCCAAAATCATATGCTTTACTACTGCATTCTCCAGATTAAGTCTCTCTGCATAATCATAAAGATCATAGTACTTATTCATTCTTGTAAAGTCTCCATTCTCAATGATCTACTCATTAAGCTTCTCAACTTTTGGTTTCCAAGCTTTCTTCTTAGTAGAAGTTCCATCATCTCTAATTTCTGCAATTTTTCTTGGAACTGGTTGCACTAAAGTTTTCTATCTCTTTCCTGGTCCAGTAGCACTTTCCTTTACTCTTTTGCTAGGTGTGGAGGAAGTCGATCTAGTGGATATCTTTGCTTCTTGATCCTTCTCAATTTCTTCCACTTTCACCTTAACTTGTGATTCTTCTTGTTGTGTTGCAATTGATGATAAAGGTGGAATAGACAAAACTTATTTTTGTCCACTCTCTCTGATTGTTGTTGCTGTTTGCTTTGCTACTAAAAACTCATGCTCTGTCATCCCTGTATCTTTTAGGATTTTCTTTATGGTACTCTCAACTCTTTTCTTAGACTTCTTCTCTTCAAGTAAGGTCTTTGCGGAGTTGAAGTTCTCCTCAACGGTTCCAAACCTATTACACTGAGTGTCCAACTTACACTTAAGTAACCTTCTAACATACTCTTATGTCTCTACCTTAGATATCTCATAGCCAAGAGGGTCTATGAACTCTGTTCTAGGTTTTACTACTTCAATATAGGTAAAGTCAGTATCCACCATAAAACATATGTCATCTTTATACTTCTCCACAAGAGACTTTGGGATCCTTGATCTCCTAGACACAATATTCTAAAATGTCTTGATTACCAATACTACACTCTCATTTACTTTGTCAATAACATGTCTTCTATACACTAGGTTAATCCTTTCCATTGTATTTTGGCCATCATTCTAGTCATTTCCAATGATGTAAGGAAATATTCTCAATAGATGAAAAAACATATAGGTGATTAGGGATGAGAACCTAAACTGTGTATACTTAGTTTCCTTAATCTTCTCCAGATTTTCAAATAGTTGAATTCTTAGATTTTCACACATATCAACTTGTACCTTGTCAACACACATTAGATAAGTTGCATGTATCATTCCAGCTGCCATGTCATCCTATCTTGAGTTTGCACAAAACTTAGTGGTTAGGATCTTGCATAAGTATCTCACATCATCTTGTTTGATCTTACTAATCACAATTCCTCTACCATTATAGGATGAATTTGTGTTGTCAAAGACTATTTTCCTCATGTTTTTCTCATTTAAAGGAATAGCTCCAGTTTTAGATAATCCAGTGACTTCATGAATCAAATCAGCTATGATATCTATCACTCTATCTTCTAACCAAAACTTCCCATTATGAATTTTGCTTAAGATAATCTTAGTACATTCTTCATTATCAAATTCATACTATAATGCATACTTAACAATTTCATTATCTTCCAAATATTCAAATCCTTGTTTTAGTGTCATATCCTAATTGTAGATCTTTTGATATTCATTTGTGAAATCACTATCACTGATAGTCTCTAGTTTGCATCCAAGATAACTTCTGACATTCTCTAGGTGTAAAACTTCGTCTAGTACGGATGATAAAGCTAATATAGGATCATCTTCCAAGGGTTCTACCAGTTCCCTTTTCAACTTAGGTCTATTCTTATCTTTGACATTGTGTATTAAAGAAACATCCATGATTTCTTCTAATTCCTTCACTGATTTAAAGATCTGTCAAGTAAAATACCTTGATTTCGCAATTTTAGGGCTTGCATAGATTCGGCACAAAATTCTTCTCCAAATCCTTGCAAAATGCTTCCAATCACTGCTCTTTTATCTCCTTAACACTTGAATTCACTTTTATGATCAAATAATACCAATCATGACCTTTTATTAATTCAATCTCACTTAGATCTGACATCGCATTCAATTCTTTTGCCGCTTCTTTCCAAAAAGTTGTTTTTGCTAACCTGCAAAACCTAAAACTTCTTGCGATCTCGCAAAACATAATATTTTTCTTTGCACTCTTAACCATAGCATTAGAACATCATAACCTACCTTGCATTAACTGCACAAGACTCAGTTCATCATATATCTACTTCTACACTAATCTAAGTTCCTATTCTACGACAATTTTCATAAATTAAGTACTTTGAGATGGGTCAGGTAAAGATTCATTCTTACCTTTTGATACTTCACCTTCCTAATTACCTTTAATGTTGAATATGTCTCCTTGATCTGTGCTTTTGATAAACTTCACTTCATCTGATTTACTACAGCATCCTTTATGACTATTACTTGCATCTTCGTTTCTTCTTGCATGATTTCTGGGATTAGGTTTAGGATGAAAAACTCTATTGTTCATTCTACAAAACCTTATTGTATGTCCAATCTTGTTTCATATCTAACAAAAAATTCCATTGTTTCCATATCTTGGTCCAGGTTGATTGATTTGTGATCTGTAGTTTCTAGCAATGTGTCCAACCTTGTTGCATCTATAACATATTACTCCATTTCTTTTGTTCATATCTTTAGTAGGTTTCTTATCTGCATTGTTAGTATTCCTAAACATTCTACTACCATCATTATTCTCAATAAATTTAGGTTTCCTACATTCAATAGCTCTATGTCCAAAACCATGACAATTATAACAATAACCATTAAGATGTTTAAATTTCTTACCTGTGCAATATCTCTTCATATGACCAATAGTATTACAAGCAAAACATCTACCTTTGAATTCTTTTCACATACCTTTGGGTGATTCCTCTTGCTTAGGTGATTCTTTAGATTTGTTGATCTCATCAGACTTCTTCTCATCTATGCTTTCATATATTTTCAGATCTAGTTCCTTGCTTTCATCATTTTCTTTAAAAGTGTTGAATCCAAGACCAGTCTTATCATAGAATGGTTTTTGATAAGATATTTGTTCATCAATCTTCTCACTAGTTGAATATAGCCTTTCAAGTTGTTGTTTGGATTGATTCATTTCACCTTTCACAATCTTATTGTATTTCTCAAGTTCACCATACTATAAATTGACTTTCTCAAGTTCAGATGTTACTTTACAAAGTTTAGATTTTAGTCCTTCATTTTCAATCTTTAGACTTTCATTCTCAAATTTTAGATTTGCTTCATTCTTGCCATTTCCATCTTTCAAACTAAGCTTCAAATTTTCTATCTTCAATTCATGCTTAAGGATCTCATTTTATTTTTCTAAATTGTCATCACAATCTTCAATAAAAACTTTGGATTCCTTTTCAGATATCAGATCTTCCAACTTGTTTTTCAGTTTCTCAATGAGGTTCTTTGCATCATCATATTTTCTTTTCCAGGTATCTTTTTCAATAGTAAGCAAGTCAATTTGTTCAAGAGATTCTTCGAGATTCTTCTATAGTTGATCCATATCCATAGAGATCTTACTCAAGCTGCTAGGCTTTCCTTGAATGATTCTTTTTCGAGTAACTAAGCTCTGATACCAATTGTTAGAAATAGGGAATACTGAGAGGGGGGGGTGAATCAGTATTCTACAAACTTTATCTTTTTCCCAATTATGGATATAACAGATTATCTTTATACATGCATAACATAAGAAGCTAAACAACATGCATAGCAATAAAACTAAAGAACTCATAACACATTATGTGTTCTCGAGGAAACCCTGGCCAAGGGAAAACCCCAGTGGGGATGGTACCCATAAAGATCCACTAATCAAAAGTATCCTATTTAGGATGTTGACCCTATTAAGATTCTATTACAAACATATAGTGTATTAGTCCTGATTAAGGGACTATAGGCCTTGTTAGAAGCCTCAACCCTATTAGGAGTTGGTAGTACAAAAAGTGATTACCAGATGAGCCCATTGCCCAAACAAGTAATGTACAATATACACTGATTAAAAAAATAGGTTAAGGTACATAACCTTATATTGCTTGCATCAATATCTCTTTGCAACTCTTTCACTATTTCTATTACATATGCATCATATATTTCACATCATATCACTGCTTCATTATATTTCATTACTTCATCATACATCTATATCTTTTCTTACAATTACAATTAAATTTATACAAATAAATTTATCCAAGGGTTAACATCTAGGATGTCATCCCTTTGTATTGTTAAGTCATTATTTTGATAAACAAAATAATCCCTTAACTCTTTACTAATTTTGTCTTCATATTCTATCCTATCAGCTTGACACTATCTTGGGTAAAACTGTCATAACTTCTTTCGTACATGTCATACTAACTTGCACTCTGAGATGGGTCTTTAATAGTCATCATAGAGTCTGTGTTCAAGTGCACAATTATTGAACTTACTCCAATCAACATCACAAACAAAAACTGTGTCCAGGTTCACTGGTAAAAATACTATCTCATACTTAGACAAATTTGCAATGCGCTCTGTCATACTAGTTCTCTGACCTGTGCAATCTTCATGTGGATCATATGTTTCCATAATGACAACATCTATGTAATCAAATCAGAAAAATTTCCAACAAAACCCAGTGGAGAAGTGGGGGCCTCCTGATCATCTGAGGTACCATAATCAACCAAAATAGGGTACTTCTAATTATGTTTCCTAATATCTAGATGGGAAATGTATTTCTAAGGGGGATAACTCTTCTTCTTCCTAGCATAGGGAACCTTAGATTTCATAGAGGGACTATTAACAAAAAGACCCTTACCCTTGGAAGTATATTCCTTCTTAGGGGTCATATTAGGTTTTTTAGTTGGGGGGAGTGGCATCATCCTTGTCTTCCTTAGTTTCCCACTCATCTACCTCAAATCTCTTAGTACTACTCCCCCCACCCCTAGGACCAGAAGGAACCCTACTAGGGGAAGAAGAAACCCTATCCCTAAAGTGCTTAAAAATTAACAAGATGAGACCTTGATGCAATACATGACTTTTTCTAGGGTTATCCTTATGCTCAACAATGCTAGCATTTAGCGAAGAAAGAAGATAATAAGGGAAGAAAATATAGATCTTGTTCCTAAATTGGTTTAACATTACTAGATGGTAGCCATAACATGGATGAACCTTCCATCTAGTGTAAATACTCCATGATGAGCTTCAACAACTCACTCCATATCTCCTTTATTTACTGAGGTACAAAGTAGGAGTTAGTGGCCTTAACCAACTTCATCTTCTCTTGTTTGGACTTGGGAAATTTATTCACTTCCTCCTCATAAAGTCTCTTGTCCTAGTAAAATTTGACCCCCTTCATCCATAAACCAGTAATCTCAGCCACCAAAGCTTTGTCAAGAACCATAGGCCTACCAAAGAGAGTAAGGTTACCATTGCCCCAACCTTGCATGAATATTTTGGTCACTTTCACATCAAAGTCATAAAGTTTCTCCAAATAGGGGATGACCCCACCTTTCCAAAGATGATACCAAATTGTAGGATTTTTCCTCCAAGTCACATAGTTAGTAGGTTCAAATATCCTTCTATCACCACCCATTATCACCAAAATAGAGTATGGAAGAATACTCCAACATGCAGGGTAGATCTCTTCTAAAACACATAGGCAAAAAATACTCAAAAACCCACTAAACCAAATATAACATAAAATTTCCCAAAAAGTGCATGAAGGAACAATGCAATAAATGATATCATTTTCACTTAGACTCCTACATGACTTGGAAATCATGCTGCAATTAATAAAAGTCATTTCCAATTTGGCACGTGTTATCTCCATGATTCTTTGGTACTTTTCCAAATTTACCATGTAATTGATCATAGATAAGGAGGTTTATAACATTAGTGTCCAAATTATCTTCTCCAAACCAAGTTTTAAGAGCCTTGGCTCTAACCCTATTGATTAGCAAGGTAGTCAACCACCTGACTAGTCTCTTTGTAAGGATGATCTATATAGAAATTTTCAAATGTTTGTAGTATGTCTATTAAATATTTAATAATTTTATCAATGAACCATGAGGCCTTGTCATGACCTTTCGAACATTTGATTATATATTTGGATGCTCCTTCTATCTACACCTTGTAATTAAGCCTATATGCAATCTGTAGGATTTGGAAAGCTCCCATCACCTTGACCAGGTGGTTTGATTGGGTACCCAAGGAGAGATCCTCCACCACCAAATAAAAGGCACCTGAATTCCTAGTCACTCCCAAACACCCTATGTTGGCTTTGATTTGACATAATTTGGACCACCTTGAAAGTGAAGAAAATGTATCTAGGGTTTAGCTAGATCACGTGATTAATACACTCAAACATGAACAAAGACCAACTAACAAAGTAGTTAAGCTTTCTACACTTTGAGCTCTGCAAGATTTAGGTGGGTAAACCTATGATTAGACTTATTTACTTCTTAACATTTCCTTTCACTAATCCTCAATAAAGAAGATAAAAACCCATTAAATCTTTGACTCTTTCTTATGAAACTAAGTGACACTATGAGAGCTAATCACACTATCAACTCACTCATAAACTAATCAGGGGCTAGAAATTCAGATCTATAACTTGAAATTAAAAGATTTGACTTATTATTTAAATTTAAACTATGAAGAGAAATGAAATCAGCTTGACTACATTTTCTTTGATCAGTGCCTTATTCATTGGGTATTTTTCAAATGAAGGACACTCTCCACTTTCATATTATTGATGCGATCCTTCAATGCATACTATTTTTGGGGGTTGTTAAGACCCCTCATATTCCATGAAATGAATTTTATTTCTTATATTTTGGATTGGCATCTAGGGTCTTTTGCCTCTTATCATCTTCCTTCATCCCTTCTTTAGGAATCTTTACTTTTGTCAAGCTTGGGCCATCTAATTTAGTGGTATTCTCAATAGCACCCACTATTTATGAACTAGTCCCATTTGACTCTTGGGGAGGTGGGGTAACCTCTTCTATCATTATCAGAGCTTCAATTATTTCTAGTTCTTGGGTCGGGGACAAAGACTTCCCCATAATATCACCCTTAGAGAAGAGGGTTTTTCCCAATCTTCCAACACATCATTTGTTGAGACTTTCTATAGAATAGGGAGGGATCCTCCTTACTAGCACAACCCATAGTATTCATTGAAGTACCCTCTTTGGATTTTATTAACTTGAATATAAAATCTATGAAAGGGTATTCACCCATACTAGAGGGTTATCCCTTGAGGAATTCTACATGTGGGAGAGTATATAATTTCTCTTTATTCTTAGGTTCCTTAACTAGAGGAGCTCTATAATTAGCTATTACATTACTTCATTTAGAGCATTTTTTATAGTAAACTACTGCATTTTCATAGATTAGGTCTTGAGTTAATTTACCATGATTCAAATGTTGAGTGATGAATTTGGGAAGATTATTTTTAATTGTAACAATCACACATAATATTTGATGTAGGAGCATCTTGGGTTTGAAGCAATCTTGCATCAACCAAAAATATTTCTTTCAATTTATTTGATGTTCTATTCTAGTTGGGTAGTTTTCTATGGTTTAGATATTGATCATTCCAGTTGACTCATTATCTTATGCAATCCTTATGATGTGATCTAGACATCATGGACACCCTATATCGAGGGTTACAACTCATTTTGATGTTTCTAGATGAAGTTATCTTATCATAGGTTCAATCTTATATTGTTTTCTTGTTCTAATGGTCAGGATTGGCAAGATTAAGCTTGTGATGGAGATTCATGTTATGTGAAGCTTCATGGCACATCATTCCATATTCTTATATATGTGACCAACCTTATTTCATGTGCACATGTCATGATCTATCTATTTGGAGGTGTTCTTATGGATTTAGGTCCTGACCTATATGTTGTAATACATTTCCTTTATCTTGGAGATTTTTGATTGGATAGGCCAACTTGTGGTTGGAAATTTTGTATATAAGTAGGGTAGTAGTTCTTATTTAGGAGTAGGATATTGGTAAGGAGGATAGCCAATATATCTGATAGTGAAGATTGAGAATAAGGCTTATGTCCTTAGTAATGAGGCAAGTTTGTTGAAAAATTTGTAATCTACATTTGTAGGCCAACTTGATGATAATTGAAGAGCATTGTTCCTTATTTTCTGGTATTGATTATTGTTTTTTTTTGTCTTTTCTATTGTGTAATCAATATCTACAAGGTTGACCATCTCCATTGGGTATTTCTCCTCCCTTGACTACATCAAGTGGTATCAGATCATAGTTGCATTTCTTAAGGTTGTAGATCCAAGTTCTTGAGATTGAAAAGTTTCATAATTGTTGTTTGTAGGGTGGAAAAACTAAGGATTTGACCTACATCAATTGGTGGTTTGCGCAAGGTGATCGAGAATAGGATTTTTTATTGACTGAGTATGAAACACTAGTACAAAAACAACAAAATTAGACTAAAAAAACTACTAAAAATCACATATAGATGACCAATTTTGATCACATGACCAGTAATAGTTTATTGCCAGTCATTTGTAACACCACCAAATTTGTGACTAAACAAATTTTAGTCATTTGTTGGTTGTTTTGAATGATCAATTTGGTAGTATTTTTACTCATTAATTTAGTCATTTGTTGTTGTTAATTGGTCATTCATTTAATATTGATAGTCATTTATTTAATCATTAAAATCATTAATTTGTGTCAATTGGTAATATATTTAATCATTTGTATCAACTAATTTCCATCCATTGGTAGTATATTTGATCATTTTAATCATTAATTTAGTCAATGTTGTTAATAATTAGTCATTTATTTAATCACGTTAACACTTAATTGATATCGATTGGTAATATATTTAGTCATTTGTATCAACTAATTTCCATCCATTGGTAGTATATTTGATCATTTTAATCATTAATTTAGTCAACGTTGTTAATAATTAGTCATTTATTTAATCACGATAACAATTAATTGATATCGATTGGTAATATATTTAGTCATTGTCACTCTTATGTTTCCATCTACTAATAGTATATTTAATCACTATTATATTTTGGTTCTCATTAATTGGTATTAAATTTAGTTGTGATATAAATAATGTATTAAATTACATAAATTTAATAATGCAAAAAAGGCATATATTAAACTTGAAGTAAACCATAAAAAAAATTAAAAATATATTAACATATACAAACAATATTCAACATCATGAGAAAGAAAGGTAATCTGCAATTTTAAAATATAATATGTATCAAGTAATAAAATGTCAACGTTGAGAGTATACATAATTATATCTAAAAATATCAAAGTTATTAAGAGTTTCCAACTCATTAAATACACCATGAATGTTTGGTATCTAGTGCATGATAAACATCAACTAATTCATTTTCTCCAAAAAAATTATTGGCCACCATGCAAAGGATCCTTCTTTCTCTTTTAGATGGATCGCTCCACCTAGTTTGTCTTCATAAACAAGTGGTATGTTACTTGTGACCCTCACAAGTTCTACATTTGCATCACTTGTTCCTTTCAAGTTTTCTCCATGTATGATAGATAGTGAATGGATCCGCCCAACACCAATAGTAGCACTATCAAATGGATCCAACACTCTGACTTTATCTCCTTCTTGGAGTTCATGAATATTTTTCTACAAAAACAAAAAGTGCATAGGTAATTATGTGACTTATTAACACAATAATTATCACATAGGTAAACATTTGACTTATTAACATAATAAAACGACCATTACTTGCTCAAATAGTACTTGCATGTGTTAAAACAAATACCGTGAAATACACAACAATAAATAAAACTCACCTTGCTTTTAACATGAAGTCTTCTTTGAATATCATATAGATCCTCATCCAGTTCAACATGTTCACTATCAACATCCTTCTCAAATTGTGGAGCTTTATAGATAGGTCTATTGAGAGCGTCTTTCCCTGTATGCATAGTAGATTGAAGAGAAAACAAGTGCAAGTCATATTCTAGAAGAGGGTATGATATGTAAACCTTGGCAAGAAATAAGTACAATTCTAAATTGTGCAATGAAGATAGCTAATAAATATTGTGACAAATTAACTTACATTTGGAAAAATGCAAAATCTATAATTATTTGTTTAAAATAACATTTCAAGCATGAAGATTAGGATAGATAATTGACAACTATTACATTACCTCAACTTTACCACCACTATAACCATGTTGATCCACATTCATGTCCACTAATTTATCGCAATCACTGTCAATATCAGCAACTTTGTTGGCATCAAAGCATTTTTGTGCAGCTTTGATAGAATTGCTCTGCACGTGGTTAAATTGTTAGTAGATAGATCAATGCAATGGTAGATTAAATGCAATGGTGGTATTTTCTTCCATGTCAGAAACAACAATAGTGTATTGCAGACTGACCATCACCAGTCATCATTGCTACAGGATTATTACATCAGATAAGTGACAAATAACTCTTTAAGGTCTTATAAATAGATTAGCATATTCCCCCCTCATTATTACACAGATCAATGAGGAGTATTATCACTATACAAGAAAGAAGAAAATAAGGGGGCTAACATTATCCAAGAAATAAGTAATTGCTGTCTAGAAAGAGGAAGTCAGATTGCACAAAGGAAGAAGACATCTCATCTATAATTGCATCCAAAGGAAGGAATTAATATGACGTAAGTTAGATAACTAACTAATGATATTGTTAGTTACAAGGAAGAGGTACGATTCGTTAAAATAGTAATTCAGTTTGAAAGAGTTCTGATCAAAGAGATACAACTTTTCACATCATGCCCTTTGTTGCTTAATAAAGGAAGATCATCCATTTCTTCAAGGGGCATATTTTATTGGCATATAGTCTTCATACCTGAAGCACTTAAAGGGATTTAATACAGCCAACTACAGGAGGTATTTGTCCCCTGTTGGGCAAGGTCACAAACACATGAAAAGAAGAAATTGACAAGTAGAAATAGCATCCCGGATTATTGCAAGAATAAAAGATTGTAATCAGACTAAGGCATAAACTTCTCACATAAAATTGCATGACACTTGAGCCATTATTCAGCAACAGTGACATAGATTAGACTCACAAGAAGGCATTAAAGAAACATAAAATTAAAGGATAATAATTTGAAAGAGGATCAAGTACAAGATCCTATTTCTCATACTAGATTACGTCTATTCCATTTGCATGATTATAAAAGACAATTTCAGAGAAGGCGATCAGATTATTGTAAGGATCAGGTGCTTTATTTCAACATAGTTCGTTAATAAGCATCTCAGTAAATCAAAGCAATATAGATCAGGAATCTAGGCAGAGCATCATCCTGGATTAGAGCAATATTAATCTGACAGCATTTTTCATTCCCCAATCTACTCTATAGTATCGATATCAAAGAAGTTTTGGTTCATAGATATTACCCTTCGTTTTTAGATCAGAATTTATATCAGCATTCTAGTTTGGAAATAAATCTCAGAAATTAAAGTAAACTTTATCCTCATTAATATAAAGATATTTGGAATTTGCATTGATTGATTTCTTTTATCTCTCACAAGCCATCAAACAAGGATAATCAATTTATTACAACATCGATCATAAGAGATAAGACAAACTTGAAGTAATTGCATAAGGGGACATTACAGTTTGTTACAACATGATAAGTTGTAACAACTCCAAAATATAGGCATACACTAAAATAACATTATAATTAAAGCATAAATGGCTTAGAAGATAAGCATATCTTAGTATTGAATATCTAGTTATTAGTTGCCTTATTAACACCTATATTTGGAGATAAGTGAAAGCAAGCACATTAAAAAGAGATTCCAAATATCTATTAAATTGAGTGATAAGCATATATAATAATTCAAATATAATAAGATAGTGAGAAATGACCTGTGGAGTCTCGTTTCTTCTTAACCGTAACATTCTCTTTAATTCCTTGACCATCTTTTCCCAAGCCTTCACCTTCTTTCCAAACCTTGCAAAGAACAAGCAGAGGGGAAAAAATGAGAAACTTACATAAGACATGCAAAAAACAATATGTACTTACCTTTTAGAACCCATAACATAAACTTAAGTTCAAATATAGACAACAACATAATAGAAGATGGTCAGAGTCATGGGTTTCCTGAAGTCTTAGATTGCTCATCTCAATATGAAGTCGTAGAGATTACTTAGATTACTTGTCTCAATATAAAGTCATAGAGGGATGTTGTTGTTTAGAAGTCGAGAAAGCAATTCAAACATACTAGCAGTAGACATACTAATAGACAAAAAGAGGATGAATCTTCTTTGCTTACCCATAATCTTCTTTGCCTATGAGCTCAGCCTTTGATGCAACACAACAGAGAATGCTATTGATATGCAATGAAAGATGCAAAATGAAGGTACTTTAAACCTCAAATGAGTAATCTACAACTTAGAATGGGTATCAACCTTTGTAATCAAACATATGTTTTTAACTCAAATAATTTAAAAAGTTTCTCTGAGGTCCTCTAATATGACATGGTTCTCCAAGGTTTTGAATTTTTTATCCTGAAAAACATGTGATGCTTTCATCAAGATGCAAAATAATGATTAAATCCCCAGATTTATGATTGAACACACAGGTTTGCACTGATGTTTGCAACATGTTTCACAGAAAATACATAACAAAAAATTACCATAATAGCATACTAGTAATTAAGTCTTCAAGAGAATGGTTCGGGATCAACAAAGTAATTACGAACCTCATGTTCATATTTCAGAGGATATATTTTTTTTAGGTTTAAGAGACGGAGATGTTTTTGAATATGTTTCAATCTGGCATCATTGCCATGAGGATTAGCTATATGAAATCTTTTATATATTTCCCTTGTCGTAAGAAACTTCCTTAATGCCATTGATGTGTATAAGTTTAATTATGTTAAACTTCTGGCATTTTACACTACTTACAATTGTGATGAATACTTGTACAGTTACAACCTCCTAACTCTTATCAGTTAGAATTCTTGTCGATCAAGAAAGGAGTTGTCTTATTTATTCATTGGTATTTTGATGGAAGATGTGTGCAAGAGTGTGTATCATTGATGAGATATGTAAAAGCTTGATGAAATGTGAATAGAGTATGTGCTCAATACAAAGTATTGTTCTGATATGAAGTAATCACACTGCAATTATCAAATGAAAAGTTGTTAAATATTTGATTGTCTTATGCAGAGAAGGAGATGTGTTTAATAAGATGATATATTGTTGATGAGAAACATTTTCAGAATACCACGGTCTGGTCTGCAATCTTTTCTGAATGTTCAATGGGTGAAGAAATCTGATCAAGTATAGTATGTTGCACGCATACGAAGTCTGAGGTATATAGTATTATTCTTTTGATAGTATTTAATGCATACATTGCTTAAATGATGAACAAGGTTTGACAATGCAGCTATTTATGAAATTCTGTTTGATGGAGTGGATTAAGAAAATGTGAGTAGAACTTGTAGAAGGCACATTTATCAAAAGATTGATGTTGTTCATATTTTGTAATTCAGACTGAAACATCTGAAGAGTTATTTTTTTCATTTTGTAATATTTCTACTTGTTTATCTCCATCATTGTGAAGTTCAAAGTTGCAGTTTACAAAATAGTAAAAACTTGTTTTATAACATCCTTTGGTTGGTGCCTTAAGGATGCTGAGTCGATGCTCAAATTGAAAAGTTTGTGATAAGAAAGACTTGATGCTCTTATTACCGTAACAGCATACTAGTTGACAATGCTAAAAAATTCAAAATAGAATTAAATGAATAGAGCCTCTTACCTTATTTGAGTCCATAAAATTATGGACATTCCATGTAGAAACTATAGGCTTAACAGAAGTGGCCAACTGTGATACTATCTCAGCCAATCCATCCATACGCGCAGCAGAGGCAGCCAACTGGGATACTTTCTCAGTGAGTCCATGTATGCAATTCATTGTTTGTTCATACCCATTTTTTGAGCTAAAATGATCTGTAGAGGCTATTACATGACGTGCAATAGATGGTTGTGAGATCTCATTTGATGGACTAGATTTCCAACTCATATTGTTGTTCGATCTAGGATCCAATGTTTCCATATAATTAACAATTTCTTCTACACTTGCTTCTTTGTTATTATTTTCCATCTACAATACAACATTAATATCAAAAAATAGTTAGTTCAATAAATAATTCCAATAAATATTCACATAAATTGAACCAAAAAATTAGGCACTTACTCCAAATTTGTCCTTTTTAGCCTACAACCTGCCTCAGCCAAATGTGTATCTAGCTGTTACATTATCTCTTGCTCTCTTGCCTCTACAACTTTTAATCAAATATTCTTCAAAACTCATGCTTTCTTTCAATGCCTCCCATTGTCTAGGAGATAGAGTAGATTGTAACCTATCTTTCCCATCCATGATAGTTTTTCTGCAAGTGTATCTAAAATTATTCATCACAATTCTCATTTTTTCCTTGTAATATCTTCAAGAGATTTTTCCACCAGTAGTCTCGAAATTATTTTCCATCTTTTGTATGACAATTTCCACATTTCGTGGATCTTGATCTGCAAAGTTTGTCTTGCAAATATCCAAATGGGTTCTACATCGCATGCCCAACTCAGAGGCCCACCTTGCAACATTTTTCCCAATGGGCTTGCCATCTCTTGATACCTCAACCAAGAATGGCTTCTTGCCTTCTAATTTTCTCTGTTTTGCATCCCTCTCTGTAGATCTATATAAATTTTAACTCAATCTGCTCCTTTTGACAAAAGCAGGCACATCTTCCATATTTAAACTGCTGCCAATATTTTTTTCTGATTTATTAGTTCCATCAGAAGATGTAATAGGTACATTGGATGCAAGCAATATCTCTTCATTCCTTTCAGCAACCTGAAATTCACCATCTTTACCCACATTAAGTGTGTCATGAGTATTTATATCACTACCTATCTTTGTAGACTTTTCCTCAAAGACATCCTTTATCACTCTTGCAAAAAGCTTTTGCATATTTTCTGTTCCTTGACTCCCATGTTTTTCAATAATCTCTTTGAGACTTTGTGTTAAAAGATCTTCGTGATGTTGTGCATCACCATGTTCTATATCTAATTGTGCATCACCATGTACTTTATCAAGATGCACATCACTATGCATTATACTTGGCTGCACATCATCACAACTATTATTTCCACCAAGTGCATGTGCTGTTGAATCACAAATTCGTTGGCTTCTATGAGTTGTCGGCACTCTATCTTTGATTTCCTTTTGTTTTCCTTTTTCATTTCCTATGCAGTTTGTTTCTTTCCTATATAACCAAAAATATCATATTATATCTTGTATACATAAAGCTCAAGCCTATAAATTTTCAGTAAACACTATTAAATAATAACATACTACTCACTGGATTTACAACTTACCTGTTTGTTAATCCAAGCTATGACAAATATTCATTATTCCTTGCCACACATTTTCTACAAAACTTCTCGTACTCTGTCAATAGAATTTCAGCATTCTCACCACTATCATCTAATTTGAGCCTCACATTCTTTCTCCTCATTTCCTAAAATCCAAATAAGTGATAATGTATAAATCAACAACTTGAATCAAAATGTAAACAAAGACAAATTTCAACAACTAAATGCTTGACAAGATACTCAAAAAGAGCTTTATTTGACATGATCTAAATAGTCTACATAAGGACAGTCAGCCTTATAAGGACAGTCAAATAGTATAATAAATCTAAACTTCCATCTCCTCAAGCCCATGGCCCTGTTGTGCATCAATTTATGGACAAAGCCCATATTTACTGACTACAACAGTTCAAATATTTCATGCAACTGTTCAGTCACATTAATGGCTTAAAGTCACGTGCCAAACATTGCATGAGACCTTGAAACCTCATGGTATAGTTAATGTACACCATCTCCTTCATCCTTGTCTAAGAGAGGAGGTTATTCATGCGTGCAAAATGAAAGGGATCACATTTTATGTGCTCACTGCTTTCCCTAAGGAGGGTTTGAATCAGTTTTAATCAAATGAAGATAACTTTTTCTATACTCAATCAAATGAACTCCTTCAAAGCCCAAATTACTCTAGATTAAAAATATTAACATGTCCAAATAGAAAATTTTCAAAACAAATCCATTAAGCCCATTGTAATCATATTCAAAGTTGACTATTGTAGAAAAAGAACATGAAAATGTAGAACCTGAACACTTTTATTTGATTCACACTCCAAAATCCTAACCACCTACATTTCTTGGGCTATCCCCCATACAAATAGGCCTCTTTCAATGTTTAAAAGACTGGCCAACTACCTGTAACTTCCTACTAAACCGACTACAATCAGTTGGAACCGTCAGTACTTAGTGATTACAAAGGTTTTAAAATGTTGTCAACTCGACAACCATATATCTAATGACTCCATATACTTGCAAAAGACTTTAGAACCAAATAAAATATTTACTACTACCCCTCAGACAATTAATTCTTATTAAATCTTATCCCCTATGATCTTGCTTATTAGACAAAGAGGATGCTGACAAAGGTTATGGAATCATTGCAAGTAAGAGAAAGACATGATTTTTCCAAACTCCTTAAGATGCTTAAGAGTACTTTTGGATATTCAACTATACATGCTTTTTCCTATTCTAAATCACTCTCTATGATCCACTTTTTACCTTGAACTAATGATGGTTCTGGAGCATCATTGCAAAAATTATACAAAAAATCTACCCAGATCAAACTCAACTAACCAACTAATCATTGCAAGTCAAAGGGTTTTGCAAACTATTCATAATAACTCTAAATGAATAATTTCCTCTTTGCCTCACCTTAAAATGATCATCTTGCATCACTAGGACTCATATATAATCGCATGTTTGAGAATTCTAAGACTCTGCACATGGGTCCAAAATTTAGACAGGGAGAGTGTGATCATGAAAGGTCCAGATGAAAGAAACAAAGAAGATTGGAAGCATTCAATTTTGCATTATTATAAGACTTCTATGCTTTTCTACTCTTTATTTTAGTACTTTTAGTTATAATCTATGTCTTCAATTCTATTTCGGGTTCAATAACTCTTGAACATAGTATGAACTTTGGTTATGCATCCTCACTAGACCTAGAGGCATTACAGACCAAGACTAGTACGAGGTCCAAACTGGACTAATACCAGGGGTGGCAGTGGCCTCAAACCCTGTAACTATTTGCAACTATACTGATTGCAACATGCATACATCTTTGTGAAAAGAGTTAGACAAATTTATGTTACCTTTATATTGCAAGAGTTTACAACTCTTGAAAGAATATGTTGAAAATTCTTCAAACAATCTATCAAAAAGTTTAATGCCTTCCTATGCTTCCCATTTGGTATGTATATTTACTAGGGATTTCCCAAAATTAAAACTAACAACATTCCTATATGATTTAGGCTTCCATTGAATGTCCATACCTATATTCCAAAGACCAACTTCAGAATATACAAGGAGGATGCTAGTATTGGTTGAGCAGTTCAGTTTTACAACTGCCAGTTGCATTTCCTAAAATTTTCTAAAGGTTTTTTTTGAGAAATCCATTTTGTACATATATGATGAGCATTGGAGTGTAGGAAACCACATTTATTTGAGGCATTATGCCAAACAGTTCATGTGCATTGTATGTGTTTGCACATTTTCCATACGTGTCTAATAATGTTATTATAACCACATTATCTAAAAGAGCTCTTCTGTCAAATGCATATATATTGTTCCTTTTTTTCCTTTTTGGGTACGAGAATGGAAGGTACTGGAAAAGGTTGTAGAATTTGTCTTTAAACCTGACAATAGTGTGGAATGCCTTTTCATGAAGATCATTTTCTGTATGTCCTGCCATGATTGCAGTCCATGAGAATACATGTCTTTGAGGCAATGTGTTAAAGTTAAACAATTCATTTGTCTTGGCTATGCTTCCACATTTTGCATACATGCCTAACAGAGTAGTTGCAATTATGTATAACAGAGCAGTTGTAACTATGTATAATAGAGCAATCTCCTTTATGCTCTGCTGGATACCCATAGACTGTTCCAAAATCCCATTCTGGTATAAGGAGGGAGGATGCTGCAAAATTTGGCTTTAAGCATTCCAATTGCATTTGCTTGATAATGTGTCATAGAGAACATTGACACAACTACAATAGTCATAGATGTAAGTGACAGTCACATAGTGGTAGTCATCAACGAGGCATGGTCACTATAACTACTTACAAGTATGAATCTTAAACACCTCCTGAGAACAACATAGTCTATAACAACAGGACAGTCCAGAGAAGTCCAAAAGTGTGAGTGACAATAAGAACAACATATGGGAGTGATTTCATTATTTTGATAAGATTCACATAACACTCTTTCAAGTGAAAAGGGTAGGTAACATGAAGCATTGTGCTTGTTGGTAGAATACATAATGTAATGCAAAACAACTAAAAAAGGACACTCATGAAGATAGACAGTCCTAGAAGCATTATATTTTTTACAATGCAAAGTAAGAGAAACCCAAATTATTAGATCCTTAGTTTTTGAATTCTAGCATCCTTGAAAACAAAATGAAGCTTAGATCATCAAAATTAGATGCCTAATTACTAATTAGAAAAGTAGTACATGATTCAGTAACAAAACCTACCATATACAGCTCAATGAAGCAGAACAAGTCTCACAGAAAATCCCTGATAGAAGAGTAGTGATTGGGTAACATTTTCAATGGAACCAAAGAAAGATTTTTTTGGACATTGACTATTGAAGAGAAATTTTTCATTCTTGGCTTGTGTATCATTATGAAAATGGACTAAATCAATGTGTAAAGTTATTATAGAATTAAATGCTCCATCCCCATGGTGAAGTTATTGTAGAATTAAATGGTTTTCATAGATTTTCATGGAGGATAGTGGTCATAGTATTAGTAAGAAGGTCCATGTTCTCAAAACATAAACATAGTTTTAAAACAACTTAAAAGACTTTAATAATAGTTCATGAAATGGGGCTCATCAATAATCATCTGCACTGCCAGCAAGGTCCAATTCTTGATCACTCATGTTTGCATCTACTAGATCTTCTTCGTCATCATCATTTGTGGCATGCAATACATTCTCTCTTACAGTCTCTTCACTGGTAATCAAAATATCTTCTTGAAATAGTCCATCATCATCTTCATCCACTTCTTCAAATTTTTCTTGTAGATTAATATATTGCCTATCAGGAATTAAATCAACAACTTCCATGAATTTCCATTTTGAACGAGACTCTGTTTGAATGACATATGACCATCCTGGGCTTCTTACATCATCAATTAGAAATGATTGGTTGATTTGAAAAGGGAAAACATATGGCTCATCCATCTCTGATAAGAATTGCCCTATATTAGCACGTATAAATCCATACTCATCAAATTGTACTGCGGATGGTCGGATCCACTTACATTTTAACAATATGGGACTATTTTCACCAAAATCTACTTGAATAATTTCTTGGATGAATCCAACATAGAATTTCTTCTTGGTTTTATGATGAAACTTAGCACTAACAACACAATCACAATTTATCTTTCCTTTGTCTTTTTGCTCCACCCTTAAATGACTACCATAGGCCCACATGCCATTAAATCGCATACCCATAAATGTGGAGATTGTGAAAGCTCACTTTCCTCTATTGTTATATGTTAACCTTCTTCTTTTGCATCATGAACAGTATTGGCAATCCATTCTTCAAATTTTGGAAAAGTATCACCTCCAACCAAACTATGATGTTTGCGCTTTTGAGGTCGATGTTGCAAGAAACTTTGATTTTCTTCCTCATATTTTCTACATACAACATTAATGACATAGTAAGATTAATAATATAAATGTGTAATACATTTGAGTAAATAAACAACTGTGTAGAATGTTTTACCTATGCCATGTATCAAATGAAGATGTGTTTTGAAGAATAAATGCATGCAATGTACTTCTTTCCTGATGTGATAGCTTCAAGCGGCATCCATTGCCCTCTAATACTTCACATGCAACTCTCTCATCTTCATCATCATCCCATACAAGTCGATTCACATTTTCAAAATCCTTCATATATTCAGTACAAAATCCCATCACCTCTTGCATTGAATATCCCTCAGCCATGTTGCCTTCTGGTTTTGCCCTAGTACGAACAAATTGTTTCAAAACCTTCATATATCATTCTATAGGATACATCCATCTTGTTCTTACTGGACTGCAATGCTCTAGTTCATATTCTAGATGTATCAAAAGATGCATAGAGATGTTAAAGATTGTTGGTGGAAATTCCCATTCTAGAAGACAAAGAACTTCAGCAACCTCCTCCCTCAAACTGTCAAAGTTTGATGGATCTACTACATGTGAACTCATTCTCTTAAGTATTAGCCCCAACCTTATGATTGCCAATCTTGGCCCTTTTTCCAAACCCAATATATTAACCACAATTCATAAAATGTTCTTGATTATCACCTGATAATCATGGGTCTTTAGGCCTCTTAAGCTATTAATGTCAATTTGGCTTCTAATGGCAGTACTTACATATCCTGTAGGAAAGCGAGTCTGAGACATCAACTCTAAGAATTGTGCACGTTGTTCTTTTGTCCAAACATAGGGAGCACTAGGTTTTCCATATTTTTCACCATCATATTTTTCAACCCAAAGATTTTGATGAATCTTTAAATCTCGGAAGTCTTCGCGTGATGAAATAGTATCAAAAGCACCAAAAAGAGTTTCTATAATAGCATAGGCTATATTTTTCTCTGTATGCATGAAGTCAATAGTGTGCCTGATGGTTATATCCTTGAAGTATGGCAAATTATAGAATATGCACAACTTTTTTACACCGCTTTGATTACATGGATCATATCTGCTACCAGGAACACCACCATTTGTAATAAATGACATTCTTTTTTTTCCATTGTCAACAATGTAATCACCTGTTATTGCCAAAGGTGCTTCACGATTCTCTTCTTGACCATTGAAACATGTTTTTTGTTGATGATATGGATGATCCACTTTTAGATAAGCACGATGTCCACAATAAATACACTTATGCAAACTTCTTGAGTGCCTCACAAAATCCTTAAAGTTACAAGCTGGACAACCATGATATCCATGAATAGTGAGACCAGACAATGTACCATATGTAGGAAGATCATGAATTGTAACCAATAAGGAAGCTCTTAAAGTTAATTTGATTGAATGAGCATCCCTTAAAGATTGAATTGCTTCAACTCCTATCCACAATTCCATTAGCTCGTCATATAGTGGCTCTAGATAAGCATCTATTTTAGCTGAAGTCACACTTTTCTTTCCTGGTATACTCAATGACAACATCAAGAAAAATGGTTTGGTTACTAGCCATGGAGGCAAATTATAATTTAATAAAAAAGTAGGCCAAGTTGACCATTTCGTACTTTGATCTGAGAATGGGTTCACTCCATCTAGAGCCAAACCCAACCTTATGTTACGAGTATCTTGAGAAAAATTGGGCCATTTGTTATCAAACTCCATCCACATATTAGAATCAGGCACATGTCATTGTTTCCCATCAGTGCTCTTATTTAGAGCATGCCATTGCATAAGCTGAGCAATTTCTCTACACCGATACATTCATAGTAATCGCGGGATTATCGAAAAGTGGCGAAGAACTTTTCTAGGGACCACAACTGATTTCAATCCTTTCTTGTACCTTTCTTCATGACATTTTGGACATTCAGTATCATTTGCAAGATTTTTGTGAAATAATACGCAACCATTCACACATGTGTGGATATTATCATACCCCAACCGAGCTTACTGATTTTCCTTTTACATTGACTTCATTTTGTTGGCAATGTGGAGTCAGCAGGTAACAATGAACATAATAATGCCAACAACTGATCTACACTCTCATTTGTCCAACCATGTACCACTTGCAAGTTAAGAATTTGAAGGATTGTTGACAAATGACTTAACTTGCAATCAGCATACATAGGCTTTAAAGCATCCTCCATTGCCTTGGCCCAATCATCATTTAAACCCTCATTCAACATTCTATTGACTTCAAACCCTTTGTCTAGCTTTATTGTGCCTTCATCTATGTTCGGTGCCACTTCATCTATGTTTGGTGCCACTTCATCTATGTTTGCTGCCTCTCACATTTTTCAATTCTATCATATCTTTGTAATAGTTATAAGCCCAAGGGCTTATACCACTATGCCCATGTCTTATCATATGTCTATAAATAACATTTCTATTTTTCATTTTTCCACCAAGACAGTTATTACATGGACATGGATATTTTTCCACATCCCTCTCATCAGCTACTCTCTCATCATATGCATGATATTGATCTGTAGTCAACCTTCTTTGCTGATCCATTTGTAATATTCTGCATTCTAGTATTAAATTAGAATCTGATTTCAAGAGAGCGAAAAATAAATCTGAAAACAAAATCAAATAAAGCATAAAAAATAGTGATAAAGTATGTTTCAAAGCATAAAAAGCATCAAAGTTTTGAATTACCTTTGAATTAACTGCAGAAGGCATCCCCAAATTTGACTTTTCTTCAAATAGGCCTGATGATATCAATTTTTTTATGAACAGTGAATTCTTTGCCTGTCTTTCAATAAGTCTCCGAGTCCTCTCCAAATAAGCTTTATCACCCATGCAAGTAGCCACTACAGTTATATGCACCTAAAATAAAAAATTTCAAATACACACATCAGATAATTAAAGACACTATAACCTATTAAAAAAACAACATAAATAAGAAGTTGAATAAAAGAAATTTTATGGTTATATATATATATATATATATATATATATATATATATATATATATATCACTAAACCATGTCAAGGATCGTGATAAGTGTTCTCCATGATTTTTAAATATCATGGGTGTTTTGCAAAATTATATAGAGAACTGTCAATGCTTTGATCTTTCATTAAATACCCTATCTAATATTGGATTTATTCTATAGGATTTTCAAACTCTCAAGTCTATGATGGGAAGCCTATAATATGCAAGGGTCCTCTCATTTTATTGGCACAAATTAGTTCATTCATCAGATGAGGAAGAACTTCAGTCATCAAATGAGTTTGTGAAAGATGGATCAGTTGATCTCCATGGCCACTCTATTATCAGAGCTTACACTGGAACATGGAAGGCATCCCTTTTCATCATTGGTGTGCATTAATAAGCTCTCTTTTGTGTGTGCAATTTTTTCTAGGTTTTACAGAATTATTACCAGCACTAAGAATGCTTCTGAAAAATCTGTTACAGAAAGTTGATAACACATAATATAGAATACATCTCTTGGATTAATGTTTTCAAGCTCAAATTCTTATGGAAAACTTACAACACTGATAATTTGGATTATAGTAGCTGAATTACACTAATATGAGCCTTCTCTGCTCTCATGTTTTAGTTTTTACAGTAGGAATGAGAAAGAGAATAAGAAAATGTTATTTTGTATTCTCTTTAATGTGTTTGAAGAAGGGTCTAGATTTTAGGGCACAAAAGTCAGTAAATAAGAGGGGATGGCACATTGAATTTTGTTTATGTTTGTGTTTCAAGAAAGATATTATTTTATGGTTGTTGTTTCTAAATTTGTTGAGTAAAATCATGTGTTATGCTGATAATTTGTTGGGACCAGTTAGAACTCATCCTAACTAACTCCCATTTGGTATCAGTATCACTAACCTACACGTCCTTTTATACTCAGACATTGTAGATTGGTCTATCAACATGAGTAACCCTTTCCTCCTTTGATTTTGAGGAGTCATTTTGTTCAGAGGTATTTTTAAAACCATTACATTTATTTGCTGATCACAGGGGTGGAGATTGTAGAGAGGTTTGCTCATGCTAGCATATCTTCAAATTTGATGATTTATCTCACAAATGTTTTGAATGAAAGCACTGCAACTACTGCAAGCAATGTGAACATATTGTCAGGGGTATGATACATATTGACTTTTCTGGGAGCTTTTGTTGCAGATTCATATTTGGGTCGGTATTGGACAATCCTTGTTTCTTTGCTCATCTATCTACTTGTCAGTATCCTTTTCCTTCACAAAATCCTTTTCCACTATGTTACAATCGATGTGTATAGTAACTTGGCAGTATTATCTATAGACTTAGGAATTGTAGTGAATATAGTAACTGAAAACCATACTCTGAGTATGTGCACTTGTCAGAAACTGAATCAGATATCCATTTGTTTTGAAAATAGCTGAACAAGTTTTCACTTTTCTGTGTTTTAACATACCCAACTAACGCTTCATACATACCCAACTAATGCTTCATATTCTTATCTAGCATAAAGAACTCCATCATGAATTTCATGCCTTGAAGGATTGCAATCATTTTCATATTCATATGTATGAAAGAAACTTATCTCAGCAACATCAATGATAGTCATCAATAAGCAGATCCAAGTGTGGATGAAGATCCAATTAACTTGTTGATCATTAAGAAGTTGCATCAATGATAGTCATTTGAATGAATTCATTAAGAAGTTTTCACTTTTCTATGTTTTAACATACCCAACTAACGCTTCATATAAACAAAAAATCAGAGAAAGCATGCAAGACACTGCTTATTTACCAAATCAAATAAGATTCCATCCCTCAGTGGATACATGGAGCTCCAAAAGAAAGTTGAGATGTTACAAAGAGACTTGGGTTTACAAGAAGGAAAGAAACACACTATAAAACCAGGATGGAACTTCACAGTTGAAGTGGCAAGATACAATGTAACACCTTTTTGCCATTCTTCAACAGAGCTAAGTGAGGAACAATGAGCCAGGGTCAGACAGACAGTTAATTTATTGGCCACATTCACAATTGATTTCATGAAACTAATGATATGGTTGGATAGGGTGTTGAAATACCTTTCTAATGGTATATGGTGCAGGTGTGTTGGTGATGTTTTGATAGGCCTTTGAAGTGGAAAATTGTTTGCAGGTCTAAAGCGTTGGAGACAAGCCCTCAACTAGGGCCTAGTAGTTTTGTACGTTGTGAGTGTGGCAAAGAACTAAAACTTTGGCATTTGGAAGACCAAAAGGAGTGGTTTAATATTTCCCAATTTGTTTATGGAGTTGTTTGAGAGTTTTGAGAAATAAAACTTAAAGTTGGTGAAACTGTCACAGGAAAACCCTTGTTACACTGCCCTCAACTAGGGCCTGATGGTAGAGAGGGCTAGGGGTGTGATAGAAGTTTATAATTTTGGATTTAGGGACGCAAGACATAGTACTTGAAGATTCCAACACATGTTGGTGAGGTCATTAAGGGGAATTATAGACTAAGACCCAAAAATAGTCATACTACCAGTTAGGAAACCTATTAGTGTTTACACTGTTTGGAATAGTATCAAGGGTACTTAATGTCTACATGTACTTGCTAGAGAAGATGTCAGAGGTGGATTTGGGGATCAATGAAAGGTGTTAGGGGTCTTATGGGTAACTTGGAAGTATAAACATATCAGGGGGTAAAGGTACTTGAAGAAGGGTTGTAGAGTCCTTAGTAAAGAAGGGCTAGTTGATGAGATTGGGGTAAGAATCCACATTAAAGAAGTCATCATACCTTGGAGGTAGGTGACAGGGTGGGACTTAGGAAGTCCTTGGGTGGATGAATAAGGGATCCATTGGATGGACCTAGGGAGATTAGATAACAAAGTGTGAAAGGTAACCTGATGCAGGACATGGCAGATGGAAAAGAGGACAGTACATTATGGAAAGGATAACACATATACTTTCAGGCATAAGGGGCAGATGATAGTAATGAGTCCATTGAAGAGAGGGAAAGCAACATGGAAAGTGCATGGTCACATTGGTATGATGGAATGGCAATATGTTGAAGGAAAGAACAAAGAGGTTGCAAGTGTGGTAGATAATTACAATGATGGGGCAGACATGAAAGACAGTGGAAGACACATTGAAGTGCAGATTCAACATATAGGGTAAGGTTCAACATATAGAAGAGATGGCTAAGGTTCTTCAAGAATGATCAAGATAGAAGAGATATAACATGTGGCGCTGCTGCAGGTGTGGCTGCAGCCTTCCATGCACCCATTGATGGTGCGCTCTTTACATTTGAGGAAATAGCAACCTGCTAAGATCATTTTTGTGCATTATCTCTAGTGTAACATGAAACTTTAGTTCCATTATAATTTGATCAAGAATAGCTATCCAGTGGGCACTACACTAAATTTTAGAATTCATTATCATCTAGATCCAAGGAAAAATTGAGAGGAAAGTACACTAAGTTGTAGAATCCAATATGGTCCAGGTTTGAGGAGCAATCCAGTGGGAAATATACTAAATTGTAGAGCTCATGTTCGAAGTCTTAGCCAAGTTACATGTAGTCACATAATTCAATGCATTATGAACTTATACAAAGTTGATTTATGTGCCTCATATGTAGAACTCATATGTGTTATGAGCATATGTCACTTTACAAACACACTTTTTAAACAAATTTTCATATACAGTACTATCAGATCCATCCAATCCACGTAGTTTACGTTTGCAGTATTGAAAGTTTTGAACATGACAAATAGCGACCAGTAAAATATGTATATGTGACTAGGAAGCTCATGATGCATTAAATCCTGCAATTATTGTTCCAAAATTGTTCTGAGCATCTGCATTGTCCCATCGTAGGAATCTCTGAGGTGTCAGTATAGAACCTAAATTTTTGGGTGAAGTTTTGTAACTATAAGTGCAAGCATTTTTTGGAAAGAAAGGAATGATATCTGACAATGTTTTCTGCATTCCTTTGCAGGTGGTGAAGTGCTCTTCTTTGGAGGACATTTTTCACAACTACAGTGGTTGTTGTAGTACTGCGAGCATTCATTGATTATTGTGGAAGTGGAAACTGTGGGCTTTTTGGAGGTGGAGGACTGATAATGTTTGATGTGAGTTCAGTGACTATAAAATATACGGCTATTGATCTACTTCCAATAGTGATATTAGGTGTCATTGGAGGAGTGGTGGGAGCAGTATATAAATACCTTCTTGAGCGTACTCTGAGAATATATGCCTTAATCAATCAGTAAGTTCTCCAAGGCACAAAAAAAAAAACTTTGTATTAGATTGTGGCTAAAGCAATGAAAAATTGTATGTTCCCCTGTTCTTCATTTTTCTCCATGGCATCTTTTCCCCTGCATACATGTGGACTACTTTCTTTTCTGGACTTTTAGGTCTCATGCAGTCAAGAAACCTCCTTTATCTAATAGTACTATTTACCCCATTAGTATACTTATTAAGAGTACTTAACCTTATTTAATAATTACAAAGTTTTCTTAATTTTGTACAAAACATGGCGATGAATGACATATTTGTGTATTACTGATACAAGAGAGGGCCAATATCCAAAATACTCCTTTCATGCACTGTGGCTTTGTATACATCCTGTTGTATATTTGGACTTCCATGGCTTGTAGCATGTACACCATGTCCAGAAGGAAAGATGCTCAACCACAAATGTCCCAATGTTCGCAAAATAGGGAACTTCAAGCAATTTCATTGCTCTACAGGCTATTACAATGACCTTGCAACTTTTCTTTTCAACACAAATGATGCTACTGTTAGAAATATATTCAGTTCTAGCACTGGAAAAGAGTTTCATTTGACATCATTGATGCTCTACTTTGTTACAATTTTCATATTGGGACTAGTAACATATGGACTTGCACTTCCATCAAATCTCTTCATACCTGTAATCTTAATAGGCTCTACATATGGCAGAGCACTTGGTGAGTTGATGGGATCATTTGCAAACATTGATTAGGGACTTTTTACAGTGCTTGGTGCAGCCTCTCTTCTAGGAGGGTCAATGAGAATGACAGTTTCACTTTGTGTGATCCTTTTGGAGCTCACAAACGACTTATCCTTGCTCCCTTTGATTATGATAGAACTCTTAATTTCAAAGACAATAGCTGATAGCTTCAAAAATAGTGTCTATGACAAAATTGTACACTTGAAAGTTGAAGGGGCTTCCTGGTGCAGGAGCACCAGGGCCAAGGACAAAAGGCCTAGAGGATACACCAAGGTCATTGATAGACCTTGGAAGGATTTGAAGACAAACATGACCTTACAAGGTCATTGGAATTGTAATGAGACCAATAATGGTTATTTAATTATTTTTTAATGATGTTTTGATTAATACGTGAATCCTTTGTGAAAGGATCAATCAATGTAAGCCTTAATGGCATTTTGGGGTAAAATGTACCTTGGGGTCATTTTTGGATCCTAAGGTTGATAAGGTGTTTAATGACCTATAAAGGTAGTAATTATTGTAATATGGCCAATGGAGCCATTATGTGAGGTCAAATGCACTAAAAGTGCCAAAAATGTGTAATTGCCTAAAATTGGCAAAATGAAGCCTAGAAGGCTCATAGAGGGTTTTAGAAGGGTTTAAGATGTTTAAGAGATTATGATAGATTCCTAAGAAGCTTTAAAATGTTAATAAATGCCTAAGAATGTAAGTTTTCGAAGTTGACAACCATGTTGTCAACTAGATAACAAAAATAAACAATAAACCAAATGCTGACAGTCATAACTGACTGTAACCGGTTTATAGGTAGTTAACCGGTTGGAAAATGGCTATTTTTGCCTTGTGAGTGTGTGAGGAATGAGAGAGAGGAGTTGTAGGGAGTTTGGAGATTTTTTTGGATAGAAAAGAGAACAATGTAATGAAATTTCCATTGAATACAAATTAATTCTCTGAAAACTGCCAGGTTGCTGCCTTGAAGGACACAGTCCTCTTTTTGTGTGATAAAACTTCTCATTTTTTATGAAAATGTGATTGGGAATGCATTAGAATGATGGAAGATTAGATTAATTTCAATTCCATGCAAGTTTTTGTCATTTTTTGAGGTTTAAAGGGAAGAATCTCAGTCATTTGTTGACTGTCCCTGTACAATACTGTGTGCAATCAGCAAATTGGTTTGAAGTTTTCATGATGCCCTAGGCTCTCCCACTTTCTGTGGTGATTGTGTCTTGTGGGAGAGACCTAATTCATATTTTATATGTTCCATTAAATTTTTTCATGCAGGGATGTCAAGATAATGGTAAAAGAGATCTTTGATTGAAGAGGAAATGCTGATTAAGGGTCACTAGATGCTTGGACCAGTTAAGGTCTGGAAGTTCTATCCAAAGGAGGGCCACATTTTATTGCATAGAAGGTCAAGATATGACCATTAGATGGTGTTAGAGCCACTGGGAGGGTCTGGAAGTGATTGGAGAGGTGATTTTTGGGAAAAGCCCTAGGGTTATGCACCTAGGAATGAGGTTTTTGTGGTTTGGGTGGAAGATCTTGATAGTACCTCCTTTGAGTGTGAGAATCCATTGATTTGGATCATAATAAAACTCTTTTTTTGGGTTAGAAGGTTTTTGGATGAGTGCAATTAGTACTTGCTTTGTATTTGGAGGCCTAATTAGAGGGCTAATTGTGGTACACCAGTAGTTGTTTGGATAGTTGGTCCAAAGGAACAGTATGTGGTTTTGGGCTATGTTGTAAAAATAAGAAAAGGGTATCCAAATATAGTTTTATTTTCCCAAGTTTTTTGGAGAAGATATTTGTAAACCTTGAAAAACCGTCCAGGCAGGGCTACAAGAGAAATAGGCCTAATTAGTACCCGGTTTGGGATTTGTGAGTTGATGGGGTTGCTTGGTTGAATCCATTGATTGGATTGAGGGACATTGAGATGTTTTAAATGATTTAGAATGGGTGGTGGCACCATAAACCATTTGTGCACTCTGATTTGGTAGAGGTTGTAGTGGGTCAAAGGAGATGATCCTTGTGGATATCTAGTTGTTGTGTGCGAAGAACATTCATGAAGTCCCTCATCATTTGCAGAATGAAGACCACCATACCACCTCTACATCACTTTCATTATTGGAAGCACATCCTGGACCATTTATGAGTCAACTCATTGCAGGGGATGCTGTCATAGGTCCACTGGTAACCCTTCACAGAATACAGAAGGTTTCAAACATTCTACAGATTTTGAAAAGCACTAAGCACAATGCCTTCCCAGTCATAGATAAAACACCATACTCAAAAACACCAGTCTTGTGTGGCCTTGTCCTTAGGTCACATCTTCTGGTCTTATTGAAGAAAAAAGACTTCCACAATTTTGAGCAGAATGCAGTTGTTTCTACAGGGTTGAACCAGAAGCATTCTCTGGAGACTTTGCAAAGCTAGGCTCAGGAAAAAGGCTCAAGATTGAAGGGATTGAAGTAAGTGCAGAGGAAGAGGAAATGTATATGAATTTGCATATAGTCATAAATAATGGATATTCTATAGTTGGATATATCCTGAAAATACAAAAGCTTCATCGAAATATTGGCATTGACTCTCTTTATTTCTAAAGATGCTTGACAAAATGTGAGCATCAAGCTTGCATTTCTCTGATACTAGAATTATGATCAAGGATAAAATGGATAAGCTTTTAGAACACTATACCTATTTCAAAATTGGAAATACTCTAATATGAAGACTGAACCCTTCTTCGTCTTCAGCCTGTTGTAAAATTTGGACTTACTAAGAATAAAATATATAACTAGCTGGGCAATTTGGAGCATTTTCATTTGCCGTTCTATCACAACCACCCTAATTCTTAGTTGTACTATAACTCATACCTACAAACATTTTAGGACGACCAAATAATGCAATGAGTTTCCAAAGTTGCTTACTTTCTCTACATGTGAAATTGGCTGGGTGAGCAACTTTTTATTATAGGCTCCAACCCTATACTTGATATATCTCATGTGTTCTAATTTTTAAAATGTGATAATCATTAGTTTGTGTTATTGATGTTGTTTTGAAGATTTTAATGATGACTTGAGTATATATGCTAGGGGATGTTGTCCTTAAAAAACATAGAAAATTTATCCTACCGCATATCTATGAATCTTCTTACTTATTTTATTTAGTGTTTTCATTATTTTATCATTAATCATTTATATTTCTTATATACACCCCAAAACAGGGGAAATTTTTTGAGCATAAAAGTGCATACATTTCCCTCTTACATTCTTACAAGTACTCAATTTTGAACTTGTTATAAAAATATTATACTAACGTTTGATTTGTCCAATTTATTGCATGAGTTTATGGCCCTAAAATTGAATAACATTAGTCACATTCCTACCTTATTTTGAACAATCCATATGGTCTCCCTTTACAGTCATATTTCCATGTTTCGATCTCTCAAAATTGACCACAAGAGTAATAAATTCTGTAAATCACCTCTTTGCAAAGGTTTAGCTTCATAAAGCTTATATATAATGGAGAAATCAGAAATGATATGGCTGGGCAATGTGGTAATGTGATGCTAGGAATTGCTTCTAAATGAGGTGACTAAATTGCAAATATAATTTATTAAAGGAGTATTGTGCTTATAACTTAGACTTTTCAGATTTGAGTTAAAAGATTTTTACAATCCATTGCAATAATATTATTGATATAGATGGAAACAAGTATTGATGAATTTTGCATTATGAAAAAATAGAGTTTTGTAAACATTTAGTATATATAATTCTTGATTATTGGTGAAACCTTGAAGCAAGACATTCTAAATCCTTTCAAAAACTGACAAAGTTGAAAAGTTGTTTGCAATTTGTTATCATCATGAGCACATGATTACAGTAAGTTATTAAGTTATTTAAAATAATGTTAGAGGCAAACTAGAATATTGGATTTGTTAATAGAGTGCTGGTTGAGTTTACATGAGTTTTATTGCAATGAGCAAAAAAAAATAGGCATGCCATAGCATCACCTAAATTATATTCTGGATTGCTTGTATATTTGATTATTGTGTTAAGTTAGAGGTTGTAGAGCTCTCAGAGCACAAAATTAAATTGTTCAATGTAACTACTAAAAAGTACATTCCAGTCTGCAGTAGGGGTGAAATAAATGCATTTGCAATTGCTAGTCCTACCTTGAGGGAAAGTTGTCCAATTCATATATCAAGACGTCTAGAAAATTTACCGATCACTGTTCTCATTGATGAGTTATGATGAGGCCATTAAAAGTTCTCTTGCTTCTAATTTGGATGTTCTAACTCACATGTAGTCTCGAGCTCTTCTCTAGTAGTCTAAATTTGCAATTAATTGTGTCTTGCTGTAGACTAGGCCTACTCAGAACATTGACACTGGAGGTCACTTCATGAGGTGCTTATAATTGTTGTAGAATATTTAGTAGAACATTTTTAATATATAACTAATATTTTATGCACATGAATATATGTTTAATTATATATTCTATACAACAAAGGTTTGGCCCTGTTTCCTAAAATAAAGGACCTTGTAGTCAAGAACAAAACTCACAATGAACTTCTTTTGTTTTTTGTTTAATTTATAAGCAAATGCAGTTTCCTGCTTGAAAGATGTGCAAATTTCAAACATAAAAAAAACCTAACAAACATTATACTGCATAAACACAAAAACAAATATTCATTGAACATACCTTCAATGCAGAGTTCTCTTGTGCCCAGAATTGATCCTTCAATAAAAACTTCTCATAGCTCTCTTGCACCCAGAATTGAAACTTTCTAATGCGTAGGGATTTCTGTTTGTGGACACCGAATGGATTTGGAGATTTTATTGCAAAATCTGTTGGTTTCCATTTTGGTTTCTTCCCGCTCTCCTGTGCCCAAAATGCATGCCCCGCTCTCTCATGCCCAAAATGCATGCCTGCCTTCTACGCGCAAACTAAAACTCAACCTGTTCGAAAATGGATAATCTTTTTTGCTTATGTGTATGTCGATCCTCTTTATTTGCATAGTTTTAGACCTAATAGGATATTCATTTTATATTTTTTTGGCCGCCCCTTTCTACGCTTTGATGCCAACACATGATCTACATTGGCTAATGCGAAGGCGTAACTGCATATTTTCTTTATGTTGGGAAAATAATTAAGATGCAGCATTCATTTGACATTTAATTGGATTATGAAAAGAAATAATAATAAATGAAAATGAGAGGGATGGGTTTACGGAGATATTAGTGAATAAATCATGCTTGCAACAATATAGTGTGGGTGTATGATTTTGTTCAATATCGAGTTTACCTTCTACAACTATTGAAAATTAATTTGGTGTATGTAATGACTTCAAATAAGGTGATATTAGCCAATTCCTATATATTAATATGTTTAGATATATCTATACATCTATAATATATGCTTACTAGTATGTTATATTTATATTTATTTGATTGTATTTGCTTACGTGCATTTGGCGCTCCGTTTTGGAATTTTTTTTTATCATTACAAATAGACTCTTGGGATCATTTGTCAAAAGAATTTCTATGGTTCAATTATAAAGGCAATGAGGGATTGGGATTTTTTGTCAAAAGAATTTCTATGGTTCAATTATAAAGGCAATAACTAGGGATCCTGACTTAAGAATGTTGGATAATTAGGGATTTCTATTTGAAGGCACACCAATTTGTATGAAACTTATAATTGAATTTTGAAGTATGATGGCACGATAATTATGGTGGAAAATTAACAATTATCAAGATAATAAGGGTGATCTACGGATAATGGATGATTAGGACATGCCAATTATGAATATATATATATATATATATATATATATATATATATATATATATATATATATATATCGCTATAATATTTAAACTTATTATAACATAATACTATATGCACTTTATAATTCTACCTAGGAGGCTTTTCTCCCTTCTCTCTCTTGATGCCTTGTTCTCATTTTTAATTGTTTCCTCTTTTCTTCTTTGCATAGGTTTCTGTGTGCTGAAAACTTTCTATTCATAATTAATTTGATGTTTAGATTTAAGTGGTAAATAAATTAATTAATAATAAATATATATATTTATTTTTGGAAGTAAATTTAGATTTTTAGGGTATTTAAATTGATTACTTTTAAAATATTTATATAATTTGAATTTCAATCAATAATGTTCCAAATATTTTATGATAAAATATTGTTGTCTATTCGTATTTTGTAAAATAGGCATTTTATCTTTTATCTATTTTCTTTAGTATCTATTTCAAAACTCAAATGATGAGAACCAGTTCATATAAGTTGATCAACTATCATATATAGTAAATAAATTTATAAGCAAATAAATATATTAAAATAATAAAAAGTCAAGGAGATAGATAATTAGGAGGCCTAATATTTCTATATAGTTACATCTTAATTTGAGATATTCTAATTTTTTATGAAATTACATTATTTATTTTTTAGTGATTTAAGCCTTGATGGGTTCCATCTAATATTTAAGGGTCTTAACCTGATTCTTACCCTTCTAGTCTTAAATCATATTCAGTGTAGATCGATTTTAATATAATTAGAACTATTTTTTGCCAAAACCCGTACAACTAGACTGCACTCGATTTTAATAATGTTAGAACTATTATTTGTCAAGACTTGTACAACTAATTTTGTTTACTTATAATAATTATAATTTGGCTATTCTTTTTTATAACACTATCTCTAAATCTTGTTTATCAATCAGTTTTGAAATCTCCAAAAACCCAAATTTAGGGCATGAGAAGGGTGTACATATAAGATTGCTTGCGCAATACGCCTATTGACGAGAAAGCATTATTGGTGAATTGGAATTTCCAACTCTTTGATATTATATTCAAATGTTATAATTATAAATGAGGTATAATCATGCATTTAGTCATTTTGTTTAGGAGACTAATTATGTAGTCATTAATTTAATCTTTTATTTAGTAAGTTTTTTTTTAGTAACTAATTATTAGTGACTAATTCTTTAATCATTTAATTAGTCATTTTTTTTATCATCTATTTAGTCATTTTTTTTTTACTGCACTTGTGATTTTACCTTATGATCAAATTACTCATATATTTAGTCATTTATATTTGTGAAGTACAAAACATTAGTAATATATGATCAATTTTAGTCATGTGACTAAAATTTTTAGTCATGTAGTCACATATTTTCCAAAATGTACTAGTGAAAAGAGTTTTAACAAAAGGATTGACCAAATTGAATCCCATAGATTGTGAACCCTTAAGAGCCTAGATGCGAGGTGGAAAAAGTTAGATCTGACTTACAATTGCAGAGGATTGTATGAAGGGAGCTATAGGAAAAGTTGGAGGATTAGTTGAGAGGCAAGTTGGTGATTTTATGTACAAACAGATTATTTGAGGCATATTATGTGTGTTGATAGATTACTTAATTATGTTAGGGAAATCAACATTGGTGATTAGATTGTATAAGATAAGAAATTTGAGAAAGTGATTCCTTAAGTTTTCAAGAACGCCACCTATAAGAATAAACCTTAGAAGTCTAGAGAAAATGGTGGAGGAATTCAGGAATGAGATGAGGACTGAGATCTAAAATACTTTGACTGGGATCAAAAGGAACCTTGAAACTGAAGATGAATATGAAGAAGTTGTTGAATATTTTAAGACAATTGAGGTTGAGATCCCTACAGATGAAGAAATATGATTGAGGTCTATGGTATAAATGGGTAAGAGTCATAGAATTAATATTTCTAATTTCTCTAGCTCATTACATCCCGAGGATTTGATAGATTGGATTAGTGAATTAGAAGATTACTTTGAGCTTGGAGATATTAAGGATTCATAGAGGGTTAGGTTAGCACAAATTGAGTTTAAGGGTCATGCTACCTTATGGTGGAAGGAATTGCAGAAAGATAGGGAAGATAATGGTGAACCTAAGATCACTAGGTGGAGAGTTATGATTTCTAAGCTTAAGGCCAAGTTCATACTGGAGCATTATGAATTGGAATTGTTTAAGAAATTGTAGAATCTGAAGCAAAAGATTTGACTGTTAAGGAGTACATCGAGGAATTCTACAAGATGAAAATCATATCTCAATACTGATATTCATCTAAAGAGAAGGTGGCTAGATATATCAATGGTTTGACAATTAACATTCATGATGAGTTGAGTATGATGAAGATTAGTACAATTGAAGATGCTTATTAGTATGCCTTGAAGGAAGAAGACAAGTTGAAGAAAATACAAGGGAACCCTAAGGGAAGGGACAAACTGGTTGGTGATGATTAGGGAAATGAAAAAATTGTTGTTGAAGGAGATCATGATCATAATAATCTTGGAAGGAGCGGTAACAATAGTGATTTCAAAGGTACTTGTTTCAAGAGTGGAAATGTTGGTCATAGGGCTTTCCAATGTTTTGAAAATTCTAGCAAAGGAAAAATCAAATAGAACTTGATGGCACATGAGGAGAAAGTTAAGGATGAACCTATTGAAAGAGAGACTACAATCTGAGATGGGAGAATCTCTAATGTTCCAGAGACTTATGCTGAGTAAGAAGGAATTTGAGCATGTTCAGAGAAGGTAGTTGTTCTGAAAAATTTGTAAATAAGAAAACAAATGTTGCAAAGTGATAATGGATAGTGGTAGTACCAAAAAAATTATATCAAAGGAGATGGTACATAAGCTTGGACTGAGGATACTTAAACACCCTTTTCCATATGGAATAAATTTGTTTCAGGATGACCATATGGTGGAGGTTAAAAAAAAGTGTTGGGTTAAGTTCAACATTGGACTGTACCGAGATGAGGTATTATGTGATGTGGTTAACATGAGTGTTTGTCATATTTTTCTTGGAATACCTTGGCAATACGATGTTGGATCTATTCATGATTACCAAAGGAATTTTGCGTCTATAATGATGGATGGTAGGAAGTTAACTTTAATTACTTTGAAAGAGGAAAGGAAGGTTGAGAGTCTGAGTGTAATGAGGACTTACAAATTAGGAGATCAAACTGCTTTGGATTAGAAGGTGATGGATTTGTAGCAAGTGGTTGAGAGGGTTTTTGAGGTTGTTCAGTTGCTGAAGGATTTGATGAATGAACCTAGACTAGTGAAGTTGAAGGTCGAGGATGAAAAGATAGTGTTGTAGCAGCAGGTTACTAAAGTGGTATCATATGAAAAGTAGGATCTTGTGAATGGATCAGAAAGAAGAGAGTTATTAACTAATATCAAAGATGGAGTCAAGCAAAATAAGAGGGAGAAGACATTAATTTCTAAATGTAGGAGAAACAAAAGAATAAGTAAATTGTGTGAGTTGGATAATCAAAATAGTAGTAGCAAAGTAGTACTTGATGGATTGTATACTACTAGGTTTGAGGATTTGGATAGTAGGCATAGCCATTTATAGAATATGATGGTTGCAGACAAAGAGGATACATGGTTTAAAAATAAGAGTGGGATTTATGTCTTGAATCCTTTCATATGTTTATAGTTCCTCTTATGGAACATATTATATTCACCCAGGGTGTTTGATGTAGGAACATCTTGGGTTTGGAGCAATCTTGCATCAATAAAAAATAAATCTTTCAATTTGTTTGATGTTTTGTTCCAATTGGGCAGTTTTATATTTTTTAGATAGAGATCATTCCAAATGGCTTGTTATCTTATGTGATCCTTATGATGTGATCTAGACATCATGGATACCCTATGTCTAGGTTCATAGCTTGTTATGATGTTTCCACATGAAGTAATTGTATGATAGGTCTGGTCATATATTTCTTTTTAGTTCTAACAGATAGGATTGGTGAGATTTAGCTTGAGATGGAGATTCATGTTATGTGAAGCTTCATGGAACATAATTATATGTTCTTATACATGTGGCTGACCTCCTTTCATGTTTACATGTCATTATATATCTATTTGGGGGTTTTCTTATGGATTTAGTGTTAGAGTAATAAAGTGTTTGCTTATTAATTAAATCATGTTTGATTTAATTACTAAGTCACTTATTATCTCTTTCTACTTAAGCTAAACTTTAGGCATATAATAATTAATTTTTTTATTAATTATTATTGTGCAACCTAGGTTTTACCTTTTTAGGTATTCAGATATCCTTTTATAAGGATTGATCTCCTTTATTTTCATAATAGATTATTCATTATTGAATGGAAATTTTTGTTTTTGCACATCAAGAATGATTTCTCCTCTCTCGTGGATCAATGCATTCAGGCCTCCATAACTTCTTGCTTCTTCTCTCTCTTTATGTGACAGGTGTTTGCATGCAGGTGTTCTTGGGAGTTGTGGGTTTTTTACTCATCAACTTCAATATGGTATCAGAGCTTCAGATTTATTTTCCCCTATCCTCTTCCTGAGAGATTGAGTCGTGTTCATTAGATCTAAGTTTTTCAGATGGTTTTCTATCAGATCTAGGGGGACCTCTTTTTCTGGTCACATTGGGCTCAAACAAACCTCACCATTATGTTCAGAGAGCCCAAGAACCCCTAGATTCATATAAAATTTGTCCAATTTTGAGAAAGTTGGAATCTGTAGCAAATTTTTTTGTAGCTAGCCCCGATACAGATTTCGATGCAATTACTATTTTTTGGAGCATTTCTGGCCCAAATGAACCTCACAATTGCACTCACAATGCCCAAAAACCCCTATTTCCATATAAAGCATGTCCAATTTGGTTAACTTAGTATTTTGTGGCATTTTTTGGTACCAGACGACCTGACACACTTACCGAGGTAGTGCGTGCGATTTTTCAAAAAAAAATTAATTTTTTTAATTTTTGGCCATCAAATTTAATCCAACAGAGCAGATGCAGCCTCAACTCTTGGTCATATGACCACCAGGGGCCCAATTGTTTAGCCCCCAGCTGGATTTGGCCGCAACGGCCATTTGGCTGTCAAATTTAAGCCTGTCCGTCGCTGATGTCAGCATGCATCAACAAGTTTTTGACACCATTTTGGACCCTCTGAAGCACTCGGTAGTGTTTTGCTCATAACTTGAGCATATGGTGTCAAAATTAGGTAAACAAGATATCATCGGAAAGATGGTTTTGAGCTCTATCCAGATCTAGAGGTTTGAATTTTTGGTTTTTCTTTTTTGATGGTTTTTTATTATCAAAGTCAAATGTTTAGTTTTGCACTCTAGGAGCTCTATCTTGCGCATCCAAACTCCATTTTTGGCAAATGATATATTGTTAAAAAGATTGTTCTCAGAGCTTTCTAGTACTGTGAGTATTTTTTTCAAATTCTTCTCCAGGTACATTTTATTCAAATTTTTGAATTTTTGTAATCTGGTGGATATCTTGGATATTTCAGGTCCTTAGATCTCTTCCCTTTGAGGGATGGCTCATCCTAGGCTACTCTTTTTTTTCAGCAGCCTTCGCTCTTCTTTGAGTAGTGTATACTTCACTTTTGTAGCATTCTTTTATGCATACACACTGAGATAAAGTGTCATTCTATTACATGTATGAGATTTTGCACATATTCATGCTCTATGTATTCGCACTCCATTATAAAGTGGCAGGGGGATTTGATATTTGCCTTTGTTTTCCATCTACTTTTGTCATGTGAGCGTTCCTCCAATGACATTAGCCTCAGGTATTTATATATGTGTTTGTACTCTCTATGCAGTTCATATTGGATGATCTTTTCAGCGTACCTATTGTAATACCCCAAAAATGGGCTATAGGTTCATTAACCTCGTACATCAACAATTCAAATGAAATCGAAAGAAAAGTCCTAACCTAAGGCATATCTGCACATCTAAACATCAAAACCCTAATTCATTATCCTAATTCTACATCAAGGAATATTCCTATTTATCCTAATTATTTTTAATCTAATGATTATTTGGTGATAAATCTTATTTATCCTAAAATTTGATTAATTGAATATTCTAAATATTTAATTAATTAAGTTTAATTCTACCACTTAACTATTTAATTAAATTTAATTCTATTTATTCCTAAATTGTGTTATTTAATTTTGACAATAAATCAAAAATCTTATGACTAATTGATTAAATTCTCATTTAATTAATTAATGTCAATTGTCAATATTTAATAATATGGTTTTTGAAATAAAAGTTTGATTAATAATTGATTAACCCATAAATCAGTTATTCTTAAATTTAAAATCAGTTAAGTTGAGAATAAATCACTTTATTTTTAAATTAATTCATAAAATACTATACACATTCAAAGAGCAGTTAAAATTTGAATCAGAAAATCAATTCAAGTTGTTATATTTTGGAAACTCAACATCTATTTTCAATTAAAAGCTAATCTAAACTTTTGATTTAAGTTAAAAAACTATTCTTGCATGATTTGCATGATTTTGTGAATTCATTTGATTCTAATTTCTTGTTAACTCAAAAATCAACCTGAGTTTATCAAGAGTGATTTATGGCTTTTCTCAATGCTTCCTCAAGCCTTGGATTTCTATAAAATCAAGGCTTAGCTCTTCACAATGAATGACTCTTGAATTTGCACAATTACTCTAGCGAATTGGCAGCTGAAGGGTCTAGCACTTGCAATAGGCAATTTGTGAGATTTTTCATTGGTGGTCATAAGAATTCATAGTTTTCATATCATAACATTCATTCATTCATATCATTTCTAGATTAAATCCGCATATCATCTCATTTTCATCTAGATTAGATTCATACAGTTTCATCCTATTGCATAGAAAAATTCAAAAATATTAGATCAATTTGCATACAGCTTTCATTATCATTTTGCATTCAAATCCTTTGTTTAAGTCTTGCATTGTCACTAATCTTGATTTCAATCTGAGAACATCATACTCGCACCTACTAGAATGTAGTAAATCACCTAGTTAGCTTAGTTTCATTTACTTACATATTTTAATTTTGTTAACCTCTAATGTTTTACTGAAGTGTTGTGTCCACAGCTAGGTACAATTTTCACACACACATTTTTGGTACCCACCGTGGGGCCCTGAAACGGGTTTCCATTTCTTTTCTATCAATTTCTATCTATTTTCTATCATTTTCTGATCAATTCTATGATTTTATTCTCTATCCGTACAATTTTCATATGAGTTTTGTTAGAAACTCATGCCAGGACCTTCTAAGTGTCATACAACATTTGGCATTTTCGAGGCTCATACCAACAACTATAGATTATCATTTGGAGACTTCTTTGTCATGTGGGAAAACACCCACTGTCGTACAAGTTTTCATAAAGTCATGCCAGAGGTGACCCACTATGATATGAGGTTTGGATTGTTGTATGAGAGGAAACCCATTGTTGTACGAGTTTTGATACCTAGATTCAATTGTCATTTCAAATTTTTAGGTAGTTTGTCAAATTTGGACTAACGACTAACCCTAACAATTGAACTCTACTATTTCTGATTGATATTTATTGATTCCAATCGAGGAAAGCACAACAAAATTGCTAAAATAGGTAAAATCTACTAAGCGCATTGTGAGGAATTCAGGTATTTTGCTATGGTCTGATAACATTTCAATTTGGATTTAAAACAAACTCTCTTGTGTCAAGCTTGTGTGACTTTTCTTGCTTTCATATCACAGACTTCAATTTTTTGGGCTATAAAATGAACATAGATTTGATTTTTTCATATTTGTTACACATAGTGAATAGGCCCTATGAACACTATTTTTGGATGTTCTCGAGAGAGTGGGCTTCTTTCACTTGTTCATGCATGCGAAGTCTTCTTGACGAAGGATCCCCTTGTAGGTAGGGAGGATACTGAGATTATCTTGCATTCTACTGGGTTTTGAGTAGGATAATTTCAATCTTAGCATGTCAGATTAATCTATCTGCTTTGTTTTGGTGAAGTGAAGAGGCTAGGGGATTATGCTCTACTTCCTTTTTGGATAGTACCAAAAACCCAGATCCTTGAATCCGATCTAGTCCCCCTACAGTATCTTTTGTGAGTCACCTTTAGAGAGGGTTAACCATAGTGGAGATTCCCTTAATTGGGTCAACCACATGGATGGAACCTCAAGTGGTAATAGCCATTTTCTCCATGGTAGAAACAACCACTATATAAATGTCCTTGTGGAGGAAATCTTCATAGGTGTGGTCTCTTGTTGGGCTGTCAGATCTCCCTAGCAGCTCCTAATTGATTAAATTCTTGAACTGTGTCAAAACCCTGATGCACCTAGATTGGAGTTCACCCTCTTGAGATCACAAAATTTGGAGAGTCAGACCATTACTAAAAACCCTAGTGAGGCCAATTTTTCATTTTCTAGCAATATGTGTGTTATTGAAAAACTTTTTGGAACATACACAAATAGCATTCCTACGGATTAGCACATTAAGTCACTTAATTGTTCATATTCAGGGTTTCTTTGTCCCATGTTCATTGTTTTCAGACATGCTTGAAATCACTTGCCTACTTTTCTGTGTGCTTGTTTACTTACTTGGTTATCGAAAACAACAATGCTGAAACAATCTTCAAATCTGGATAGAAAACCTTGCAAACCACACTGATTCTAAAAAACTGAGAAATTGCAAAATTTGATGCAAAAATTCTTTTTTGGAGTCAAAATTCATCCCATGGGATCAAAGAGTCATACAAGTTTTGAGCATTTGTCATATCAGAACCCCCATATTGTCATATGAGAGCTTGTATATTATTGTACGAGTTTTGTCAAGAATCACAAGCAAAAAGTCAAAATCTTCTATCAACTATCGTGTGAGCTTTTCAATTATCATACGAGTCTTGTCAATTGTTGTGTCAGAGCTTACCCACTATCGTACGAGCCTGTAGAAAGTCATATGAGAATTTTTTCTAGAAACTTGCCAAAATTGCTAGAAATTTAGTTTTTACAGCCTACTTCCAAATTCTGTCAAACAAATCATTGTGTCAGGAACAGAGTAGAAACTAGAATGAATTTGATCATTTTCCTAAAGTGGTCTCTTGAGTCTGATCTAGCCTTCTGATTTATCAATTTGAGTCTTTTTCATCTTGTGTCAAAACATTGTCAAAATTATCTTCAATTCAATCTTAATCTAAAAATGACTAAGTGTTGTGAGCTCGTGTCTGCCATCTTTTGGGTGTCTACCCATACTACTAGGGCACAATATCCTTCATTTACATCCAATCTAATCTTCAATCAATCCAATCTTGACAAGGTTGCATCATTCAATCTTCTTGTGTCAGATCATTCTTCAATTGTCTTCATCTCGCTCTCTTGCTTCACCTAAGGTTAATGGTGGAAACCAAAGCTTCATCATGAAAACAAAGAGAACAACCCAAAATCTCTTCAGAGACATCTTCTGTGATTGCTCAGAACATTCATCAATCCTACGATACTAATAAATTTGGAGAGGACACTCTTGGCAATCCATTCTTGAAAGGTGGTTACGTCACTCCTCCTGCATCAATCCACATAGGTAATCAACCGACCCCTCCTGTATCAATTCATGGAAGCTATCAAACAAATCCACATCAATCCATCGCTGGTAGCTCTCATCATAGCAACATGTCTCAGGGAGGGACAAACCAAGGGTCTCAATGACATCAATCTCAACATGGTGCGGATCAAGAACCCACACCTTCTGAAATTGCTTGATATCAAAATGATGATGACTTCAAGAAAATGATGAGACATTTCTTGAAGGAAGATAGAAAAACATACTTCCTAGAGTTAGCTAGCTCATCAAGGAGCTAAACTTCCTCCCAACTTTAATGTTGAAGATATCATTATGCATGTGGAAGAAAATCCAATCACAGCTATGATGAAACAGATGCATGCCATGCAAGTTAAGCTCAACAAACTTGAGAAAGAAAAGGAACCTAAGGAGTTCTCCATGGAGGCCCTATGCCCTTTTCCATTTGATAAACACTTGTACATGCCACCATTCCCTAAGAGAGTGGAGATGCCTAAATATGATAAGTATGATTGAAACTCTGATCCTCAAGATCATGTCAAAGAATTATGTACTCAATCTATGGAGTTCATGCATGAACCAACTTACCTAATGCATCTTTTCCCTTGATCTCTGGGAGGGTCAGCTATTCATTGGCTCTCAAAAATGCCTCCAAATATCAAAACTTTTGAGGAGTTAATCAAACTATTCTATCAACAATACTCCTACAACATCCATCATCCGGTCACTATGATCGACATTTGCAATCTGAAACAGAACTCAAGAGAACCATTTCTAAATTTTCTCAAAAGATGGAGGAAGAAGTTTTCTCTATATGCTAGACCTATTCCAGAAACTAAGAAGCTAGAAATATTCATCAACAATCTTGTTCCAAAACTCAACTACCATTTGCAAATGAAAAATCATACATCCTTCGATAAGATGGTAGAAAATGCAATGAAAATTGAGAAAGCACTTTTACAAAAAGGAGACATATCACTTCAAAAAGACAAGTATGAATCTAGATCTAATTCTAAAGACAAAGGCAAAAATTGGAACAAGAATAAAGGTGTCATCATAGATGGCATTGTTGACATTATCTGTGCCTCATCTAAGGCACTCGCTTTCAATCTCACTGTTGGTACCCAAGCTATCAAAGCCTCTGAGGAAAAAGAAATAGAATCAAACAAGAAGTCCTCTGACTACAAACCTTGGGCTATAGATCCTAAATGCAAGTTTACTCCTCTTGGAGAATCCTTGGAATCTTCCATGAAAACTCTATCGGCCAAAAATATCATTTCCTTGCCTGAGATAAAAGTCTTTGATCCTGAACCTAAACCGAAATGGTGGAGAGAGAATGATTTCTATGACTTCCATCACAATAAGGATCATAAAACTAATAACTGCATCCGCTTGAAACACATCATACAAGAAAAAATTGATAATGGAGAAATCATAATTGAAAATCATAAGAGCAATAATGATCATACAACATTCATGAAACCATTTTCAAAGCATGGTCAAGGAGATTGGTCTTCTCAGCCTAATGTGGGTGCTAAAGTCAATTATGCTTACTCTGGAAACAATGTTGTCATAAATATGGTGGAACCATGCCTATCTGAGCATTGCAATGTCATCACAATTGTAAGAAAAGATAAAGAAAATCAATCAAAAAATGCAGTTACTTGACCACAAGCTTAGGCACATCTGCAAGGACAAATCCTAGATTCATCAAATGTCCCTAAGATGCCTTTCAATCTCTCATCTACTTCTAAATAGAAGGCTACCTCTAAATCATCAAATTCTAAAGACATGAGGCCAACAACTCTAGCATACAAATGCAAAAATCTCCATGTTTGAGTTGCTTCAGATATCTCTAGCTCATAGAGCCATTCTAGACAAAGCTCTGCTTGGATCCAATGTTCCTGAAAACCTTGATTTAGATAGATTCTAGACTATGGTTGGTCATCTGACGTCTCCCCATTATATCTCCTTTTCAGAGGAAGATGATAACTCCTTGAGTCATTCGCATAACCATCCCTTACACATTGAAGTCTTAATCCAAAACCATCGTGTCAAATGTGTGTTGATAGATGGAGGTGTCGGTCTCAACATTTGTTTTTATAGCTTGATCACACAATTGGGATTATCTAAAGCTTCCATTGATCCTAAAAAGAAGATAACTATTAAGGCATATGATGAACAAGAAATATCTTCCAAAGGAACAATTGTACTACCAATCAGAATAGGTCCAATTATCAGAGATATTACATGTCAAGTTCTTGATCTACCTTTGGCTTAAAACATTCTTCTAGGGAGACCCTGGATGCATCAAATGAGAGCTATTCCTTCCACAGACCATCAATGTGTGAAATTGCCTTATGAAGGAGTAGAGGTGATGATTCCAGCTGATTTATCTACAACTTGCAATGCTTTGAAGGAAAGTGCTGATAAACTTGTCCCTAATAACAAAGAATCTTCCACTAAACAGATGGACATTGCTTCTACATCCAAGATAGAAGAACCTGCTAAAGAAGTCAAAATTAAAGACAATGGTATGGGAGAATACACAATGGAACTAGTTTTATCTCTCACATCTCTCTTGTTGTCCCCAAAATCTTATGGACAACCTTCTGACAAAGTGAAACCTAGAGCTAAATAATCCCAGGTCATATTCAATGGAAGCTTTGTCACAGAACAAGTATCTAAACAAGAGTTTGAGGAAGAAGTTGTACTTGCAAGGTTATACAAGGACGAGTCTCAATCCCAATCAGTCCAAAAATGTGACTCCACTTCAAGAAAAATTCCTCAGAAGTCATATGGACTAGGGGATAAATTGATCACAAAAATGGGATATACTGGAAAAGGACCTCTAGGACTACAAGGTAAAGGTCTTCTATCACCTCTTGACCATCATGGTTGAGCCAACAAGAATATAGCAGGTCTAGGATATCAGAAGAAACCTTTCTATCTTAGCAAAAACTCTCCACATGTCTTAGAACAGATCAAACCTTCCACAACAATTCAACTAAAGGAAGAAATAGAACAATCTAACAGTGATGATTAAGACACCACTGATGAGCTCACTCCTTATGAGGGTTTGCCTAAAGAAATAAAAAACCTCCTTGAGGCTGAGGATGACCCAATCAAAAGAATCAATGTGTATGCACCCAAAAATGGTCGCCTATACTTTGGGCCCCATTTATTTGATTTATCCCAGAATCATTTTTATCAATAATCAATATTTTCAACATTATCAATTTTTTGATCAAATCTTAGTTTCGATCATATATTGGATTTTTATCCTTGGGCTAACCATTTTATCCTAAAGCTTTTATTTTCAAAAGGAATATTTCCTCCCCTTTTAATAAATAAAAAGCCCCCACTTTTCTTCTTATCCTATGTTGCACAAATAAAGCATCATTCTTATTTTATAATAAGGGAAAAAACACTTTTTGTCTCATATGGACACTAAAGTCAACTCCTATTTTCCTATTGGAGGATATTTGTGCACAAGGATCAAGCTTCCATTTTTCTCCACCATTGATTAAGTCTTTTGCCTCTTAATCTCAATGGTCCATTTCACCTCATTTCTTATAAAAGGAGAGCTCTCTCCTTCATTTGCATATCCATCTCTTTTATGATAATGTTATGCTGCAGGTTTTCTAGATTATTTGGAGCTTATTGAAGACATTCTACATCAAGCTTTGAAGACTTTCTTTTCATTATTGCATCTCATTTAGTTTCATATTTCCTTTGTTTAGTTGCATTTATAATGACATTTTTAGTGTAGATTTCCTTTTATGCAATAGATTAGTTTCACATAGCTTAATTAGGGGAATTGTAATCCATTGTTATTTCCTTTCTTAGTTTAATTTGCATTGTCATTTCATAGACTACTTTGCATCATCATTTATATTTGTATTGCATTTCATACATTGATTCCATTTGGGGATATTGACATTGTTTCCCTTGTCTTCATTGTGAATCTCTCATTGTGTGGTTGACTAGCAAGGTCACTAGTTTGTAGCTCTAGCTGAGAACAAATTTATCAAAGTCCCTTGCAACTCCATGCATAGAGAGCTATGGATTGATTTGTGAGGCCTCATTGTTGAGCAACCTTGCATGTAATGATTCATAGAAGTGTGGTCACTTTTTCACCATACATTTTTGGTGCCCACCATGGGGCAGAGTAGATTAGCTTTGTCCTTTAATTCTGCATTTTCCATCAAAAATTTTGTCAATTTTTGGCTTTATTTTCGGTCTCTGATTTTTCTATCTCAGAGTGTCATGCGACATTTTTCCAATGTTGTGCGATAGTTCTTTGTATAGTGGCATGACACTTTACTAGTTAAAAGTGTCTCCCCCTTTGACAGAAAGTGTCGCATTGTTTGAGGAGTTCTGTCGCCTGCATATAGCATGAACTATCACCCAGAGATAAAGTGTCGCACCCATATATGGAAAAGTGTCGCATGACATTTCTGGTGACTGTGCTATTGCTTGTACCTAGTAGTGAGCTTTTTTTTAGCTTTTTTTGTTATCTTGCAAGTTTCAGGTTCTCTACTTTTAAAAAAAAAAATTCACAAATGGTATCAAAAGTTTAAGTGTGATATATCATTGGAAAGGTCTTTCGGAGCCTAATCCAACCATGCTAGTTTCATGCTCAAATTTTACCATTTGATTTTCTATTTTACTTGCAGATTATCTAATTTTTGATGTGCTAACCATTGTGGAGCTAACAAGTTGTGCTTGTAGGTGCTCTCATTGCTTGGAATTTGCCAAAAGAAATGCATGTCAAAGAGGGCTACTAATGGTTTTTGTAGGGCTGCTCTAAGCATAAAAACCAAATCAAGGGCTTGTTTAATTTCTTTATTTATTAAGTGCGGCATATACTAGTTGTTTCATTTCATAGGCACTTAATACCTTGTTGTAGGAATTTTGATGTGGTAGGAGAGTATGCTCTTCACCCTTGGGATGAAATAGAAATCTTGACCCATCTTGAGATTTTGAAAGCAAGGGGGTAATTGAATCTTTTCTTGGTGTGTTTGGGAGAAATTTTTGAGATAGGGGAGTATGCTCTTCACCCTTGTGGTGAACCAAAAACCTTGAACCTCAAAAATTGATCTACTCTTTGTTTAGATTTAGAATCCTTTAGCGGGCCTGCTCTTGAGCAATCAAGAGGAACGACCCAAGTGGGGACAAGCTAATACCGAGCTATTCCAACCCACTATAATCTCAAGGCTATCAAGGACATAAAACCTTGGTAGACATAATGCTTTTCTTCTCTTGATGTGAGTAGCTCATGGGATTGCGACCATGGGGAAAGCATTGAGCAAGAATGCTTAAGGTACTCTTGAGGCCGCGAGGTCCTAGTCCTTTATGAGGAGCAAGAGGGGTGTTATGAACGGAAGCCCTTACTATGAACCATTAGTTAGAAGCTATCTTATTTTTTTTGCTTAGCTTCTTGGTGCAAGGATTGATCCAAGTGGACTTACCTGGATCACCCCAAGACACTCACCATATGTGTTCCTTTGGTTGTGTTTTTGACACCTCCATGACAATGCCAATATCTCTTGTGGGCAACCACTTGGTGTGAGGCAAGGGAGCATCAAGTTGTGGGCCACGTTGCTAAGTAATTAGCCTTGTCCTTCTAGGTAGTAATTGCTTGAAGTGTCTTTGATTGTGTGATACCAGTGTAAACGTTCTCAACATACAAACAATCAGTAGCATTCATAGGGTGATTTTTCAATTTTGATATCACAATTGTTTGTCTTGGCAAGGTATCTTTTGCCCTTGTTTCAAGTGTTTGAAGACATGTTTGATCCCATACTATTTGCAAACCTATCAATTTACTACTATCATTGTGATTGAAATCAAAAAAACCAACCTTCAAACTAAAATTTTGATCAAACTATCCTTAAAATTGAGATTTTTAGCACTCACAGGTCAAGAGTCGTATAATACTAAAAAGTCATCGCACATCCCCCTGAGAATTGTCATCATTGAGCTGATTTGTGTCATCTTCCAGTCTTCCTTGGTTGGTCTAGGTCAGATCTTAGGTGATGTGACATGTTGCTCAGTATCCAAATGAATTTCAATCGTATCAAATTGCAAACAATGACTCTTGGTCTTCTTTCTTCCACATCTATCATGTATTCCTAGTCTTCCATTTTCATCATTTCTCTTCTTTCTTCATGCTTCCTTCTCTTCTTCCTAAAATTTTCATGTCTTCTTGATTCTTTTCCTCTTATTATCTAGTCTACCTTCTTCTATTCATTTTTTTCATGCTTGATTCCTCCTCTTCTAGAATCAGGAGTTTCAACTATCTTGCTATAGAACCTCTCTTGAGAAGGGATGATCTCAAACTCCTTGCTCAATTCGAACAATATTATTTTTCCAACCATCCTGCAAGTCATCAACTTAAGGCAAGAGTAAACAAAAAGATTCTTGAGTCTGATGCCTTTTCTAGGATTATAGACATGATTCTCTCACAATCTCCTTCTTCCAAACACTCTTTATCTTCTAGGTCTTCTCATCATTCCTCATCTTCCACATCTTACCATGCCTTTTCTAGACATTATTCTCCTTCTTCAACTTCCAAATCTTATCATGACTCTTCTAAACATTATTCAAATTCCTCATTATCCAAGTCCTCTTCCTACAATAAGTCTTCAATTTCCTCTTCTTCACGATCTTGTTCTTCCTCTACCTCCCCCAAGAGTCTTGCTTTTCTTTGTGAGCCATACCATAATGAGCAACGTGAAAATCCTTGTAATAATTTTGATGACTATGATGATGGACAATGTAGTGATACTTATGATACCTCTATTCCTTAGAGTCCTCCTAGTCGCAGACTCGTGCTTACTGAAAATGGGTTGTCATATTAGAGAGATTGTGATGGTGATCCATATGATTCTGATTTTGAAAGAGAGTTTGGTTATTTTTGTAGACAATACCTTGATGATGATCCATCTACTACTGCTAAGGACTATGAAATGCAATGCACTGATTATAAATGTTACTACTACAAGAATCTTTCCTCTAAGATTTCCACTGCTGAAAATCAAAATTGCACTTCTGAGCAAGATCATGTTAATGCTGAACCTTTGTCTTGTGATGGTCCCCTTCCATCCCCTACTTCTTCCAATACTCATACATCTCCTAAAGCTTCTGAGTCTTCCAAATCTTTTGCAAATCCTTCATCCACCAAAGATCCTAATACTTTTCATGCAGTTCCCTACAGTTATCCTCAAGGGCTACCTCTTAAAGAAACTCAAGCTCACCTTCAATTTGCTGCAAATACTTCTAATGATGCTAAACCAAAATATCTTAAGCCTTCATCTACTATACTACCTACTTTAGCTAATTCTTCACCATCTCCTCCAAAGTCTTCCATACAATTCCAACATGCTTCCTTGTCCTTAGAAGTGGCTCCATGTCAAGAGGACCCTGAAAATGATAAAGAAAAGAATATAAAAAAAGATCAAGATCAAGAACCCTCGATGTCATCCAATTATTTTCATGATGTCTCTGATCCATTTCATGGTTCATTTGATCCTCTATGCTCTTCTGCATTCATTCCACCATCTCCTAAGCAAGATCAAGCTACTACTTACACCGTTGAGATTATTGATAATCAAAATTACCCTACCACACTTGCGCTTTCCAAAGATGATACTTCCATTAAGGTTATTAAAAATGGTGTTGTTACTTCTGATGTAAAGCCTATTGAAAATTGAAAGAAAGTTGATACGCTTATGCTACCCAACGATCCTTGTCAAGATCAAAGTCTTCCATCTTCTCATTCTACCACTCCATGTTCACTTCCACTTTCTTCTCTTCCTAAATCTTTGCAAGCTTTGAACAATCCTATCAAAGAAGATGCTCCTATTCAAGATGTGCACAATTCTATGAAAAATTTTAGTGCTCACTTCAAAGATGTTGATATCCTTGGTTGTCATATAGACGCTGATGAACTTATTGATTATCCTTTTGTATCTTCCACGTCCATCCTTGGACCTCCTCCACCACTACTAAGGGCTTCATGTCTTCCTTCCATCTTGGGTCCTTATGTCCCTTCACTTTCCCCTCCTAGTTCTCCTAATTTGTCATCCATCTTGGGTCCTTACATCCCTCCATCTCCTATCTTTCCTCAAGATCAACATAGATGCATACCCTTGAATCCTTTTCATCCACTCACCCATTTAAACCAGTCATATCATCCTTCTTCTTCCACAAGTCCCAAGTCTTTTGGAAGTAACTTGAATGTTCAATACAAGAAAAAGAAGCAATACAAGAATCCATCAAAAAAAGAAGATCACCATGTCTCCTCTAATCAACATGGATACATAAAGTCAAAGGAGATATCTAAGAAAAAAACTATAAGACAATTATGGGTTCCAAAATCCATCATTGAAGATATTCTCTCTAAATCATCAAAAAGAAATAAAAAGCCTAAGGCTATATGGATTCCAAAGTCTCTCTTGAAAGAGTCTAATATTGAACAAAAAGTGAAGTTGACATTCAAGCTTCCAAAGGCTTCCACTTCATTTTCTTCTAAAAACATTCTTCAATTCCATGTGCCTGAACCACAACCTTTGCTAAACATTCACAATATTCCTTCTCGTATTCCTTCATTCACATCTCCTCCATCCTCTCACCACCCTTCAAGGTGTGTGTTGATGTTGATCTTGCCTTCCTTTCCATCTACCCTTTCACAATCCTTCCATTCATTATCCTTCTACCATCTATCATTTTTCCTCATTTGCCTATTCCTCATATCTTCCAACCTCACTTGCTTTACATAAAACCTTATCCTCCATTTTTTATCTTCCATCTTCCTTTCCCTATCAGCATCTTTGAGCATATCATTTTGAATCCTTGGCATATTATGGTTTATCCATTCAAGGAGCATTATCTGAAAAGCTTTCCTTCTTCCAAAAAAAAGGAAAAATTCAAAAAAAGAAAACATAAAAAAAGAAAAAAAGAAAAAAATTGAAAATGTGCCATGGTGAAAACCTAGAAACAGGCACCTTGGTAGCAAAAGTAAAGAGAAATAAATTTGTCCTATGATGAAAACCACTCCCTTGTGGCACCTTGGATAAGTACCATGATGAAAACCTGGCAATCAGGCATCATGCGTAGTTCTTCTACATATTTCATCCATTCCATATTCTCTCTTTGATCTTGACAATGTTGATCTATACATGAACATTTGGCTATTTTATGAGCTATCTTACGATGATCTTTCTTTCATTCCATTCATGTTTAGCCTTCATATTTATTTTCCTCCATTCATTCTAGCCTTTCGCTATCCTTTTCCCCTTTGGTCTTGATCTAATAAAAAAAGAGTAAAACACAATGCTATGAAATCTCTTGACATGTCTACTCCTTTGGATTGCATCCTTTCCTTCTTCTACATTACATTTTTGTGACTTATCCTATGCTGGCCTTTCATTGCTTGTCCAATATGCTTTTCATGAAAATTTTTTCCCTAGCTTGGGTACTCTTGAGGAGTTTGACCTTGAGGATTTCTTCCCTCCATTTTCCTTCATTCTCCTTTCCTCCATCTCAGTCACCAGCTCGCTAATCCTTCTTGTCCTCCACCTTGCTAGACATTGGGACTACACGATGTGATCTTGCTTGGGAGTTTGATGCCTATTCTATCTGGGGGCATCCTTTGTACATATTTTATTGATCCTAAAAAAATTCCAAAAAAATTGATATATGATGATGAAAAAATCCTAAAAAGCATATACAATCTTGAAAAAATAAAAAAAATAAAAAAATGCAAAAAATTCAAAAAAAAAAAGAAAAAGTACCTTGGTGAAAACCTAGAAATAGGTGCCTTGGTAGCAAAAATACAAAAAAAAGAAAAAAGATTTCAAGTGGTGAAAACCTGGAAATAGGCACTACTTGAGGCCTTTGCACCCCTATTTGTTAGCATGCATCCTCGACACTTAGCCACTTTCCATCATGCCTTGACCTTATTTGACTTGGTCTGGAATTGGTCTTTATCTTTGTCTAGGGGGCATAACTATTCGCATAGGTCCTTTAAGTGTGTTTGTCTCTTGGGGCATTTCACAATAGGTGTTTTTTAACACCACCCCAAAAAGTGTTTTTCAACACTACCCTTTGCGTCAAGTGTTTCTTATCAGATGTCTTGCCTACAGTCTAGTATGATGTGATATTGCTCATTTGCAAATGCGATACTCAAAGTTTGACTCTATGACCAACACACACCCACTTAAACAATCAACTCTATTAAGATATGTTGACTTTATTTTTCTTTGTGTGCTGTCTATGAGGATTTCTTTGATGGGTGGTCTCTCCCTGAGAAGTTTTTGATGATGCATAGCTAGAAGATTGAGGGTATGAGAACATGTTTTATTTCTTTATCTACTTGTGGGTATATTTTTTTGGTCCTAACTGTCATGAGCATTTATGCTGGTCTTACTTGACACTATGGATTGACAAGGTATTATCTTTGACTGTTTTGCGAGTGCATGCTTCTAGCTATCCTGACTTTCATGTGTCTTGATACAAGCATAATCTCACCATATCAAACTTAGGCAATCTAACTACATTAGTCATCTTGACCTCCATGTCTTTGGTGCCTAGGTGAGATTTCCACATTCCTATCTGATATAGATCATATTCATATCCACATAGTTATGCTAGTGTGTATTGTATGATCTTATGACACTACCAATAAAGCTCGATGATGATAATTAGATGTCTTTAAGCATTGTAACCTTGCAAGTCAACCACTTGTCATAGTAGCTTGCATTTTTTTAGGTTCATGTTAGTCTAGTTTTGCATCTTGCATATGGAGAGAGCTCTTTTTTTTATTATCTACGGACTAGTTGGTCAACTGTGCTCATTTTCTGATTCTTCTTGATCACATCTTTCATTTCTGGTCTTTCATATCACATCATTTTCTATCCATTTTTGGACTTGAAATCAAAATATGAGTCACGTTTCCAAGTTTTTTCATTCTTCTACATAGTTGACTGACCTTTTGAGGCATAATTCTTCAATCTTTGATGGAATTTCTTCCTTTCCATGTCTCTCCATTTTCTAGTCTTTCATCCACTCTATTTCTAGTCTTCTATTTCTATTCTTCTACTTCATCACTGGTGCATGTTTCATTGCCTAATGGTTAATCTATTGACCCTTAATTTTGATTGTGATTTTATTATGATTTGATCAACCTTATCGATTTTCTGTCTCTCCTCTACCTGATTTCAATTTTGATTCCGAGGGAGCAGTATCTATGGGATTCTCATCCCTGATTCTCTTGATTCAGACATCTTTTGTGAGTTTTTGCTCAAATTTGAGATTCTTATCTCTTACTTTGAATGTGATCCTGAATCGACCTCATGTTCAAAGGCCTTTGTTTATGCTTTGTCTAGATGTGATCCCGAATTGACCTCATATCTAAATTGTTTTGTGATCTCAAATCAATCTCACATTTCAACTTCATTCTTTGACTACATGTATTCCCAAATCGATCACACATTAGTCAAAGAGGGGTAAATGTATGCACCCAAAAATGGTCACCTAGACTTTGGGCCCCATTTATTTGATTTATCCCTGAATCATTTTTATCAATAATCAATATTTTCAACATTATCAATTTCTTGATCAAATCTTAGTTTCGATCATATATTGGATTTTTATCCTTGGGCTAACCATTTTATCCTAAAGCTTTTATTTATTCAAAAGGAATATTTCCTCTCCTTTTAATAAATAAAAAGCCCCCACTTTTCTTCTTATCCTATGTTGCACAAATAAAGCATCATTCTTATTTTTTAATAAGGGAAAAAGCACTTTTTGTCTCATATGGACACTAAAGTCAACTCCTATTTTTCTATTGGAGGATATTTGTTCACAAGGATCAAGCTTCCATTTTTCTCCACCGTTGGTTAAGTCTTTTGCCTCTTAATCTCAATGGTCCATTTCACCTCATTTCTTATAAAAGGAGAGCTCTCTCCTTCATTTTCATATCCATCTCTTTTATGCTAATGTTATGCTGCAGGTTTTCTAGGTTATTTGGAGCTTATTGAAGACATTCTACATCAAGTTTTGAAGACTTTATTTTCATTGTTGCATCTCATTTAGTTGCATATTTCCTTTGTTTAGTTGCATTGATAATGACATTTTTAGTGTAGATTTCCTTTTATGCAATAGATTAGCTTCACATAGCTTAATTAGGGGAATTGTAATCCATTGTTATTTCCTTTCTTATTTTAATTTACATTGTCACTTCATAGACTACTTTGCATCATCATTTAGATTTGCATTTCATTGCATACCTTGATTCCATTTGGGGATATTGGCATTGTTTCCCTTGTCTTCATTGTGAATCTCTCATTGTGTGGTTGACTAGCAAGGTCACTAGTTTGTAGCTCTAGCTGAGAGAAAATTTATCAAAGTCCCTTGCAACTCCATGCATAGAGAGCTATGGATCGATTTGTGAGGCCTCATTGTTGAGAAACCTTGTATGTAATGATTCATAGAAGTGTGGTCACTTTTTCACCATACACAATGTAGTACAAACACAAGAACCTATTACTAGAAACAAACAAGAGGAATCAATTGAATCTATCCAAACAGTTGAACAATTGGAACAACATAGTGATTATGAGATAGATTCTCATGAGTATGAATTCAAATTAGAATCAGAAGGAAAACCTTCTTGGGGAATCCATCTTGATTTCACACATATTCTCAAATTTCCTAGAGGCATAGATGAGGAATCCAATGACTATGAATGGGGAGCCATTCCAGAAGAAGATGAGCTTATCATAGAAAAACATATTTATGTTGTTCACCAATATGCACCTAAACCAATGTAAGTCTAGAGCAAAATAATGAACTTAATGAGTTTGATCCACCGATGGGTAAAGTGGACTCCCACAATGACATTGAGCCTATTCATGAATTGAATGTTTTGAGTTGTAATATCACCTTCAAAATCGAGAGTCGGGTTAGGACCAATGATGATAGATCCATATTTGTAAACACTATTTCCTAATATTTCACCACTTTGACTATCCAACATCCTGAACTTCTTGACCAAACCTCCACGAATCCGAGCCAAGGTATCTATACCTTTCCAAATGACTATGCCCTTGCTTGCTACCTCAATGAAGTTGAGCCTAGGATGACTTCCATCAGTGAACCAAGCATTAGCATGACAGAGTCAGACATCAAGTATCTTAGTCAAAAGAATAAGAATAAAAATAAAAAGAAAAGGAGTTCTGAGGGTGAAAACCACTTTGTGGCAGTCTCAGAACCTACAAAAGTAAAAATAAAAGATGTATCTGAAGGTGAAAACCTCTCTAAGGCACCTAAGGATGAGATATTTTATGTCCTTCTGAGTCATTTATAGGATAGATCTCTAGTACTGATTGAGCCCACTCAATCTATCAACTTGGGAACAATAGAAGAACCATAGTTGATCCATGTAGCACAATCCTTATTAGAAGAAGAAAAGAAAAAATTTACCACATTCCTAATAGAAAATAAGATCAACTTTGCATGGAAATATTTAGATATGTTAGGGTTGGATCCTAATCTTATAATGCACCATTTATCTATAGCTCCAGGCATCAAACCTGTTAAGCAAAAATTGAGAAAGATGCATCCACATGTTGCACTCTTGGTCAAAGCTGAATTAGAGAAACAACTAAAAGTCGGATTCATCTGTGTTATTGACTGTGCTGAATGGATCTCTAATATTGTACCTATTTCTAAACTAGATAAATAAACTAGAGTGTGCACAAATTTTAGAGATGTAAACAAAGCATATCCTAAGGATGATTTTCCACTACCTAACATTGATATGATAGTGGAAATGACTGTGGGCTTTGAGATGTATTCTTTAATGGATGGTTTTCCTAGATATAATCAAATCAAAATTTCTCTAGAGGATCAAGAGAAAAATGCTTTCACATGTGCATGGGATACCTTCTGTTGGAATGTCATGCCTTTTGGGCTTATGAATGCAGGTGCTACATATCAAAGAGCTATGACATCTATCTTTCATGACATGATGCATCAAACTATGGAGGATTATGTTGATGATACTTTAGCAAAATCTATGATAAGATCTAAACATCTAAATGACTTGAGAAAAATACTAGATCAAATGGAGAAGTTTAGTCTCAGACTAAACCCTAAGAAGTGTGCTTTTGGTGTCACTTCTGGAAAGCTCCTAGGTTACATTGTTTCAAAGAAAGATATTGAGGTTGATCCAACTAAAGTTAAAGCTATCATGGAGATGAAACCTCCCAAGAACATTAGTCAAATAAGAACATTACAAGGGAGAGTACAATCTGTTAGATTCTTCATATCTCAACTTGCAGACATTTCACAACCTTTCACAAAGACATTACATAAAGGTGTGAATTTTGCATGGAATGAGGAATGTGAAAAAAAATTTAATCATATCAAGAAATATCTATCAAATCCTCCTATTTTGATGCCTCCTATTCAAGGGAAGCCATTGATCTTATATGTCTCCACCATAGATACATCATTGGGGCATTGTTAGCACAACATGATGAGAACAAGAAGGAAAGAGCTATATACTATATCAGTAGAACATTGTTAGCATATGAGAAGAAGTGTTCCATGATTAAGAAAGATTGTCTAGCTATGATCTTTGCATCATAGAAACTAAGACATTACATGTTATACTATGCATTTGGTAGCTAATATTGATCCACTAAAGTACCTACTAAGCAAAGCTGCCCTCACAGGTATATTAGCTAAATGGGTGGTGCTAGTAAGTGAATTTGACATTGAATATGTTGAAATAAAAGCTATCAAAGGCCAAGTCATTGTTGATCAATTGGATGATGCACATTTGTTTGATGATACACCAATGCAAATGGAATTCTTAGATTCCTCTATCATGAATCTTTCCTCTAGAGCATGGAAGTTATTCTTTGATGACTCCTATACATAGAATGGATCCAGAGCAGGCATATTGTTCATCACTCGTCAAGGATACTCAATCCCTAAAGCATTTAGAATCAAGTTTCCTTGCACAAACAATATTGCTGAATATGAATCTCTTCTTAATGGCATGAAGATAGCAATTGAATGGAAAGTAACAAAACTACACATTCATGGAGACTCACAACTTGTAATCCACCAAGTCAATGATGTGTATCAAATGAAAGATGGAAAGCTAATCCCATAAAAAATAATGGTAGATGATCTAAAGAAATATTTCATATCTATCACCTTTGATAAAATTCCTAGAATAGAGAACAAAGTTGTTGATGCTATGGCAACACTATCTACTTTATTACAACAGCCCGAACATGAGCTATGCTACAAGTTCCTAGTGGAAGCACTATCTTATCTTGCATATGATTCCCCTGAAACCCACATGATCTACACTATTGTTGGTCATGATTCATCCAGATACAAAAACCATTTCTCTTACCTCCAAGACCAAATCATCCCCGATACCTTCAACCACCATGAGAAATGATACCTTATCTGCAATGCATCCTGATATGTCATCATTGGTAATGATCTATACAAACAAGGTCTAGATGGTACACTCCTTAGATGTTTAGAATGGGAAGAGTCTCAATGTGCATTAGAGGAAGTCCAAAAAGGTATTTTTAGATCACATTCCAATGGTTTAACACTAGCTCAAAAACTTATTAGGGTTGGGTACTATTGGCCTAAAATGGAAAAAGATGCTATCACATTTGCAAAGAATTGTCAAAAGTGTCAAGTACATGGTAACTTGATTCATGCACCAGGGAGAGATCTAATTCCCTTTACTACATAACAACCTTTTCACCAATGGGCATTTTATCTTATCAGATCTATACATCCTCATTCTTCTAATGGACACACCCATATCATTACAGCTACAGACTATTTTACAAAATGGGTAGAAGCAGTCCCTTTGACTCAAGCAACTAGCAAACAAATTTCAATGTTCATTTTGAACTACATCATAATGTCAGTATGGTATTCCACATTATATAGTCTCAGATAATGGTGGTCAATTCAAGAACAGAGACTTAGATGATCTATGTGCCAAATTTAAGATTACACAACATTGGTCATCAATCTACTATCTTGAAGGGAATGGACAAGGAGAGACTTCTAACAAGAATATATTAAAAATCTTACATCGAGTAGTTAATAAAATAGGAAAATAATGGCATCTCATGATCAATCCAACTCTCTAGGCCTACAAAACAAGTATCAGAACACCCACTGGGGCTACACCATTCACTTTAGTTTATGGGTCTAAAGCGGTACTACCTATTGAGGTTGAAATCCCATCACTAAGAATCAGAATGCATGGTATAGTAACTGATGATGACTATAGAGTGTCTAGGTTGCAAGAACTTGAACTACTAGATGAGCGCAGACCAACAGCATATGATCATCTTAGAGTGTATCATAAAAAAATGTGTAGAGGCTACAACAAGAAAGTCAGACATAGAGAATTTCAAGTTGGCGATCTAGTCTTGAGAGAGAATCCTAAAAACCAATCATGTAGTGAGTGCAAGGGGAAATTTGAACCCAACTGGTTGGGTCCCTTTGTTATCACTGCTACTTTTGGCTCTAGTGCCTATCAACTCTCAATGACTAAAGGAGAACAGCTCCAAGAACCAATCAACATTCTCCATCTGAAGAAATTCTATGCCTAAGGCATTCCGTATTCAAAAATGTCTTGAACAAATCATAAAAATAAGAAAAAGTCCTGAAAAAATGATCATCCTGGTGAAAACCTAGCAAATAGGCACCTTGATGTATCAAAAAAAAATCAAAAAAATGAAAAAAGTACAAAAAAATTTAAAAAATGAAAAATACAAAAAAATGAGAAAAATAAAAAGTGCCTTAGTGAAAACTTGGAAATAGGTGTTGTTAGTCCATTTTCCAGTTAATGCAAAAATCTAATGAAAATGGCCTTTCCCCTGCAAATCTTTGTTAAGTTGTCCTGCCCAGCCTGCAATCACATTTTTATTGTGTGAAGTAGATCCCTGATGTTTTATGGTATGCACCCTTAGCCATATGATCTTCATTATATCACCTTGCTCTAGTTCAGATCGCATCTCCTAAATCGCAAAACCCAGGGAGATATTCAAGTTCTAAGGTCTGTAGGAAACAAATTTTAAAATCTGCCTAAGTGTCGAAAACCCACAATGTTTTTGAAAATCCATGATGTTTTTGGTCTATGTGAAAACCCTCATTATTTTCAGCCTTGTGCCTTCCATCTTTTGTGCACTTATCTTTTGGCGTCAGAAACCTTGTGTGTTTTCAATCTTTTCAGTTGAAAACCCTATGTGTTTTTGACCTCATAGTTTCCTGTTTGCTGGCATTTGCTAACTATGCAAGTGCGATGGATGGTGGGCCCGGGTCTTCAAAGGTTTCAAAATGATTGGTTGTTGCATGATCGCATGTCAGATTTTTCTAATATGTGACCATGCGACCGGTTACTTCTTGCCCATGGGGCCGATTGGTGGAAAGGGTGTGGTCCTGTTGGCAGTCATGTGGCGGCCTGTGGTTGGTTGTCGCATGATCACATAGCCCAATTTTTGGCTATGTGATCATGCAACTAGTTGACACATGTCTACAGTGGTGAGGTGGTAGTTCATCGGTGGGACCCAGTTCTTCATGCTTCCAGCATGGTTAAAGTTTGAACAGGATCACTGATCAGTGTAAGTTCGCATGGAAAAGTTGCGCAATGTTTATCCCTTGAGATTTTGTGATAGCCATAGATTTCATCTTAAGCAGGCCCATTTGTGGGGTCTAAGCAGTTTGTTAGTCCTGATAAGTGTATGGTGGGTTGACAAATTTTCTTCTTGTTCGCTGGTTCGCGTAATGTTTTGGCGGTGCCCCAGTTTATTTGGCGATTTAGCGAATAGTGGTCATGTGATCGCTAATTTTTTTAGTGATGGTGGAAAGTATTTCATGAATTGGTGGAAGTTCTTCAGTCACCAATTCACCAAATAAACTAGGGTTGCTTGCTCGATTCTGATTGGCCAACGAGCGTTGAGCTGGATGTTGTCAGTGGGGCCATAGTTTTTAAAGGAAGTAGAACATCTACAAGTCTATGAAGATCATGCGGTTGTTGTTATACCGCTGAGGTGAGATGCTCAACTTTTAGCATCACGGTGTAATGACAACAATCCATTTTGTTTAAAGAAATATAAAGCACGTGGAGCCTGCGAATTTTTAAAAAGGAGTATCACCGTTGCGGAGTTAAGGTGGTCCACGGTGCCAGTGTTGCTGACATGTTTGATTTTGAATGGTTGTTGACTTCCAATGGGTCTAAGGACTTCTCAGAGGGGTTGTGATCGACATTGCATAGCTAAGTGATTGCAGTCACATGATCACAAGGGTGAGTAGGGTGTCTTGTGATCATGCGACTAGGCATAAATGTAAACCAGGATTCCTTTAAGGGCCACCTGATTTGCTGAGAAAGATGGATCATCAACAGCCATGTTTTAAAATGAGCTGAGTGCCAAAGACCAAACCGTTGGAATTCAAATTTAAATCTGCAGATGGTTTTTGTGACAAGAGGTACCATAATTTATGGTTTTCTGGTTGTTTCTTGGTCTGGTTGGTGGCATCGATTGTTGCAGTGTGGTCCAGGGGGCTTTGTGATTGCTTGTAGAAGTTGTTTTGTACTTGGTGGAGTTTGTTTTTTAGCTCAAGAAGCTTTTAGTAGGTGGTGATTTGTATTGGTTTTCATGGCTATCCCTGGTGTTTTGTACTGATCCCTGAGATTTTCATGATTACAGATCATTCTTAGATTTGTTTTCTCCTGGATCGCCTGGTTTTCATCCTTGTAATAAATTTGTGACTATTTCAAATGGTGTGGTGGGTGAAAACCCTTGCCCTAGCTATCAGTAGCTTGTTGCAACCTATTTTGGGTTTCCAAGGTAGCTAGTGGTATAAGTTGTAGCTTTTTTTACTTAGAAAGGGTTCTGAATTTTATCAGTTCCAAGGGTTCAAATTTTAATCAGTCTAGAGGTTCTGATTATAGTTAGTTCCAGGGGTTTGTAGCAGGGCTATAGCACATTGTATGTAAGCTAAATAGAATTTCTGGAAGTCTTTTGCAGGTTATTGAAGTGGTTTGATCTCTGTCCTACTTTGATCATGTACATGACTCATTATACTTAATATAAGTTTTTCATGCTTCCAAGTCTCTCCTTGGTGTCATTCTTGTGAATCTTGGATTTTCTAATCCATTGCATAGGGTTACCTTTGCATATGTTCTTGTCTTTAGTTCTTGATCTAGGATCAAGTGAAATATACTTTAGAGGGGACATAGATTTAGTCTTGGTTGTCTAGAGAAGGATCTTATAAGTAGTGGATGGGCTAGAATGTTTATATTTAGGGCTATGAGTCTTTGACAATAGTCAGTTCATGTTTCATTATTTGTATGTGAGGTCTACCCAATGGATAATGGCACTGATCAAGGATTAGTACATTTAGTTGAGTCCAATGTCTGATTGGCTCTTGTCTACCTTCCCTATCCTCATTAATCAAAGACCCTTTTAAGTTTTAAGTATTATTATTGGTAGTAATACCCTTCACAAGGCCATTTTATACCCAATAGAAATTGAGATTCAATGAATGTTTGGTTAACATTTAGTAGTCTCTTGCTATCATCTACTTTGTTTAATCCAATTCAAAGTCCTAAAATGCCATAAGTTACTGGATTAGGTGCACCCACCATGGTTTTGCAGAGCCAGAAGTGAAGAGGGCAGTCTTGTCCCTATAGTTGGTCTAGTTGTCTTGCAGACCTTTCACACTTGGAGCTAACCACTCCTAACATCAGTCTTAAGGCATATTAGCAGCCCTAAGTGGCATAAGCATTTTCAAACACCAATAGATGCCTTGGTAGAAAAAATAGAATCTCTGCCAAGATGGTAAAAACCTGGCAAACGGGCACCACTTGTTTCAAAACACTCCATATATCAGTGCAATCTTGGTCTCTCCCAACTTTTAGTCTTGCTTTAGTTTGTACATACCTCCCAGTTTGTTTCTTTATTCCTATTTTCAATAAATTCGGTCTGTGCACCAATTAGCTCAAGCGTTTGTATCCTATCAATGTTTCAAACTTGGGGGCAATCAAATTCATATCCTAAAATCCTCAATATCTCAGATGTGTCATATCCAGTCAGGGTCCTTTGAAGCTACATCTGACTCAGTCAGTCAGTCTCCTCTCTAGAAAGGATTTTTCATCTGCTACAATGAAATCAAACATCAACAACAAACTGCAAACATTCTACGCTTCACATGCTTTTATCTCATTGTATGCTTACTGATCCACATTGAGATTTTGCATATTGTGTCCCTTTGATCTCTTTGATGATGTCCTTTATAGGATTTAGAGAGTGATGACTGGGGGCATAATCTTTTCTTTGTCTTCTACTTGTATGTGAAAATATAACAACTTTGGAAATTCTAGATTGAAATGGTGTCTGTCTGTAAGAGCCTCTATCTCATATTGGATGGCCATGAGTACCTTGACCATTGATACCAAGAAAATTCAAGGAATTTTGATCTAACTATTGTCTTTTTGAGTGAGTTCTTACTCCTAATGTGAAACATAATCTTACCTAAGGATGTGAATGATAAAGGGTCACTACGGGTAATTCACAATGGATTTAGAATGATCTCTTGATTTCTTGGTGTGTTTCACCACAAGGCATATTTAGGTCATCATGACATTTATGTTTTGATGGTTATACAAATTACTATATCAAAATGGACATGATATTTAGGTCATCCTGGCATTTATGCCTTGGTGCTTATATCTAATCTGACATTTCAAAAATAAAATCAATATTCATATGTCCATGGTTGTCTAGCCAGTGGGCGTTGTATTGATTCTTGCACATAAACATCAATATTCATATGTCTATATTTTCCTAACTAGTGGACATTGTATTGATTTATCTGGTTACCTAAAAAGTTCAATGATGAAAACAAATCAACACATGATCAGTGACTAGGTCCTAGGTCTTAGGTTTTCATTTCATTCTGCATGTCACTTTGCATGATTGCGTGATCTCACAAATTGTTGAATACACTCAAAATGCTTAAATGATTCTTCAAACCTAAACTTAACTTGACATGAAGAGTTGAATCTCAAATAAAGGTTTCTTCACAGAACCACAAGCAGTCACCATCCTGGGTTAAACATCCTTTTTGACATAAGACCGAGTACTTGTCTTCATTAATCCCTGCAAAACTTATCATGTGTATCGTTGCATTTACATTGCATTTCATGATCATTTTGCATTACATACATGTGCATTTTACATTGCATAGTATAATCAAAATCATACATTTTCATACATTTTCCATAATCAACTACATTTACATAAATCCATACATTTGAAAGAAATCATTGCATTGCATAAATCAATACATACATTCTACACTACTCATAGCATTTACATCACATGATATCATCATAAATCAAAACATGACAAGTACAAATGAAGTCATAACCAAAATCGTGATCTCATATATATCATATAACTCAAACTAGTCAAGGGTGCACTACTGGCACAAGGTACAAAAGAATGAGCTCATGTGAGCTATCAGAAGTCAGATCAGTATATATGAACAAAATGACAAAGATGGAATATCAACAATAGATCAGTTGTTGGCCTGATTCTTAGCATTTGGTGGAGGTGGTGGTGGTGCATTAGGCACTGCCTTGGCTTGTGGTGCCTTGGCTCCCTCTGAAGCTATCATATACTAGGATTATGTCATTACTCTCTAACCAATAGAACAACAACATAATAGGTAGAAACGTAGTATGTAGCTCAAGATGTCTGATGTGTCACCTCTGCTTGTAATCTTATGTTCTCCTCTCAAAGCTCTAATCAGTGTCTGTCAGCCTCTATGAACCACTCCTCAAAATGAGCACTCTATACTCTCAGGTCCCTAACCTATAATCTCAAGCACCTAATCATCTCCTAAGGAGTTTGCACTACACTAGGATCTGCATCTACCACGGGCATATCTATATCTCTAATTAGATAATCATTAGCCTCTACCCTCTACACCTTACGACATCTCACCTCAGCACCAAGATCAAAATGTGTATCATCTTGTGTAGGATCAAGACCAACACCTACATACTGCTCAACATCGAGAACCTTGTCAGCACTGCCAATACTACCTAATGTACCACTCTCCCCTCTAGTCAATCTCCTTTGTAAAACTATAGGCTTTCTTGCTATAGAGCCAGTAGGACGAGGTGGTCTCATCTGACTAGATGGTCTTTGTGGAGGTGTCATCACTGCTCTCATCCTCGGAGGTGTAGGCTAGGGCATCGAAGCCTATGCATCTCACCACCTTTGACCTCGACCCATCGGAGCACCTGTCACATCCATGGCCTCCTCCATCGAATGTATCAACTTTGTGGGATCTGAAAATCTATGAATGGGATGCCCTACGAGCCAAGAAATGTATCCATCTATAACTCTAGCATCTATGACAGTCAGACGATAGTCCCAATCTCTGCCAACATACCCACTGTACTCCTATGTACTCAAAGCATAAGATAAGCAGGCTATCCATCCAAGCCCTATCTCTCAGACCAATATGTCATAGGTAGCATAGTCCTGAGGGGCATCCTGAATGATGCCATACTGTCACCACACTCTAGTAATGATGAAACACTCAAGCATTGTGGTCGATCATCCTATCAATACATGACTATGAAAGAAGTGACTGAACTACTCTCGGGTAGTAGGCTAGGCCTCTATCTATAAATAAGGTGTCCACATGTAGTAGGTCATGTCATCAAGGACATGCCTCTAGTACTCTATCATACCCATGTGAACCTATGTCACATAACCAAAATATACATATATCACCAGCTCCTGCGGCTGACGTTGTGTCTGACAAACAGGATGACATACTGGGATATGCTCCCATGCCCAAATCTGAAGAACTAATGCACCAGAAGAAAATGTCTTTCTCTCTTGATACACAATCTCATGCATCTTAGAGAACATATGAGCTAGCATACACTGACCCTAACCCAACTTAGAAGGTGTCATCATCAAAAAAGCAACCATCAGGGCCCAGCTCATCAAGAGACCCTTCTGCTGATAGTCAGACATAATGATGCCACCTATCATGCTAGCTATGATACACTCAATTCTATGAGTATCTCCATATCTCTACACTAAGGACTCCAAAGAGATCGACTGTGTCAACTGTGTGTCATCGCCAAACAATCTCCTAAAAGCATGTAGACCGGAGTTACCTAAACTCACATAGTCAAGACACGAGCCATGGAATGGAATACATAGAATATGATACACATCCTCTGGTGTGACCATCAACTCTCTAGTAGGCAGATGGAAGGTCTACATCTCTGAATGAAAATGTTGTATCAATGCAGTTAGTAAGCCATGGTTTACCTGAATCTTAGGTAACCGGATTAGATACTCAAAACCACATGACACCAAATGTACTCTCATCGGATCAGGTAGTGACATGCAGAGTCTCTGAGTGATAGGGTGTGAGATGCGAACACGGACATCAAGATAGATGACCTATATAGTATAGAAACAAGGTATCCTATCAGTTACTTGGTTCAAAAAAATAGGCTAAAAGTACAAAAATTCAAAAGTTGACTATCTCAAAAGATACATTCAATGCTCAGGAATCAACCTAAGAAATTAGAAAATTCAAAAATTTTACCTAAAAGGGTGTTTTTAGCTCGCTATTTTCCATACAACAATACAATCTGGTATCAAAACTCATACAAGTTTCTATAGGTTGTCATACGACAATTCATGGTTATACGACAATGTATTCTTTCTCGTACGACAACTGAGGGACCTGATGAAATGTCGTACGACAGTTGGGCCCCTCTCATATGAGTTTACAGGGGTTCTGGGATGACATTCTATAGAAAAATCAAATGTCGTATGAGTTTCTATGTAGACGAAAATGACAAATTCCTAAAATACGAAAAATGATCTAAAAAGCTTGAAAACATGCAAAAATGGAATTTACGAAGAGGCATAGAGGTCCACTTTCTGGATATCCATACTGCGGAGGTCTCTGATGTCACCAGTTGCGCTCAAATTAGTGGGAAGACATAGGTACCTTCACCTCATCCATTTTCTTGCTCAGAGGGCTCCATGAAAGTTTCAAAAGTCAAATGTGAATAATGAATTGAAAATGACCCTTTTGGCCCTTATATAGCTTTTGACCTAATTTTCAAAAGTGCTCCATTTTCCATGAAAATTGCACCCCTGGCTAATTTCAACGTTCTGAACCCATTTTTGGGATCAAAATCAAAATCTGAGATCATTTACTATGTCAAAATCACAATTTAAAATTTTCAGACCTAGGACGGCCAATTGCTTGTACAATCGACTTTCAATCATCATAGAAATCTAGAATTCAAATTAATTGTTTATCTTACATCAAACTATTTGATATTTCAACTTGGTCAACCATGGTTAACTCATGGTCAAACCTAGTCAAACTTGGTCTCTAGGACCTGTAAACAATGCATAACACATTTCCTGACATGTACAACCACTTCTCAAATCAATTAACATGCTTCTAAACCATTCAACACTGACTTTTCTTGTCAGATTTTGATTTTCATCCTGAAGGGGGCATGGTATTGCACACGAATCAAATCTGTAAATCAAATTTCTTTCCTTAGTAATGAAGACAAAAACCACGTCTAGTTGTTGATTCATCAAAAGACCTCGTCGCTTGGGGCATATCAGATTCATCAAGATTCATATCAATCTGGTATCCTAATCAATCTTGTAAACTGTATCAGCTTTTTGTGACCATCGGTTCATTAGTGTTATTTCCTTGGTTCTTCATAACTAAAGCGTTCAGATGTGATACCACTATGATTCTTTTGATGATCAGGTCTGGGGTCAAGTCACTCACTTCTTCGTAATCATATAGTTTAGAATCAGGCATTTTGATACTTTTTTGTAATCACTGGTTCATTGTTGCTATATTTAACATCATCTTTGGTCAATCAAGACCTAACATCTTCACACCTTTCAATTGGTTTCTATCTCAGAATCAGTTCATCTTTCAAATTAATTTCATCTTTATCAAAAATAGATTATTCTTTGCACCAATGCGCTTTTCACAGTAATTCAAAGAGGGGCAAAATGTAATACCCCAAAAATGGGCTATAGGTTCATTAACCTCTTACATCAACAATTCGAATGAAATCGACACAAAAGTCCTAACCTAAGGCACATCTTCACATCTAAACATCAAAACCCTATTTGATTATCCTAATTCTGCATCAAGGAATATTCCTTGAATATTCTTATTTATCCTAATTATTTTTAATCTAATGATTATTTGGTGATAAATCTTATTTATCCTAAAATTTGATTAATTGAATATTCTAAATATTTAATTAATTAAGTTTAATTCTGCCAGTTAATTATTTAATTTAATTTAATTCTATTTATTCCTAAATTCTATTATTTAATTTTGATAATAAATCAAAAATCTTATGACTAATTGATTAAATTATTATTTAATTAATTAATGTCAATTGTCAACATTTAATAATATAGTTTTTGAAATAAAAGTTTGATTAATAATTGATTAGCCCATAAATCAGTTATTCTTAAATTTAAAATCAGTTAAGTTGAGAATAAATCACTTTATTTTTAAATTAATTCATAAAATATTATGCACATTCAAAGAGCAATTAAACTTTGAATCAGAAAATCAATTCAAGTTGTTATCTTTTGGAAACTCAACATCTATTTTGAGTTAAAAGCTGATCTAAACTTTTGATTTAAGTTAAAAAGTTGTTCTTGCATGATTTTGTGAATTGATCTGATTCCAATTTCTTGTTAACTCAAAAATCAACCTGAGTTTATCAAGAGTGATTTATGGCTTTTCTCAATGCTTCCTCAAGCCTTGGATTTCTATAAAATCAAGGCTTAGCTCTTCACAATGAATGACTCTTGAATTTGCACAATTACTCTAGCGAATTGGCAGCTGAAGGGTCTAGCACTTGCAATAGGCAATTTGTGAGATTTTTCATTGGTGGTCATAAGAATTCATAGTTTTCATATCATAACATTCATTCATTCATATCATTTCTAGATTAAATTTGCATATCATCTCATTTTCATCTAGATTAGATTCATACAGTTTCATCCTATTGCATAGAAAAATCCAAAAATATTAGATCAATTTGCATACAACTTTCATTATCATTTTGTAATCAAATCCTTTGTTTAGGTGTTGCATTGTCACTGATCTCGATTCCTATTTGAGAACATCATACTCATACCTACTAGAAGGCAATAAATCACCTGGTTAGCTTAGTTTCATTTACCTACATATTTTAATTTTGCTAACCTCTAATGTTTTACTGAAGTGTTGTGTCCATAGCTAGGTACAATTTTCACACACACACCTATCATACTCCCTTGTTAGCATTATGGGGGGGTTTCTACTATTGGTTCTATTGCTTCCTTGGTTCAATAGTGTGAGCTATGTATTCAGTATTTGATTCTATGTACTAGGTGGATGCAGTGGTTGGGTACCTATGCATTCTAGTGAGATGGATCATTTACCATATGGACACTCTTTCTTTCCTATTTTTGGATGCACTCTTCCAGCTTTGATTGATCAACTCTTCAGACTTTTGGTGTTTTTATGCCATCTGTATTTTTGAGTTTAGGTGTTTGCCTTTGTTTGCCTCCTGATTCAAGTAGTGTCATTTTAGGGCACTCGTGTAGATTACAGTATTATGTATCTTCAACTTTAGTTGTTTGCCTTTGTTTGCCTCCTGGTTCAAGTAGTGTCATTTGAGGGAACTCATGCAGATTATAGTCTTCTCTACCTATTTATATTTTAGTGGAGGATCTTTAGATCACCAGTTACTTCTTGACAGAGTTTGCAGCTTCTTTCTTCAATGATGTTGTACATGTTCATCCTTGTTCCTATTTTTTGGAACATTCCTAGTTTTGGAGGATTCTTCAATCCTTCAAACTAGTCTTTGTCTCTTTTTGGAGTAGAGTTTCCCCATGTGGTTTTCTCTATTTCTCCACTTTATAGAGATTCTCTTTTGTACTTTGGTACTCGATCAGGCCTTTTGTTGCCGGGACCCATTTTCTTTTAGTAGTTCTTTCTAGGTTTTTAGCTTCTCCCAAAGTTCATCTTAAGGGGGAGTGTTAGAGTAATAAAGTATTTTCTTATTAATTAAATCATGTTTGATTTAATTACTAAGTCACCTATTATCTCTTTCTAATTAAGCTAAACTTTAGGAATATAATAATTAATTGTTTTATTAATTATTATTGTGCAACCTAGGTTTTACCTTTTTAGATTTTTAGATATCCTTTTACAAGGATTGATCTCCTTTGTTTTCATAATAGATTATTCATTATTGAAAGGAAATTTTTTTTTTTGCACATCAAGAATGATTTCTGCTCTCTCGTGGATCAATGTGTTTAGGCCTCCATAGCTTCTTGCTTCTCTCTCTTTCTATGGCAGGTGTTTGCATGCAAGTATTCTTGGGAGCTGTAGGTTGTTTACTCATCAAATCCAATATTTAGGTCCTAACCTATATGTTATAATGTACTTTCTTTATCTTGGAGATTGTTGATCGGATAGGTCAAATTATGGCTAATGATCTTGTATATAAGTAGGGTAGTAGTTCTTTTTATGAGAAAGAGATTGGTAATGAAGACAACCAATATATCTAATAGTGAAGATCAGGAATAAGGCTTAAGTCCTTAGTAATGAGGCATGTCTATTGAAAAATTTGTAATCTGCATTTGCAGACCACATTTATGATAATTGAAGAGCATTGTTCTTGATTTGTTGGTGTTGATTTTTTATTTATTTTTTCATTTCCACTATGTAATATCTAGCTCCAAGGTTGGACATCTCCATTGGGTATTTCTCCTCTCTTGGTTGCGTGAATCTTGCAAAAAATAACCTAGAATTGGCTTGGGTGACCTCATCCAAAGTAACATACTGACAAAATGTATTCCTAATCCATTTGAATATTTGATCACCCCAAAACTCTAGTTGAAGACCAGGGAGTCTCACCTATACTAGAGTCATCTTCTGAAGAAGTCAAACCTTGGTTTCCACATGTATATTGCTAGACTATGTTTACCATAAGCCCAAAATCCATTAAGGATCTTGACTATATCTTCCTCTCCTATGAGTTTAAAGAGGAAGATGTCACCCAACATAGCATTGATCACCTTACTACCATTCAAACTCCAACAACTTTCCACCCACTGTCGAACCATATCAATGGTTGGCATGAAGGAGAAGAATTTTCCCACAAGATTAAAGCTCGTGGATGAAACAATAAGACCCATAGCCACATTCACAAGATGAATTTCAGTGTCTTCCTCTATTTTTATAAACTTTAGTGTGGGGTGGTTCGATTCCTATCTAAGGGACCCAAAAACAAGGGTACCTTTCTAATTTGTCAAAGTGGTATCCTTGTTAATAGTACCAACATTGTTCTGACCTTTCTCAACAAACATAGGCATCATATTGTTAACAATACCATGACCCCTAATAGGCTTATCAGTGTCAATACGAGGTCTAGATGTCTCCAAATCTTTCTATGGAGAAGAAGTTGGGAAATCCAAGGAGTGGACTCCTACAATGGTGATAATCTCATTGGAATGGGGGTTATTATGAGGAGGGGCAAGATACCCTCCCTAGGCATCAACCATGTGATTTTTCATTTTCAACTTGCCATAATTTGTCAATATTCCAGCGAGATAACATAAGATTCAATATCGGACAGGGACCCATACAAGCAGGACAGGAAACAAAGATGAGGATTTAAAATTGAAACATAGAGGGTAGGAAGTTGCAGAGGACATGTTGTTAATCACTATTGTTGTAAAGTTAATTATTAATATTTATAATTATAATTAATGTTACATAAGTGCTATGGCCTAATTAGATTTCATATAGGGTTAGATTTGAATTATGGTTAGGGTTGGGGATATGATCTATGATAAAATATCAAAGAAGGGTAATGATTATGGCTAAATAGTTGGTGCAAAAATACTTTTCAATGTAAAGAGAAGTAACACAAAGAGATGTTATTTCACCAAAAGTGAATAATATTGAAATAATGAGATAACATGCAATGTACATAATCCTTGCTTATATAGATGAGGTGATGAGGTAGTTATAAAAACTACCATTACTACAAATATTAAATGCATGATGCAATAAAATAAATGTCTAAACAAATTTTAAATAACAAGCTATATATCTTTTAAATGTCACCTAGGGTAAGTAACTTAATCTTATGGACAATATTAAATGATAAATTACAAGAATAACTTTATGATAACTAAATTATGCCAACTAACCTTTAAGATGTAAACTTATGCAAACTATTATTAAGTAAGCTTAACACAAAAATGATGTTTACACTAACCATAAATTAGGGTCCATTTTAGATTAGAGCACAATTCAATATGAATATAAATAATGGTTTATTTCATTTTAAGTGTTTAAGAAGAATGTAGAATATAATAATGAGTAATATAAACATTTAAAAATATAATAAATAAAAATGTAATAAATAATAAATAATAATTGAATACTATAATAATAATATAATATCAATAATAATATAATACTAATATACATAGAGAATTTTCAGCTCGGCAAATGAGTGAGAGAAGGAAATCATGGTGGTCATCCTAGGGGTGGACTATTGGTCAGGAGGACATGTCCACGATGGGGTGCTAGTAGCAAATCTTTTTCATCCCATCATCCAGGTCCTCGGTAACTCCTTGCTTGCAGTAGGAATGGTACGAAGGATGGTTGCAGACGATGTTTACCTAGAGGTGGTCTCAGCATTGGACCATATTGTTCCTAAGTTGTCTGATGGTTGTGTCTTGGGGCACTTCTGCCTTGGGGCAGAAGGTAAGAAAAATCTCATGGAGAAGGCCTGGGCGTTATACAAGGCTGGCATTGTGAAAGAGTATAATCTGACTAAATTTGAGGCCTTTATTCAGGCTAATGGGAATCTCTTCCCGAAGGAAGTATTAGATAGGATGAAGTCCATTGCTAATGGGATCATGTATATGTATCATTGATCCTCGGTACTTGGGTCATATGTAATAGGAGTTGTAGCTCCATTTCCCTTTGTAAGTTTTTCAAATGGAAATAAAATGGGTACTACCCCCTAAGCAGAGCTTGCTTAAAAAATAAAATAAAATAATACTAATATACATAATAATATTATATAAATTATAATATAATAATATAATACTATCAAAGTATTATCCCATTAGACTTAATAAGTAATATTGAAATTGAAATTTAAATAAATTTTTAATATTATAATAACTTTTAAACATAATAAACTATATATAGAGAGGGGGGAGGGGGTTATGGTTTTATGATACAACACCAAATACAAGAGTAGGATAATGATATAATTAATTTATATGTAGTTTGATTTAGGGTTCCAATAGATATTAATAATTATGAATATTTAATATAATAATGATCTAATAAATATAATATACATATATATATATATATATATATAATATAATTAATTAATAATATATTATATTAATATAAATAATATAATTTTTTATTAATAATGTAAATTAAAATATTTTACTAATTATAATATTAAAATACTAATATTAATAATATAATAATGGAAATAATTTCATAACAATATAAAAAATTAAATTAAATATTATAATAATAAGAATAATATTATATTATATTATATTACAATATAATAATATGGCAATACAATAATAACAATATATTGTTTATACATATTGAATCTTAATCTTAAACATAACTGGACATTAATCCTATTGAATACCATTCCTAATAGAACTATGATTTGAATATTTACAATTACTATTGAGCTTTGTAAGTTGTGTGGTTTTCATTAGTGCTCATTTACTTTAATTTTGTTATGGTTCTAGGATAAAGCATTAAACCGGGGTTAAATCATATATAAATATTTATTTTCATCACTTTCAATTTTATGTATAAAGATATTTAGTATTTAAGACAAAGGTATTAAATAGTTTCGGTTTAAATATTGTAAATAAATAAACAAGGTTATAGAGGAGCAAAGTTCTTGTCAAAATATTGGCAAGATTATTTTAACTTTACAAAAGCATTTGGAAGTATAAATTTTTTTAAATTAAATTTTACAATGAAATGTTGGTAGGCCTCTATAAAGATTTTGGAAATTATACTTTGAACTCTTAAAATGTATAATTTTTTGAAACATTAATGTGTTGCTTTTATAATTAATTTTTTTGTTAAATCAAAGTAAAAGTTTATTTTCTAATTTATTTTATCTATCAATTATATATACAAAGGGTTGAAACATGTAGAGTTTCTTTAAACGTAGAGGAGGGTCACTATAATAGGCTATTGAAAATATGTATTGTCTTTAATAATAACAATAAAGTAGTTCAAGGTATTTGACAACTCTAAAAGAATGAACAAGAAAAATACCAAGCAGAAGACCCCAAGCACGTCATGGAACAAATTAAGGTTTGATGGTGTGGTTGAAAATGAGTGACAAGCAGGGGGAGGAGCTATCAAAAATCACAATGGCCAATTATTTGTTTCTTATGTTGGTTGACTTAAAGGTCATATTATCAACCAATCTGAAGGCATGGATCTCCTATGGGGACTTAATTTTTCTCTCAATATTGGTATTAGAAACCTGGAAATTGAGGGGGATTCTAGACTAATTTTGGAATCTACCCAAGGGATGATGTCAATGGGATGGAGGGTTGAAGCTATCCTAAAGGATGTCAAGATACTCTTGGCCTATCTAGATAACTTTGCTATGTGACATACCTATAGAGAATGGAATGCAACTGCCGACTCCATGGCTGTGCTTGGGTTGTTGCAAGATGACTTATAATGTTGCACAAGTGTAGATCAACTAATATATATTACCAAGGTTATCCTTGAGCATAAAAAAAACAAAAATCATATCAATGATGATTACTATACCCCTCATTTTAATGATTATTTCTACTTTTTATGAGGGGAAGTGGATGGGTGTCATCTTAAGAATTTATCAAAATTTGAATTCAAATTGGGGATTGTCTTATAATACCCATATCAAGAGATATTTTCCATGTGGCTCGTACTATGATCCCTGTCACCATGATTATTTCCAAGACCATACACATAGGCTAATAAATGATCTCTTTTTCTGGAAAAGTACCAAGACTAAGACCTGGCATAATAATTTTTATTTCAAAATGTCAAAGTTCCTTGGATTTGATGTTGATACTCCTAAGAGTTGTTTTTGTTTTCATTAGTTATGAGGAAGTCATATTGTTTGTCAAAGTCAATCGGTAATGAAGGAAACACAAGTTGGTAAAGAAAGGAAAGCTATTTGGTAAAGGAGCTTAGAAGACATGTAATTTTGGTAAAGATAAAGCAATTATAGGAACCTAGCAAGGCAAAATTGGGCACCAAGAACCAAGTTGTACCGAGCTACAACATCAACTAAACCGAGAAGAGGAGACAGTTACCGAGTTAAGGAAAATATGTTACCGAGCATAGAAGGATGACACCAAAAGAATTTTTAAGTACATTGAATATGGACACCGAACATAAAATGGTTTACAAGTCTTGAGGAGATCATATAATATAACATTAGATATTGAAAAATAATGATTACACATGATTACAAGCTGAGATCCTCCAATGAGCATTAAGGATGAAATATGCATTGGAAGAGTAACCAATACTAGCACCACTTGAAGAGATTATTCTAGAGCACCTAGCACCACTTCTAGAATTGTATATAAATATATGAGAGATAGAGAGAGAGAGAGATGGTATGAATGCAAGAGGAGATTGCATGTGTGAAGAAGATTACCAAGAAGTTGATAAGTAGAGAAGCCACCGAGTAATAGAGCAGTGAAGAACAAATAGAGATTGTGATTCATAAGTGAATCTACCGAGTACTAAATTTTTAGTACGAAAGGTACATATTATGAGGTAATGAGTTATTGAGCATAAAGAGTCTTATATGCATATGACAGATGCAAGTTTGACAAACATATTTTGTGTTACTGATTAAAGATTAATCAAACTGGTAAAGTCTCTTAATCGAGCAGATCCTAGCATATCTTATTTTGTAAATCCTTTAACTAGGTACAATTATTAGATTAGAATTGTAAAATCATTTCACAAGGTGGACTTAATAGTCTGAAGACTCTTAACCAAGTTAATAATCTTAATAGGGTAAGGTATTATAAATAGATAACATTTTAGCTCTAATCGAGCAAGCTTTTTAATGTAGTAGTGAAGTCTTGTGGGTGTCATCTCCACCACAATTTTTATCCTCTAAAAGGATTTCTGTAATACCAAATATTTATGTTATGAGTTATTTGTTGAATGTTTTATATGTTTCATGTGATGTATGCAAATTTTAAGGAATCAATAAATGATTAAGGTAGAAATTTCAAATAGTTTAAAAGTGTTTTACAGTACTAGTTCACCCCTCCCCTCTCAATACTTGTCTTTCCATACCTAATCCAATAATTAGTATCAGAGCTTAGTCTCTTATTAAGAAGTTTAATCGCTTGAGAGGAAAGATCTGTTAGGAATGGGAACACTAAGAGTGGGGGGAGGGGTAAATCAATGTTCCACAATATTAATTTCTGATATCTTGAAACTTAACTCAATTGCTTATATACTAAATTGAATAACAATGCAAGTAAAGTAAACAACTATAACACATAACACCAGATATGATTACAAGGAAACCTTGGCCAAAGGAAAAACCCCAGTGGGAATTAATACCCACTAATAATTGTACTTGTGTATTATGAACATGTTAATGCTCCTTAGCCCTGTTAGGAGCTATCATTACAATGCTTAAGTATAATGACCTTGTCAAGGGTCAGACCATGTTAGGATTCTTTAGTAACAAACCCTGTTAGGGGTGGTTGGCTCACTACCAAAGCTCACTGCTCAATAGAGAAGGCTACAACTTCCTGGATATCAGATACACACTATATCTGCAATGGTGAACTATTGTTGTGACACTACTTGTTTGATCAGTTCCTTTTGTTTGTTAATGCTTTAACCTCTTGTAAATCTCTATATCATACTAATTTCTCTTCACATACTTCTTCTCTCCTTCTATCAACTCTATCTATCATCCATATCTAAATACAAAGGCACATGTCTTATTTATATGCGCAAATAAAACTATTCACTAAGTCGGCCTATAACTTATTACATACAATTCTTCCAAATGAATTGGCTCAAGTGTGTTTACATACATTGATATTAACATGTCTATAAAATAAATACAATAGGAAAATATCCTTTACAAAACAATATTATACACACTAACCAAAATACTAATAGTTGGCTCCATGCTCTATTTTGTTTTGCCACTTACTGTCTATGTCACTTCAACTCATTGTAACTTCATCATACTAACTCATTTGATCATGCATTCTTAACCATAGCTTAACAACATATCCAAAAGCTTATCTTCAAGGGTACATACCAAAAATTGGTCATACGCACATGCGTTGATGCTCTTTTCCTTAGGTGCTTCACCGACTGTCATGTCTTCCATACTTAGCCATTTTTTTGATCTTCTAAGTTATTCATTGACTCCAAAATTTCATATGACTTTGTTGCCATAATGACAACACTAAATCTTAGTCATATACACCAGTATATTTAAGTTGCCAAAAATATCCCCCTTTGTCATTAATGGAAACAAAGGAATATGGCAAAGTTACTAAATTGTATCTTATACAAAAACTTTCTAACATATATCCTTATCTTTTTCTATACATCATATACTCTATCTTATATCTCCCTTCTACTATATACTCTACTCCCCTTTACATCATATACACTACTTCATGTTCTCCCATATTTTTGTACTCCCCCTTTGACATTAATGACAAAGATGCTCAAATATGAAACTACAAGTACTTACGTAGTGAGTACATCTGGGTATCCAATCTGAAGGTTTGCAATTTCTTGCTTCCAAAATGCCTTCACTGCATCTATTGTCTGGAGATGGGTGCATAGTGCATAAGTTAGCTTCTCTATCTTCTCCAAATCTGAACTCAGACCTTGATCATATGTCACCATTGTGGCATCTATCTCCTTGATACTCTAATTCAGTACATCTAATGAGGGTGCAAGTGCATGTCTTAACTGTGCTTGGTAGCCCTTATCTAAGCCATTTCTTTTTATGCCTTCTTAATCTTATCCACTTGTCCTTGGTAGACATTATTAAACATATTTATATCTATGGAGGGATCTTCTATAGATTTTCTTACTGCTTCTATCATAGATTCATCTTCCTAAATCTTCTTGGAAAGGTCTAAAGTAAATTTATCTTTATTCATACAATCAGCTATTATTTTACTTCCTTTAGCTACTAAGCCTTTCAGCAAAGCTTGACCAACCTTTAAAGAACTAAGGTCAAGTGTGAAGTTACCTATCAATTCACTTAGCCTCTTCTTTAGATATTTTTCTTCTGCTATCTTGGATGTTGATTCCTTAAGACTTGAGAAATTTTCTTTAAAGCATGTCATGATGGTTTTGACATCATCCACTGAATGTACACTAGACACTTTCTTATCTTCAGGAAGTAGGCTATTCAGTATGCTTACTGATTCAACAAATAATGGATTTCTCATTACTTGTTTCTCCTTTTCTTTATCCATTGCTAACACACTAATCTTTATCAAGTCTTCTTCTCCCCATGAGTCTAAACTTGTTGTGTCTGGGGTCAAACTTGACAACAATGACAACGATGGCTTGCGAGTGATGAGTGTATTGTCCATGATTTCACTCTTTACCTTCACAAGTATTTCAATAGAGGGCTCATCTGTAGGTTCATCTTCCTTCTTTTCTTCTTCTTTCTCCTCTTCTTTTTCTTTCTCCTCTTCTTCTTCTTGTCCAGTTATGTCTTCAATCTGCACATCTTCTTGCTACTTGGGTGAATTATCAGCGCATAGAATCTCTACTTCCTCAGTGCTCACAAATGCTTACTCAAACTTGTCTAAGTCTTTTTCTGTCACCACCATGGATATTTCTACATTATCTATCATAATTGTGTTATCCTTAGCTTCAGGCATAGGCACATAATCTTGTGGACTTGTCATAGGTGCATTTGGGATCTCAACTAATTTTTCTTTCTCAAAGGGAATTTGAGTTGCAGGCGCAAATGATGGATGCATGTGTTGTTCCAAAAATACCTTCTCAAATGCTTTTTCAGTATCCTTTGCAACCAACTCATAGTCCTTATTCATAATATGTAAAGTTCTCAACTTGGTTCTAAGGTGAGGTTTCACCAAATTCAACAAAAAGGTTTTCTCTTCTACTGAACACACTGGGAGGTTATCATCTAAACTCTTTTCCCTTATTCTAAAATCTTCTTCTGTTGCTTGTCTTTTCAAGGAATCCAAAATGTTCCATACATTGTCTAGAATGATTTTCTTAAGTTCCATAACTTTCTTGTTGAATTTTATCATGTTCTTTATAATCATACCATGGATCTCAGATTTATCTATCTATGGTACTTGTCATAGAATTTAGCAATTTGATCAATTGTACCTTCATCTACTACTCTGGTTCTTAACACTTCAAGATTCGGTAGGAATCCTACCTTAGGAGGTGCTTGAATATTTTTGCCTTGGCTTCTTGTAGACCTTGATGATGGATGGCTTGTGCCAGACTACTTCTTCCTCTTAGGCATCTTATGAGGCTTAGGAGATGATTGAGTGGACTCCAGATCAATAGTAGGTATGGGTGTAGGAGTGTTTTCTTCAATGTTTATCTTCTTCTACTTAGGATCATCAATCTTCTCTATTTTAACTTCAAAAGAGGGTGCAATCTCAAGTTTAATTGCAATCTTGGCTTCCCTTGCCTTATCTAGATCTTCTTGAGTGACACCATGAATTTTTAGTATCTCAGAGGTGATCTTTGATGCTTTTCTCTTGGTTGTAGCATTGTACAAGACTAAATCTACTTGTCTTGTCTTCTCCTCATAAGTACCCCATCTTGGCTCATTTGGATATTTTGGCACAGACAAGAGGACTTGTGCATAAGCTTCTAGAATGTGTTCCTCCACTTCATAACCAAGTGGATAAATCCACTTAGTTCTAGGTTCTATTGCTTCCATGCATGTGATATTAGTCTCTACCATAAAACATATGCTATCCTTATACTTCTCTATAATACTTTCAGGTATCCTATACCTTCTCTGCATCTTTATTTTTGTTAGGAATAAGGTGTCTCAACCTTGGATAATTCCTATTCTTATTATTTGTTTTGTAAAATGCATTTCTTGCAAATAATGTTGATGTGTCAGCATCTTGAATTATGTGTAAGGAGATCATGGCTAAAATGGTTATGACGGATTCCTATGACACGTAAGGGCTATGTCAAGAAGATTCAATGATAGGTGAAGACATGTGGAAATTGATAAATTTGAGTACTGTACACTCTTCCCCAATTGTGGGGTTCGGGGCATCGGCCTGAAAAAAATTTTGGGGTTCCTATTTTCTCAGAGAATGGTAAAACCCTAATACGGTTATCTTTGGGAGTAGCCCTAAAAAGTGAAGCGCATGATATAAGATTTTTTAGGGTTGCAAAGAGATATGATGCGAGTGTATTGTTGGAACATTTTATGCTGCCATGATTTGTCTTCAAGGGTTTAGAAATCTTCTGAAAGAACTTGCATTGCAAGTGTATTGTAAGCTATAATAGTTTTGACCAATACATTGTGCAGGTTTTGGAGTGCTGGGGTTTTTACCGAAAGGTTTCCCCAGGGTATATCATTGTGTCATTCTCTATTTTTCTATATGTATGGTATGTGGTTGCAATATCTTTGTTAAAGTAGTTAACGAATCTGAAATTGTAAGGATTTAAAAGAATTTGCACAATACTCTCCTATAGAGATTAGCGTAGGAAGCTGTTTCCGCACCTGAGTTTCCTTAAAATTTTGAATGTCTTTATTTATAATTTCATGTAATCTTTCAAGGTGCTCTCAGATGATGCCTTGAATGAAATTTGTGGCATTGTAGGAAAACTCTTATCAAGGTAAAGATCTGATACTTTAAAAACAATATGGAAGTACATGTAGATGATAAATGACCCAAACCTAAATATCTTGCTCTTATCATGTGTAATAGCCCTTAGGTTATCCATCAACTATGTGCGCAAGATCTCACACAAGTTGAACTCTCCATTTTCCTTCACTATTCTAATAGCTGCCAAAATAGTGGTTGCGGACACACTATTTACCCTATTTTCATGTTGAAACTTATAACCTAGTATCATCGCCATAAGCTTGATATCCTTCTCTTCAATTGGCTCTATCATCATGTCGCGCTTATCACTCTAGGATTTACAACCCTATTCCATCAGTTTCCTAACATCCTTGCTAGTGGGAAGGATGGTGCCGGTCTTAGGAAGTTTGGTCATCTCATAAATGAGATTAGTATTTATTCTAACAGTGACTTCTCCTATCCAAAATAGGTCATCATGAATTCTGCTCAGTAAAATCTTAATCCATTCAGATTCATAGAACTCATATGTAGTTGCATACTCAATAATTGGGTGATTGGCAAGGTGCATGAACTCATCCATGATTGTCATGTCTAGTTTCATCATTATTTCCATGTGCGACCTTATTCTATCCAAACCTACTGGTTCATTTTTGCAATAAATGTATGTGCATATGTCTTCTACGTGCATCCCTCCCATCAAAGTCCTAGAGAATGCTCCTTCGAGGTCATCTAAGACTAACTTAAAGGGATGCTTCTTGAAAATGCATCTCTTCCTTTTAGTAATGTCAAACACAAGTGGAGTGGCCATTACTTACTTATTTAATCACTTAAATAGGTTTCCAAGGGTTTTCGAACTGTCGCGTCCAAACAAGGGTTTTGCAACCGACTTTCACACATCTTCACTGATAAACCAACTGCAATACTTCAACTTTAACTTCTTGATCTCCTGTTCTCTCCAAAGACTCTATCTCAAATGAAAATTTGAGGATAATAGATCTTTAGTGGTTAATAAATCAACTTTTCACCATTAATGCTTGTCGTGTAAGCACAGAATCCAATAGAGAATTCCAATCTTTGTTTCTTCTATCAATCAGGTAGTGCGCTCTTGTATACTACATCAAATAGTATCCAAATTGCTATAATCAAAGGCACATACTCTGAGGGTGAGTATACCAGACACGTAGGGGTCTAGAGCTAATCTAGCTCCCCCTATGACCATGAGGGTTATTCATCTAGAAGTAGAGGGTGCGTCCATTATGGATGCATCCAATACATACTCATCAACATTATCCTTCTTTACTTCTATCCAAATCATGTCCGCATCTTCTATGGCTTTCACAAACTTGACTTCTCCAGATTCATCAAAAATTGATCCTTGAGACTTCTTAGGGCTTTCTTGTCTTTGCGCTTTTGATCTGCAAAACTTTGAGATGTGTCCAACCTTTTTACAAGAGTGAAAAATAACTGGAGGCCTTATATTCCTCAGTGCATTGATGTGAGTTACCATACTACACTGTCTAGCTGTGTGACCATTATAATTGCATATCTGACATGTAATGTTTTGAGGAACTCTAACATTCTGCTATGGATGATTTCTTTGATTTTGCTGATTCTGATTTCTTTGATTTGATCTACAATTCATAGCTCTATGACCACACTTATTGCATGAATAACAATAACCATTAAAATGTCTTACCTCTTTACAATCTCTTGCTATGTGTCCATGCTTGTTATAGGCATAACAAGTTTTGTTTACTGGATTGCACTCATCCTTAGATGGTTCAACTTTAGCTTTAGTCTAATTTCTAGTCTTCTTAGCTTTTGTAGGTTCTTCAGGAGCTTTCATTCTATCTTGCATAGCATCAATTTGAACTTGAGCTTCATTGTATCCAATACCAGTGGTATTTCCTTTTAAGTTTTGAGCATACAACTGTGACTCTATTAGATCCTTTCTTGTGTGCAACTTGTCAATATGATTCTTTGCTTCAGGCAATTCAAATTCCATCTACTTCTTAATGTTCTATAACTCTAAGATTTTCATGTTTTCTTGCCTTAGGTCTTCATCCAACTCTTCAATCTAATCCTTCAGAGATGTGTTTTCCTCATTCAGCTTTTTGACCATTTTTCCTAAATCACTTGTAGAACAATCTTTCAAATCTTTTCTCAGTTTCTTGATGAACACTTGAGAACCACTAACCTTTAATTTCAGTTCTTTAATTTCTTTTTTAGATCTGTCAAGGTCTTCAAGAGATTCTTCAAGATTCTTCTTTAGATGTTTCACTTCTCTTGTATCCATGATCTCCTCAAGTGGTTAAACTTATCTTCAAAGGACCAAATCTCTGATACCAATTGTTACGAATGGGAACACTAAGAGGGGGGGTGAATCAGTGTTCCACAATATTAATTTATGATATCTTGAAACTTAACTCAATTGCTTATATATTGAATTGAATAACAATGCAAGTAAAGTAAACAATTATAACACATAACACCAGATATGATTACGTGGAAACCTTGGCCAAAGGAAAAACACCAGTGGGAATTAATACCCACTAATAATTGTACTTGTGTATTATGAACTTGTTAATGTTCCTTATCCATGTTAGGAGTTGTCATTACAATGCTTAAGTACAATGACCTTGTCAAGGGTTGGACCCTATTAGGAGTATTTAGTAACAAACCCTGTTAGGGGTGGTTGGCTCACTGCCAGAGCTCACTACTCAATAGAGAAGGCTACAACCTCCTGGATATCAGATACACACTATATCTACAATGGTGAACTATTGTTGTGACACCACTTGTCTGATCATTTCATTTTGTGTGCTGATACTTTAACCTCTTGTAAAGCTCTATATCATACTGACTACTCTTCACATACTTCTCTTCTTCTACCAACTCTATCTATCATACATATCTAAATACAAATGCACATGTCTTATTTATATGCAAAAACAAAACTATTCACTAAGTCAGCCTATAACTTATTACATACAATGCTTCCAAATGAATTGGCTCAAGCGTGTTTACATACATTGATATTAACATGTCTATAACATAAATACAATAGGTGCATAGCCTTTACAAAATAATATTATACACGCTAACCAAAATACTAACAGTCAACTCCATGCTCTGTTTTGTTTTTCCACTTACTATTTGTGTCATTTCAACTCATTGTAACTTCATCATACTAACTCATCTGATAATGTGTTCTTAACCATAGCTTAATAACATATCCAAAATCTTATCTTCAAGGGTGCATACCAAAACTCTGTCATATGCACGTGCGTTGATGCTCTGTTCCTTAGGTGATTCATTGACTGTCATGTCTTCCATACTTAGCCATTTTTCTAATCTTCTAAGTTATGCGCTGACTCCAAAACTTCATATGACTTTGTTGCCATAATGACAACACTGAATCTTAGTCATATACACCAGTATAGTCAAATTTCCAACAAGATCTAGAAAGATGGAAATATATAAGTATGAAAGGATGATTGAGAACATGGAAATGGAACTCAAAATGGCTAACAAGTAGGTTGAAGAATTGAGAAATAAATTGAAGAACTCACTCAACAAGAGAAAGGAGTTGGCACAATAATTGAAAGATACTCAGGATCAGGTTGAGGAACTTGAAGAATAGTCATAGGGAAGTATATTTGATGAATCTAATGTTATTATATTAGAACTATCTGAAAAGAATAAGATGCTTGTTGATCAGGTGAAAACATTGAAAAGAGAACAAGAAGCATAGTCAGTAAGGATGTGTGAAATCATGGAACAAAAAGGAAAATTTGAAGATGATAAGAGGATATCTGAAGAAGAGAGAAGAGAGATGAATACAAGACTAGATGAGAAAGATAGGTAAATACAGAGGATGACACAATTTCACTACAACATGATAGACCAACTAGTTAGTGCAAATCTAGAAATTGCAAGGAGAGTTGGAGAGAATGATGACCTAAGTGTTAGGGATGGGAACACTGAGAGTGGGGGGTGAATCAGTGTTCACTGTATTTTATCTTTTTACTTTAACCTTTAAACTGAACTTAAATGCTTAAGTACTAAAATGAACATCCACATAAACATGAAACATGAAATCAACACAAAACACCAATATGGTTACTGGGAAACCCAAATATGTAAAAACCCCAGTGGGAATTGACACCCACTAATATTCTCTACTAGTGTTTAGTGATCCTTGTTAGAAGATCCTTAACCCTGTTAGGAGTTTCTTTACAATGTATTAAGTATAATAGACCTTGCCAAGGGTCGGACCCTATTAGGAGTCTTTTACAATAGTCCTTGTTAGGGGAGTGGACGCACTATCCTAGAGCTCACTGCTCAAGTGGTGAAGGCTACAACCTTCTAATCTCAAATACACACTATATCTGCTGGTTGAACTATCACTGTGACACTGCTTATCAGATCAGTTCCTTTGATGTGCTGATGCTTTGACCTCTTGAAAAGCTCTAATACATCTTATAGACTCTTCGCACACTTCTACTCTGCTTATTACAACTCTATATCAACTTCCATGCATCTCATATTTATATGTGCATACAAAATAAACAACTAGGTCAGCCCTTAGACCTATTACATACAAAGCTTCCAAATGAATTGGCTAAAGCATGTTTACAAACAAACATATACATATGCCGACAATCTAAATACAATAGGTGTTGTTGGTTCCTGGATAGGATTTTACACTCCATGAGATACCACTATGCTTATGACTGATGTTAAGGAGAGGTTAATTTCAAATATGGGAAATCTATAAGCAACTAGACCAACTATAGGGACAAGACTGCGCTCTTCACTTTTGGCTCTGTACAACCAAGGCGGGTACACCTGATCCAATAGATATAACTCTATTCTTTAGCTAATACTGGATCTTATAACAAATAACAATGAGAAAGTACTAAATAACAACCTATTATTCATTGACTCTCCATCATTGGGTAGAACAACTGACAACAACAACTAGATCCAATCCAGACAACTAGGCATCTTTAAAAACTTTAATTTTCAATACAATCACCGAATCTTAATAAGTCACCTCCAGTCGCACTTGTAAAATACTGTTCAAAACTTATTATTGGAAACTGAAAGTTGGCAAGTACAAACCTTGTACTACAGAAAACAACCCTGTCAGACGGCTTCGCCTAAAAATGAACGAGGTGAGAGATTTTAAAACTTGAAAAATGTCATTCAGAATTGCCAGCAAACATAGACTGAAAATCACTATCGACTACCCCAGAAAGAGATGGATGAAAAATGTCAAATGATGAGCTGGAGATGAACCACTGAAACTGGTAGAAGAACCATCAACAAAGATCGTAACAAAATAATCCTCAGCTGGAGATGTTCAACTGTTTAAAAACTACAAATTTTTTAAAATGGTTACTTTGCAGAAATATTACGTTCGCACTTTTATCACCATAAAACTCTTTTCTATCTGACCCTGCAGTCACATCAAATGGGAACCTCACGGTTTGAAACTCTGGAAAAAGATTCTCTCCCACATACAAAAAACAAGCCTATGATCAAATTCTTTGAGTAATCAACTGATTATCAATTATTAATCCCTTAAAATGGCCACTTCGAACATTCTGAACTGAAAACAATAAAACTATAGAAACTGCATTTGGAATTTATCGAGCAAAGTGATCAATCGGATTCGCAGAGACTTGAAAATTCCTAGGTAAGTATAGTTCCAGGTCTACAATGTGAAACATCATTCAATTATGCTTGACCTCGAACTGGGTACAAATGGAAAGATCCTGAAGTAGCCACTCAAAAAAATTGAACTGTGCACTCCTGGAGAAACTAAGAAATTACAAACAGAATGGCACCGGTAGACATGTCAAACAGGCACATGGGGGGCTAAAAATTGGTGAGATGACTCATTCTCATGCCTACAACATGATGTAACAACTAAAACATCTTGATCAATCACAAGGCACTTAATGCACTCATCCGAACAGGGCCTCCGACTAAAACTGTGTAACTGATCCTCATTAAAATGTTAGAAACTACAAATAGAATCAGATTGGAAAACTGGGCAAACAGATTCATCATGGCCTGAAAATTGAAACACAAGAAGTATTTGACCACTGGAAAATAGTACAAGAGGAATTTTGTCAATTGGGTCACAAGGTCAAAAGTTATAACTAGTCAAACAAGGCCATTCAAAAAACCAGCCAGATTAGAGAAATAGGACAAATCTGGAAAGCCAACTTTGGGGGATCCAAAAACCTATCAAACGGACTCAAAACAGCTTGAGCTTTGAAACATAAGATTTCTGATATACATTGTAAACATTCCCAAAGTGGGGAGCCATGAAACCCTACAGGACACAAGATATTCAAGAGCAAATAGGGCCCACTACAACAATTTGACATAGGCAAAAATGTAGATTTAGGTGAACACCTCAAAATGGCTACCTCCTAAACATTTCAAATTCTTCATTTAAGAGCTAGAACCCACCGCATATGTTAAATGAAAGGTGTTGAACCTGTTCCCCAAGCTGTATCACATGAAATTCATCAAGTCCATCCTACAGGCACTTGAACTCAGGTCTTTTAACTATTTTTTTGAAGCACTGAAATTTTGGCTTTAAGAAAATTCTCTAAAACTTGACTCTAAAATCAATCTAGATTTTAGAGTACCAATAGTGGCTCTGTTTGGTGACGCGTGCCCCTTGTGTGCATGTAGAGAATTCATGAATCTTTGGTACAGTAGACCACTCAAAAATGAAAACCGACCACTTACTCTTTCTCAAAAATTGGGAACCCTACTGAAAGAGACACACCACACAACTGAAAGCAAGAAACTGTACAATGCGTACAATATTTACAAATGGGTAACAACCATCAAATTAAAATCACCACTTTCCCCTATCAAAAACTTGATTCTCATTTCCATGGTTCAGAGGTAAGCGATACTTACTATTTCTTGCAACTAGATCCAACATGTTGCCCAATATTTTCAGCATATTAAACAGCAAATAATCAGCATCCTCCATTTCATTAGGTGATTGGAAGTCACTCCAATACTGAAAAAACTAACCATTATGTAACACAAAATTGTCACACTCTCTATCACTGCTGACAACCTGAAAAGGATAATATTCCATCCCCTTTACATGGTTGAAAACAAACCTAACTTGGATTTTAGTTTGCAGAAAGGACTCAATCTCAATCACAATAGCAACTTTCAAACCATCCAAGTCAAAACATAATTGCACAACATTTGAGACTTCTTGCTAATCAAAACTTTTACCATCACTCTCTAAATTCGAAAATGGATCATTAATTAAAAATTTATGTAACATTTGTAAATCTGAGAATGCACATGTAGATTTGTTACTTTCTTCAGCATCCTGATCAAAACAAGAACCACTCAAACCAAAATCATCCAAATCTAAATCCATAGCAGCATATGAGTCACCATACTTATCATGTATAACACTCTTATATTCCTTGCACTCATATGTAGTATAATCTTGCAAAATGTTCAACCTCTGAAAATTAGCTTCTAAGAGGTCTGAGATTTGTTCACTGTTCAGTGTATATGGGATTTCATTTTCATTTTCTTTGGTTTCTTGTTTAATGCTACAAACTTCTTCCCTATTTGGGACAAGGGCAGAAAACTCTCAAATCAAATCATCATTGCAGAAACTCTCATCTGCATCATATCTATCCTTTTGTTGTTTGCACAAAACTTTCTTATACTGGGATAGTAGAGTTGTTCTCTTATGCTGATAAAAGGAGAGGTCTACAAACTTATCAAGAACATCATTAACTATAGACTTTTCTTCATCATCTTCATATTCACTTGATTCACTATTAGCATCATAACCTTTATTTGCACAAGGCTTCTCACAAGGAGATCTTACTGTCATATCATTGTAATCTGATTTTTTATCACTAGAAGAACACACTCTTATATCCGGCACAAAACCACAACTAATGTAAGATTTGGAAACATTAGACATGTTGTCTTGACTTTTCAACACTATATACAAAAAGCAATCGGCACCTTGAGTACATGTTTGAACATTAAAAGAGAACCCTTGGACTTCAACCGTGTGCATATCATACAAGTCTTCGAGAGAATCATTTTGAAATGTAACTCTTGGCTTCAAAATGAAAGCATTCTGAGATACATCATCATGCTGGACTGAAAAAATGAAAGATTCATTTTCTAATTGGTAACTGATATGTGCTTGCTGACTTGTTTCAACTTCTTTTGAGAATAGGACATCAGCACTCTTCACATTCAAATCTCGAAAGAAAGATCACACCTCTAACCAAATCAAACAATCTGGTATAAGTTTTGAAACCTCTTCCAACTTTTCATCAAAAGTTTCAAATTGTGGTTTAGACAAATCAATAGGAAATCCATTGCACATGTTATTCTTTTGGCATATGTCTCCTTGACATAATTCACTTTTGTAGGGTAGATTGTCAACATTGTTAACTTCTTGATAAGAAACTGATTCCATATTATTGACAATATCAAAATCTTCAGTACCTAGATCAAACTAGCTGACTTCCATCTCTGGTTCAAGAGAAAACTAAGCTACCATGATTTCATATTCAGGCTCATAGAAACCTTCATCTATCTTATGATTAATAGTTTCATATGGTAAATCAAGAGCTAAAAACATACAAACTAAAAAATTAGTTTCATCACCATTGTTATTTGAAACAAAAGAATCCATTAGTGCTCCAGTCATATCAATCTTTTTACAATCATTTCCAACACATGACAACTGTTCATCCTCTTTACAAGGCTGTCCATAAACTATCTCCTTGTCTTCAAGAAGGTCAAAATCACTTTGACTCCTTGAATCCTCTTCTTTACTTTTAGCACCACTGAAATCTGACATAACTTCATCAATTGGGGCTTCATCATCATCTGATGAAAGATCTACCCCCTCTTCTTTTTCAATATTTGATTGTAAATAATAAGTTTTTGCAACCTCAAGACTAGAGGAACTAGTTTCAAATCTGTCTGGTATATAGCCCTTATAAATATCTATCTCTAGATCAAGCAAATACTGCAATTCTTCACTAACCATGTTAACCTCTATATCAGGGACAATCATTGTTTGCTGCAAATTTTCTTCATTCACATTTCGTTTAGAAGCATAACTTGGAACATGATCAGTAAGATCGGCAGGGATGGAAACCTTTTGACATCTAGTTTCATTTGCTGATTTACATCTATCTTCTTTGATTGGAACATCATAACAACGGACTCCAGTGGATAAAAACCCTTTGGAAATTTTATATCTTAAATTATTTTCAATGTCCATCATTGTCATAAAAGCCTGATGTAAATTATTTGGCTCTTTATTTCTTAACAGGAAGCTCATTTTTCCACTGAATGCACCCAAATAAATCACTAAACAAACATGGTCATTGGGTCTATAGTCTTTTGGGATATCATGCAATGCCTTGACAAATTTGATATTTAATGGTGGAACCAACTCATCCTTTTCAATTTGAATATCCATCAATTTGTTTAGCAGGATACTCACATCTAGTCTCTCAGCAAACTATTCAACGAAAGCTAAATTGAAATCCTCCCATGAAGAAATAGAATTCACCGGCAGTGAATATAACCAAACCCTAGCATCATCCTTCAATGTCTAAACCAGAAACTTCATGATAACATCTTCATGACAAATCTCGAAGTCTCCCATTAGATCAACAAACTCCTGCAAATGATCACATGCTGAATCTGATTGTTTCCCCTTAAACTATTTTAAATGCTTCCTAATCTTGGTAGGAATATTATTTTGGAAACCATGTATGCCATCAAAACATAATGGTGCATACCTCTGTCCAGAAATACTTCTACTTGAATCCATTATGGACTGCACCTTCTCTTAATGAGATTTTCATATTTTATTATAAACAACTTATGCAGCCATAAAAATTTTACACATATATATTCGTCCAATGATACAACCCAGATTTTTAAACAAGTTTGGAGAAATATGCAGACCCACAATTCTAAAATTCTTTTATGTGGTGACTTTTTCACCGAATAGGATTATACAAATACAAAACATCTCATGAGAAATACCTAGTAAGTTCTGATGCTGCAATTCTTTCTTTGGTTGGAAACGATGGCAAGTTTCAGAGCTCACTTCATAGCTCCATCGGGTTCTTTTCTTATAGAGCCACCATCTGCTTGAAGAAGAAAAAACACTTTATCTCTATTTCTGTATACTTTTTCCAGCCAACACAAACTTCACCAGAATTTCAAAAACTATTTATCAGAGCTGAATACATCATATCTTTATTCTGAACTTTGCACTGATCAAACACACAACCTCAGATTCGCCACTCACAACTTGGTGAGATGATATTAAAACTTTTAAAACTGACTCTTGTACACTTCAATGGAAACCACTAGATAAAAATAAGTCGGCCAAGAGTCAAGCTCTACTCATACCTGTGTTATTTATAACTGATTTATAACACTATAGATATCAACTAACTGAAATAGGCAGGTCAGGAGTCCAGCTCAACTAGGAACCTACATATTTGCTTATGATTATAATCTCTATTCCCCAGCAGAGTCACCATTTTGTTGGTTCCTAGATAGGATTTTACACTCCATGAGATACCAGTATGCTTATGACTGATGTTAAGGAGAGGTTAATTCCAAATATGGGAAATCTATAAGCAACTGGACCAACTATAGGGACAAGACTTCCCTCTTCACTTCTGGCTCTGCAAAACCAAGGTGGGTACACCTGATGCAATAGATATAACTCTGTTCTTTACCTAATACTGGATCTTATAATAGATAACAGTGAGAAAGTACTAAATAACAACCTATTATTCATTGGCTCTCCATCACTGGGTAGAACAATTGATGACAACAACTGTCCATCCAATCCGGACAACCGGGCATCTTTAAAAACTTCAATTTTCAATACTTCACCAGTCGCTAAATCTTAATAAGTCACCTCTAGTCACGCTTGTAAAACATTGTTCAAAACTTATTACTGGAAATTGAATGTTGGCAAGTACGAACCTTGTACTACAGACAACAACCCTGTCAGACGGCTTCACCTAAAAATGAACAAGGTGAGAGATTTTAAAACTTGAAAAATGTCATTCAGAATTGCCAGCAAACATAGACTAAAAATCACTGCCGACTGCCCCGAAAAGAGATGGATGAAAAATGTCAAACGATGAGTTGGAGATGAACCACTGAAACTAGTAGAAGAACCATCAACAAAGATCACAACAAAATAATCCTCAATTGGAGATGTTCAACCATTTAAAAACTACAAATTTTTGAAAATGGTTACTTTGCAGAAATATTCCATCTGCACTTATATCACCATAAAACTCTTTTCTATCTAACCCTACAGTCACATCAAATGGGAACCTCATGGTTTGAAACTCTAGAAAAAGATTCTCTCTCACATACAAAAAACAATCCTATGATCAAATTATTTGAGTAATCAATTGATTATCAATTATTAATCCCTTAAAATGGCCACTTCGAACTTTCTGAACTGAAAACAATGAAACTATAGAAACTGCATTTGGAATTTATCGAGCAAAGTGATCAATCAAATTCGTAGAGACTTGAAAATTCCTAGGTAAGTACAGTTCCATGTCTACAGTATGAAACATCATTCAATTATGCTTGACGTCAAACCGGGTGCAAATGGCAAGATCCCGAAGTAGCCACTCAGAAAAACTGAATTGTGCACTCGTGGAGAAACTAAGAAATTGCAAACAGAATGTTATCGGTAGACATGTCAAACAAGCACATGGGGGGCTGAAAATTGGTGAGATGACTCATTCCCATGCCTAAAACATGATGTAACAGCTGGAAAATCTTGATCAATCATAGGGCACTTAATGAACTCATCCGAACAGGACCTCTGACTAAAACTATGCAACTGATCCTCATTAAAATGTTAGAAACTGCAAATAGAATCAAATTGGAAAACTGGGCAAATGGATTCATCATGGGCTGAAAATTGAAACACAAGAAGTATTTGATCACTAGAAAATAGTACAAGAGTAATTTTGTCAATTGGGTCACAAGGTCAAAATTTATAACTAATCAAACAAGGCCATTCAGGAAATCGGGCAGATTAGAGAAATAGGACAAATCTGGAAAGCCAACTTTGGGGGATCCAAAACCTATCAAACGGACTCGAAACGGCTTGAGCTTTGAAACATAAGATTTATGATATACATTGTAAACATTCCCAAAGTGGTGAGCCATGAAACCCTACAGGACACAAGATATTCAAGAACAAACAGGGCCCGCTACAACAATTTGACACTTAGGCAAAAATGCAGATTTAGGTGAACACCTCAAAATGGCTACCTCCTAAACATTTCAGATTCTTCATTTAAGAGCTGGAACCCACTGCATATGTCAAACAAAAGGTGTTGAACCCATTCCCCAAGTTATATCACATGAAATTCATCAGGCCCATCCTACATGCACTTGAACTCAGGTCTTTTAATTGTTCTTTTGAACACTAAAATTTTGGCTTTAAGAAAATTCTCTGAAACTTGACTCTGAAATCAATCCATATTTTAGAGTACCAACAGGTGCATATCCTTTACATCAATAGAATATAACCGCAACTCAAAATGATAACAATCAGCTACTTACTCTGTTCTTCACTGGCACTCACTGGCTGTGTAACTTCATTTGTTTGTATCTTCCTCATACATGCATATCTAATTATGTGCTCATAGACTAAGCATGAATATTGTCTAACTAACTTAACTTCTAGGGCACACATCATAACTTGGCCGTATGCACGTGCACTGATGCTTTGAGCTGCAAGAACTCTGTACACTGTCCAGTCTTCAATAGTTAACCGATTTATGATCTTCTCATCAAGTGCGTTGACTCCAAACTGCTATATGACTTTATTTCCATAATGAAAACACTATATTAAGTCATATACATTAGTATAGCCAACTTTCCAACAATCTCCCCCTTTTTCATTGATGGCAACAAAGGAATATGGCCAAGTTGCTAACTGTCCTTAATACAAAAAAAATTTTGGCATCTATACTTATACTTATATCTCCCTATACATATTATGATCCATATTCTATACACAACTTCCCCTTTGACATTAATGACAAAGGTGTTTCAAAAAATTGTATCTATACATACTCACTAAAGGAAAACATCCGGATATGCTATCTTTAGGTTCTGGATCTCCTTCTTCCAAATGTGATCAAGGAGTTTACTATATGGAGATGGGCACATAGTGCATACTGAAGCTTCTCCATCTTCTTCAAGTCAGTGTTAGGACCATGATCATAATTTACCATTGTGGCATCTATGTCCTTGATGTTCTGATTGAGTATATCTAATGAGGGTGCAAGAGCATTCCTGAGCTGTGTTTGCCTTGCCTTGATCTTTGACATTTCTTTTTCTTCCTCATCAATTTATTCTATTTGTCATTGGTATACATTATTACACATGTTTACATCTGTGGATGTTTTTTTCACTGAACTCTTGACTTGCTCAATCATAGCTTTTGCCTTTTATTTTCTTGAAGTGGGCATCAGTAAGCTTATCTTGATCCATGCATTCTGTAATGATTTTTCTTCCTTGATTTGCAAATTCTTTCAAGGATGCTTGACCAGTCTTAAGTGAGCTTAGGTCAAGTGAAAATTTTCTCATTAATTCATTCAACCTCTTCTTTAGGTACTTTTCTTCTGCAACTAGGGACGTCGATTCTTCAAGGCTTGAGAAATTACTTTTGAAATGTGAGATGACTGTACTCACATCATCAACAGAATATATTTTTGACACTTTGTTGTCCTCTGGAAACAAATTATTTAGAATGTTTACTAATTCTACCAGGAGGGGATTCCTCATCACTTGTTTTTCTTTGGCCTTCTCCATGGCTAGGACGCTAAATTTTATCAAATCTTCTTCTTTCCATGAGTCCAAACAAGATGTATCAGGCATCAAACTTGACAACAATGTTGCTGAAGGAGTGATGGGAGTGTTGTACATCACTTCTTGTTTCACCTTGATTGACATTTCATCCTTTTTCTCACTTTCTTTTATCTTTTCTTTTTCTATCTTTTCCTCCTCTTTTTCTATTTCTTTTTCTTCCATCTTTTCTTCTTCTTTCTCATCATCAATCAATACTTCTTCTTGATGAGCAGGAGGTGTGTTTCTGCATAACATTTCAGCTTCTTGTGTGCTCACAAAAGCTTTCTCAAAATTATCCAAGTCATTTTTTGTGGCCGCCATTGCAATCTCTACATTGTCAATGAAGATTGTATCATCTTTTTGTGTATCGGTCATGGGTGTAGATTTATCTACCTCTGTTTGAGTTTCTACTGCAAGTGTTGAATCTTGAGGATCTATAAATGTTATATTGGTGGTCTCTACTACTTTTTCTTTCTCACTAGGTGCTTGAGTGATGGGCACAAACTTAGGTTTCATGTGCTGCTCTAAGAATACCTTCTCAAAGGCCTTCTCTATTTCCTTAGTTATTAGCTCATAGTCTTTGTTCATAATGTGTAGTGTTCTCATCTTTGTCCTTAAGTGTAGCTTCACCAAATTCAATAACAGTGTCTTTTCTTCAATAGAACATACTGGAAGATTGGAATCAAGTGTTTGTTCCCTGATTATGAAGTCTTCTTCAGTGGCTTGTCTCTTCAAGGTATCCATAATCTCCCATACCTTATTTGGGATAGCTGTCTTCAATTCAAGAACTGTCTTCTTGAATTTTATCATGTGTTTGATCAACATCTCATGAATCTTTGACTTATCAATTTCATGATATTTTTCATAAAACTTGGCTATCTGATCTAGCCTTCCTTCTTCTACTACTCTAGTCCTTAACACTTGAAGACTAGGTATGAATCCTACTTCCAAAGGTGGTTGCACATTTTTCAATTTGCTTCTTGTGGCTCTAGTTGAAGGGTGACTTGTGGTGGCTTTTTTTCTCCTCTTGGGCATCTTAGGAGATGCATCTGTGGACTCAATATCAACTGTAATAGTGGGTGTAGGACTAATATCATCAATTTTACCTTGTTTACCCTTTGGATCATTAGTCTTCTCAATCTTTACCTTTTTCATCTTGGGATCATCAGACTTAGTTTCCACTATGGATGCACTCTCAATTTCCAAAGAAATATTTTCTTCCCTTGCTTTGTCTAGGTCTGCTTGTGTTACTCCATGAATTATGAGTATCTCAGATGTAATCTTAGAGGCTTTCCTCTTAGTTGCTATGCTATTCAGAACTGCATCAATTTCCCCTGTCTTTTCCTCATAAGTACCCCACCTAGGCTCATTAGGGTCAGTAGGAGCTGAAAGCAATAATTGAGCATATGCTTCCAAAACTTTTTCATCTACTTCATATCCAAGTGGATGAATCCACTTTGTTCTAGGTACAACTGCCTCCATGCATGTTGCATCTATTTCAGCCATAAAACAAATAGTATCCTTGTATTTCTCAACTATGTTTTCTGGAATTTTGTACCTCATTTTCATCTTGACTCTAAAGGTCTTCAACTCTAATGTTATGTAGTCTCTCAAAGTACTCTCAGTTGATGCCTTGTTGGATATATGTGGCATGGTTGGAATGGACTTGTCCAAATATAAATTTGATACTTTCCCAACTATATGAAGATACATGTAAATGATCAAAGACCCAAACCTGAATATCTTGGTCTTATCATGCTTCATTGCCTTGATGTTATCAATCAACTATGCACGCAAGATCTCACATAGATTGAACTCTCCATCTTCCTTCACAAGTCTAATGGCTACTAGAATTGTGCTCGCAGACACACTATTCACCCTGTTGGTGTGATGAAACCTATATCCAATTATCATAAACATAAATTTGATGTCAGCTTGCTCAATAGGCTCAATTGTCATCTCGTGCCTATCACTCCTTGACTTACATGTTTTCTCAACAATTTTTTTGACATCCTTTCCCATAGGAAGGATGGTGCTTGTCTTTGGGAGCCCTGTCATCTCATATATTAGGTCACTGGTAATTATGACCGGCACATCACCTATCCAAAATAGGTCATCATGAATTATGCTTAAAATCATTTTAATCCATTATATCTCATAGAATTCATATGTCGTGGCATACTCTACTCTAGGGTGATCATTCCACTTCACATATTCATCTAGGAAGGTTTTGTCTAGTTTTAACATTGTTTCCATGTGCACCCTTAGTCTTTCCAATCCTATTGGTTCCTTCTTGGAGTAAATGTATGCCCTAATGTCTTCAACATGCATAATGCCCATAGGCGTGTAGGAGAATGCTCCATCTAAGTAATCTAGGGTAGACTTAAATGGATGCTTCTTAAATACATATCTTTTCTTTTCTACAACATCAAATACTATGGGAGTGGCCATCACTTACTTTATTTATCACTTTCCAAATGTTCTCTGAGATAATCTGAAGACTTTTGAATCTGTGTGATGAAGTAGGGTTTCTACAACTAATCAAATGAACTGCTAATCACTGATAGATCAATCTTCAAATCTTCACAATAACTTTTAAAGCTCTTTCTACTCTCCAAATGCTCTGAATTCAAATGCAATGAGTAATCAAAAGGCTTTTTGTGTATGTAAAGTGAAAATTCTACCATTAATGCTTGCCGCGTAAACTAGGCTATCACTTTAGAAATTTATATCTTTCATTTTGAGAAGAATCGGGTAGTGCACTTTTGCACGGAGGTTTCTCTAGTCTCAAAAAGCTTAAGTCCAAAGGCGTATACTCTAAGAGTGAGTATACCAACCACGCAGGGGTCTAGAGCTAAATTAGCTCCCCCTATGACCATGAGGGCCATTCATCTAGATGTAGAGGGTGCGTCCACTATGGATGCATCCAATACATTCTCATTAACTTTGTCCTTCTTTGTTTCTGACCAAATCAATCTTGCATCCTTTGAACCTTTCTCAAAATTAACTTCTATCCAAAATTGGTTTTTTTGGCTTTTTAGGGCTTTCCTGACCTTGCGTCCTTGATCTACAGAACTTTGAGATATGTCCAACCTTGTTACAAGAGTGAAAGATGACTGGAGGCCTTATATTCCTCGGTGCATTGACATGGGTCACCATCTTACATTTTTTAGCTGAGTGACCATTATAGTTATATATCTGACATGTAACATTCTGAGAGCTTCTTACATTTGATTAATTCTGATTTCTTTGGTTATGAGTCCTATTATTTTGGCTTTTCTTGCAATTCATAGCTCTATGACCAAATTTATTGCATGAATAACAGTAACCATTGAAAGCTCTTACCTCTGTACAGATCCTTGCTATGTGTCCATGCTTGTTACATGCATAAAAAGTGTGGTCCATAGACTTGCGCTCATTCTTAGGTGGTTCAGTATGATCCTTGGTCTGACTTCTAGTCTCTTTAACATCTGAGGTTCCTTCTAGTGCCTTTATTCTAGCTCTCATGTTATCAACCTGATTTTGTGCTTCATTGTATCCAATGCAGCTAGTATCTCCTTTAGCTCTTCTTGCATATAGCTAAGATTCTATTAAATCAGAACTGGTGTGTAATTTATCAATGTGATTCTTAGCCTCTTTCAATTCAGATTCCAAACTTTCCTTGTTGTTTCTCAGTTCTAAGATTTCCATGTTTTCTTTCCTCAATTCTTCATTCAGTTGAAGGTTCTCTTTGACCTGTTCATCATAGACTTCCTGATTGTTAGTCAATTTATCATCAAATTCTTCAAGTTGTTCTTTTAAGGATTTATTTTCTTCATTCATCTTCTTGACCATTGTCCCTAGATCACTAGTAGAGCATTCTTTCAAATCTTTCCTTAGCCTTTTGATGACTAATTGAGCATCACTAAGTTTTTCCCTTAGTTCTTCAGTTTCTCTTTCAGATTTGTCTAGGTCTTCAAGAGAAGCTTCCAGATTTCTTTTTAAATGTTTCATTTCTACTTTGTTCATGATCTCCTCAAGTGGTTAAACTTATTTTCTGAGGACGAGAGCTCTGATACTAATTGTTAGTAATGGGAACACTGAGGGGGGGGGGGTGAATTAGTGTTCACTATATTTTATCTTTTTACTTTAACCTTTAAACTAAACTTAAATGCTTAAGTACTGAAATGAACATCCACATAAACATGAAACATGAAATCAACATGAAACACTAATATGGTTATGGGGAAACCAAAATATGTAAAAACCCTGGTGGGAATTGACACCCACTAATATTTTGTACTAGTGTTTAGTGATCCTTGTTAGAAGATCCTTAACCCTGTTAGGAGTTTCTTTACAATGTATTAAGTATAGTAGACCTTGTCAAGGGTCAGACCCTGTTAGGATTATTTTACAATAGTCCCTATTAGGGGAGTGGATGCACTATCCTAGAGCTCATTGCTCAAGTGGTGAAGGCTACAACCTTCTGATCTCAGATACACACTATATCTGTTGGATGAACTGTCACTGTGACACTGCTTGTCAGATCAGTTCCTTTGATGCGGTGATGCTTTGACCTCTTGAAAAGCTCTAATACATCTTATAGACTCTTTGCACACTTATTATATGCTTATTACAACTCTATATCAACTTCCATGCTCATTACAATGGGTGCATCTCATATTTATATGCGCATAAAAAATAAACAACTAGGTCGGCCCTTAGACCTATTACATACATCACTTCCAAATGAATTGGCTCAAGTGTGTTTACAAAAAAACATATATATATGTTAAAAATCTAAATACAATAGGTGCATAGCCTTTACATCAATAGAATATAACCACAACTCAAAATGATAACAGTCGGCTGCTTACTCTGTTCTTCACTGGCACTCACTGGCTGTGTAACTTCATCTATCTGTATCTTCCTCATACATGCATATCTAATCATGCACTCATAGACTAAGCATGAATATTTTCTAATTAACTTAACTTCTAGGGTGCACATCATAACTCATCAGTACGCACGTGCACTGATGCTCTGAGCTACAGGAACTTTGTACACTGTCCAGTCTTCAACACTTAACTGATTTATGATCTTCTCATCAAGTGCACTGACTCCAAACTACTATATGACTTTGTTGCCATAATGAAAACACTATATTAAGTCATATACATCATTATAGCCAACTTTCCAACACTAAGATCTGGGAATGAACATCTGAAGAATCTTCTAAAATCTGAGAGAGATGATAATAAATTCTTGAAAATAAATGAAGAAGCATTGAATATTCTAAGAAATCAGAGACAATCAAGAGACACTTCTGGACTCAGTTATAATGCAAGCAATACTACCAAGAAGGGTGAGTGCTCCAAATAAGAAGCCAGCTGATATAATGTTGCCAATCCATTGAAGACAAAGAAGCCTACATGCTATCATTGTGGGAAACTAGGACATAAAACAAATGTATGTAGGATCAAGAGAGGTAATCCACTTAATACTCCTAAGTTTAAAGGTCATTGTTACAATTTAAATAAGTATGGTCATAAGGCATTTGAATGTAGAGCAAGAATTGCTAACAATCCAAGGAAGACAAGGTTTAAGGGTTACTATAACAACTACAAGAGATATGGTCACAAATATGGAAAATGTAGATCACAAAGAAGAAATGAAAAATGGGTCCCTAACTGACAAAATGGTGATAACAACCGACAAGGACCAACTATACCATAGCATTATAATACAAGAATCACTTGTACTACATGTGGAAGATTTGGTCATATTGTTGCAAATTGCTTTAGGTTGCATGGTATGAACAACATGAAATCATGGAGAAACACTGGAATGGCTTGTTTCCATTGTCACAAGGTTGGTTACCTAGCCAAGTACTGTAGATACTAAAATAAGGATTCAACCAAGGAGAAATTGAGTGAAAAGACTCAAGTTAACATTGATGAGATTAGAGAGCAGATGAATAAGACTTGGAGAAGGAAGTCTCAAGATGATGGAACAGAACTTGGAACATTTGATGGTACCACATCCTTTGGATTGGGTGCACCTATCTTCACTTAATCGGTCAAAGGTATATGTAGGAGCTAATAACCTAAATTCTATCTTAAATCAGTTCCTATAATAAGTGCAAAGATCCATATTAGGATATTAAGATGCATTTGGATATAAGTTGTAAATTTGACTTTTCATATGATGATCTGTAAAGTGTAAGAGTTATTTTACTCCATTTGGTGAAGAAAAGTGTATTTTAGTTATCGGTGAGATGAATTAGGTAAGGAGAATTTAATGCAAATTTTATTGTTGTTGGAAGCCCTAACAAAGGAAAAACTATAATATGTATGTACCAATAGTTTTCAAAAATGAATGGATGAGGAGAGTATTAAGAAGAGTGAAAGATCAGTTCATGTGGCTTGATGGACTAGTGAAGTTTACAAAAGATGTCTCGCACATAGTTTCTAGATTTTTGGTTAGCGATAGACCGAGGCCATATAAGAAGACTGATAAGAATAAGTTATGTGAGCTTACCAAAGCTAAATGGGATGGAAGAGGACTGAAGTTATCTATCGTAGAAGATCCTGAATTGAAGTTTGCATCCAACATCATATCCTATAGAATATTTCAATCATCTCGGGTAGATAGTGTACCCTGTGGAGCAATTGACATAGCTTACAAAATTGTCAAAAATGATATGAAGATAGATCTCTATGAAATATTTTTGAGACAGTTGGATGAAAACATGAACACCATTAGGAAAGAAAAAAAAATACATTAAAATTCAGACCATTGTTGGTATGTATTTTCTTTTACTTCCAAAATTCCTTTCCTACAGTCAGTGAAGTAACCTGGAAAGAAGATAAATTTATTTCTTATCAAATAAATTAGTATATTCAAGGCATAGGTGATAATTTTGATTTGATCATGAATGATTACTTTGTTAAATTTAAAACAAGAATGCATAAGAGATTCATAATTCCACCTCAGCTAGTGGAAGAGTACAAGGATGAATTATGTTTTGAAGTTGACACTGAAACTTGTATCATAAGAGCTGTAGAACCTAAAACTAAGTGGTTACCACCTATGGGATATGAGATGAACATAAATGTTGCCTCTATCCAAATTAAAGAACTATTGGAGAAACCAATTGACAGAAGTTCAACTCGGTATGGAACATTTGAGGAGGTAAAAGAGAAAATAAAGTTAGGTATATTGATACCTAAGGAAATCAGGAAGACTAGTAGAATGATAAGAATGTTTTCAGAGAACCTAGGTGTTGTTGTTGTTGATGAATAATTTGTTAAGCCATCACAACCTAAAGGGAATAAGACTAGAGTAAATAAAGAGAGCCCTAGCCCAATTGGTGTAAGACCATCTACAAGGTCTACCTCCTCACTGAGAGAGAAGAAGAAAGTTGAAGTAGAACCAGTAAAAAAAGACTTATGTTAGAGAAAACAAGGCTACTAGAAGGCCTAGAAGAAAGTTGAAGCTACAAAAAGAGAGTGATACTGAGTCAAAAGACCTATCACAGTTTAAGGTTGCACCAAGTAAAAAGGTGAAAAGTCTTGGTGAATTTCTCAAGACACTTGAGAAATATGGAGGTTATTGAGTCATGAAATAGTTAAATTATGAATTAAGGAATGATGAAGAGAAGAGTAAGATTGAAGAAACTATCAATGATACATTTCATAAATTTAGAATAACACCTATTGAAGTGGTACCAAATCTTGAAGATGAACTTTATCAGAAGATTTATGCAAGATGGAAGTATTCTCTCACTGCCGAGAAAGAAAAGAGAGAAAGGTCCCTTGCAATCATTGCCCAAAACCTAACAAAGAGAGGAATCAAAGAAACCTTACAATAACATTTAAAAATATTTTTAGTAAAGGGTAGGGCACTGAGCATTATGGTTGATAAACTAGAAGAATTCGAAAAAGACACTGATGATCTTTGGAGAAAGATCTTCTCTATGGATCAACTAACTATTGAAGGAGTTAAAGAACAAGAGGACAAGTCTAAACCTAATGACTTGACAACAAATCAAGAAGAAGTTATAATTGAAGACATAACTAAGCAAGATATAGATGAAATAGTAAAAGTTGATCAAGATGTTATGGCAACCGAGGGCATAGAGGGAAAAGCTATGTATGCAGATGATTCTACTAAGGAAAGGATAATGGAAGAAGATCCTATCATTGAACATGTAATGAATTTTCTTGAGATGGAGGAAGTTATCTTAGAGGTGACAAGGGAAGTACCTATTGTTGCTGAGACCCCCACCAAGATAGAAAAGGAGACCGAGGAAAAACAAGAGACCGAAATAGCACAAGGTCATAATGAAGAGTCAGTAACTCCTACTAAGACCACTGAATAAAAAAATGCACTAGAGAAAGAAAATTTTAAAGAAAAAGAAAAGGTTCAATAAAATAAGGAAGAGAAACAAGGGAAGAAACAAGAAGAGAAAAAGAAAGAAAAAGAAGATAAAACTAAGGAGACATCTACACAATTTGATGCTAAGGGAAACGCAAAGAAGAGAAAATATGAGGAAGAGATTGACATAAGCCAACCTATTGTTATTCAAAAGGTTGATATCATAACCTTGATCCCAAAGGAACTCTCTGAGTTCGGAGATTTGTTAAAGAGAAAAGCTGCACAAGATAAGCAAATAGCAAAGAAGCAAAAAATGGATGTTTTGGAGTAGGTAAAAGGTATTTTGAATGAGATTGTACCTGAGGCCACAATAAATGAGAAAGGGGATATCTACATTTAGTTGAGAGAGCTAGTAAGTCAGATCAACTAGCATGGCATAGATACAACCAATTATATGCTACAAGTTCACAAGAGGGAGATGTAGACAAAAGTGATTGAAGAAATTGTTTAATCATTTGCATCAGACAAGGTAACTCTTTCTGAATTAATAAATGAATTGGAAAATGAGATGAAAACAATTATTTCATTATTTCAATAGATTTATTTGATTTCTAATTTTACCAAGAAGATAAGAGAAATAAAAAATAATGTGGAACAAGAGCTCACCGAGAAGTTATAAAAAAATTCCACTGAGCCTAATTCTATAAAAGAATACTATGAAAGTTTGAAGCACTCGATGGGAGTGAAATATGAGTTAAGAAAGGAGGATAATCAGATTAGAATGGATCTACTAGAACTCCAAACAATTTTGATACCACATATAGAATCACTGCAGAGATAGATTCTCAAGGCCAAAGATCTAGTTAGCACACCGGATGTCAGTGCTATAGATAGTATGGTGAGTTTAACTACAAATATAAGTGATCAAAGCATAGTGTTTCAAACACTTAAAGACACATGGAAGGCATCACTCAAGGATGCACATGATAAGTACAAAACCATTTTTGACAGGATCCCCACAACAGACAAGGAGTAACTTATTATTTTGGATTTAAAAGGGGGAATATATATGGTTTATATGGTCTAACCAAAAAGAGGGAATATATATAGAATATATATGGTTGAATATGTGATGAGGAATATGTATAAAAATGCATAAGTATATATGTACAAGAAGTATTACTTCGGGGGGAGTAATGTGTTTACCGAGGAAGAAGAATGGACAAGGACAAATTTTGAATTTTGATGATGACTTTGAAGGTTTTTAACAAACATACCAAACTAATGCTATAGGGGGAGATTGATAATCCTAAGAGTTATTTTGGTTGTCATTAGTTAAGAGGAATTCATATTTCTTGTTAAATTCATTCAATAATGAAGGAAAGATAAGTCAGTAAAGCAAGGAAAGCTATTTGGTAAAGGAAATTTAGAAGACAAGTAATTTCAGTAAAGGGAAAGCAAGTAGAGGCACTGAGAAAGGAAGAACCAAGAACTAAGAACCAATTTGTACTAAGTTACAACATTAACCAAATTGAGAAGAGGAGACAGTTATCAAGTTAAGGAAAACATACTATTAAGCATAGCAGACTGACACCAGAAGAATTTTTAAGTACATTGAACCTGTACACCGAACGAAAAATGGTTTACAAATCTCGAGGAGATCGTATAAAAGAACACTGGATATTGTAACATAATGATTACACATGATTAAAAGGTGAAATCCATCAATGATAATTAAGGATGAATTTTACATTAGAAGAGTAACCAATGCTAGTACCGCTTGAAGATGTGATTCTAGAGCACCTAGCATCACTTCTAGAACACCTAGCATCACTTCTAGAATTGCATATAAATGGATGAGAGACAAAGAGAGCATGGTGTGGTATGAATGCAAGAGGAGATTGCATGTGTGAAGAAGATTATTGAGAAGGTGGTAAGCAAAGAAACCACCAAGTAATATATTATGGGAAAGTGATATACTAAGATGGGGGGGGGTGAATCAGATATATATCAATTGTTCCATTCCATATAAACTTACTTGCATCATATAAAACATCAAATTCAATACTATAAAAGATCTAACAATCTAATTGTAAGATATAAAAAATACATCTTTGGTATATTTTTATATCTATGGGTTTTGTGTATGAAATGTGTATATGAATGTATGATGATGGGAAATACAAGATCCACTTCTAAATCCAAATTCCCAAGGGAGAGATCCAAATTGATCAAGCAAAAGGTTAATGGACAAAAGAATCAATCTATGGAGAATATGAATGAAGGAGAAAACCTTATATTTTGTTATGAAAAGTGTGTGTTGGAAATCTAAAATCAATGGAAGAAAAATACTAACCTCAAAATAGGGCAAATCTGGAAAAGACTGATTTCTGATGTCTGTGTTTAGTTTTAGAAAATTCTGCAACCTGCTCCGGACTGGAAATGTCGAGATAGAAAAAAACCAAGAAAAATTTTTGTCTTTCTGAGCCAGGTTGACTTTGACCTAGATAGCGGGGTGCAATCTTACCCCGGGGTAGAATATTACCCCCATTGAAGGTTGAATTTGACCCAAAATAGCTTCGACAAAAATTATGTTCGTAGATCTTGAAAGTTCACCAAAAAGGGTATCCAAATCTGAACTTCAATTCATTGTCTTGTACCTATACCTACAAGAAAAATGGTTTTTGTTGTTTGCATGGGGGGTTTTCCTTGGTCAAACCCCAATTTTGGAATTAACCTTGAAATATAATTGAAATTGTAGTAAATATAAACAAAGCAAATAGAACTATTCACCTTGCTTATGTAGAGGTCCTTGTGGAGGATTCAAATCCTTGAATCCACAAGTATGGATGCTCCAAATGAATGTAGAAATATATATAGGATGTCTCAAATCAATGGCATTAGATCTTCAACACCAATCTTGAATGGATCTTGGACTAGGAGGAAGCTTGAATGAATGTGGATGGAGAAATCTTCAATAAGAGGACTCGAAAGAGATTGAATGCTTCAATGGCTAACAATGGATCTCCGTGATGAATGCTTGAATGCTTGAATTATTTCATTATCCTTCTTTCTTTCTTGATCTCTTTATTTCACTTATGCTTGAATTCAATGGTGAGTGGATGTGAAAATGAGAGAGGAAGGCTTCCTTTTATAGTGATCTAGGGCACAAACTTCTAGAGAGGCTGACATTGGAGAATTAAATCCAAATCTACCTTAACCCCTAGAAACGGACCTAAATTAAATATCATTTAAGAGTTTACCATTCTGAAATCTAAAACAGCTGACTCAGAAGTGGGAAATAAAGCTTTCCGAAGCCCGACATCTTGAAACTCCCAGAACCAGAAATTTGGACCTAGGGTCAAAGTCGAGGTTGAATCTACCCTAGTTCAGAGTCAAGGTAGACTTTGACCTAGGTCAGAGTTGAGGTCGACTCTTCCCTAGGTTATATTTGAGGTTGACTGTGACCTAGGTCAGAGTCAAGGTCGGGTTTGACCCATTAGGTCATCATTGACCTAGAAAGTCAAAGTCTTCAGTTTCTCATAGAAAGTTGTCAAAAAGAGGCTGGAAACGGGAGGAGAGAAGAAGAATAGAGGGGAAATAACTAGATCTAGTCAAATACCCATTCAAGGTGCTTGACATGACCCCAAACCACTTACTAAGAGGGATAAATGTTCTCAACATGGAAGTGCTTCCATTTTAAGATGATACATTAAGCCCCCACTTTAGCAAGAGTATGGACTCGATGAAAACTCTTGGTAAAGGAGATCAAAATGAAAAGATAATCTTATTGAAATCAAAGGGACAAAGAAAATCCTCAAGCCCCCAGGGACTTAAGTCTTCATCAAATCAAGGATCACAATAAGAGAGACACCTCTAGAAAAGAGAGAGAAGAGGGTGTGATTATCTCACCCAATTAGAACTTATGTCCCATTATGAACCACACAAAGAAATAGCACAACTAGAAAGATGGAATTGAACCACCTAGTGAATGTGGCTACTCACTAGTCAACCCATCAAAGACTCACTCTTAAGAATATCCTATTCCACAAGAGCAAAACCAAAAAAAAAAAGAGATCTAGTCTTAAGGACACCTCTGACCTTAAGGGATCAAAATTTTGAAATTGGAGGGATCAAGAGATCCTAAATAAAAACCCATGCTTTAAGGATTATTCACTTATCCATAAAGGGGGAGAAGTATCTTGAACAATATATGTATATCGAAAGTGCATGTGTGCAACAAGTGAGAAGAGTGTATGCCCCCACATTAAAGTCATTGCTAACACTTTAACAAGAGCAATGGCTTGAATGGAAACATAAAAAACTCCACTAATTACATTTCCACTATGAAATGCCCCCAAACAAAGACAAATCAAGGGAATCAATGCCACCAAGTCACAAATCCAAGTAGATTACACAAGGAAACATTTAAGAACAATAGCACAGTTACAACATAACATGAAACAACATATAGAGGAATAGAGATACATATAGAGGATTTGAACAACAGGTTTGATTCCTTCATCACCTTGCACCAACAGAGCAACAAGGGTTGTATAAAATAATCTAACAACATTTAGCGAACACATCACGGGAGAAGCACAGTACAATAGACAAACACACAACAAAGGCTACCACGAAGGACAAGCCAATCAAGTGTGCTACCTACTCTCCCCATCTCATTCCATATCATTTAGGGAAGGTGGGTAACTCACAAGAGGGACTATATCCAACACAGTAGGAATGATAGCCCGTTCCAAACAAGGATCCTCTTGAGAATCATCATGTTTGATACTAGGTGTAATCATCAATTGTGATGAAAGCATATTAGGTAAATTAGTATCAATGTCAATAGCCTCATATTCATCATTATCATCATCAAGAGTATCTTCTTCATCTAGATTAATCAAAATAGGATCTAAGATATGAATAGAATCATCATAATCATGCATCTTATCATATTATTATTAGCATTAACTTCTAACACGTCATGCATAGATTGATCAAAAGAAGGTAAAGCACTTTGAATAATAGAATTACGAGCCTTAGCTTGAGCATGATGCTTTTTATGATGTTCATTAGCAGATTGATTACATTTTGTTTTGTTTGAAATATGTTGAGAACTAGGAGGAACAACTATTGGATCCTTCCAAAGTTCTATAGGAGGATTAATAGGATTCTCAACAGACTAACAAGAAACACTACGAGCTTGATTAATAGAACTAGAAGCTAAAGATAAAGGAGGTATGGAAGGTGTATGAAAAAGACCATGACTAAGATCCGTTAGAGGCATGCTTAATTTGAGAATCTTGCAATGTTTATAGGCTTGATATGAGCGGAAAAGATTATCAGGTCGAGAAGGACATGAATTAGGTAACGAAGGCCAAAAGAAGTCAAGGGTAGCACAATCCCTAGGCCTAGAAGGTTGATATAAACTATGGTTTATCATCTTCACATCATCATCATGAATGAATTTAAGGCATTTATGAATAGGAGAAGCAATAGCATGCATGGCATTCAACCATGGAAAACCAAGCTTAACTTGAAATTGATCAGAAGTAGGAACAACAACAAAGGTAGTGTTCACAATTTTACCACAAAGCTCAACTAGAAAATCAATAGAACCAAATGATGGATAAAGAAAACCATTACAAGTTTAAATCCACACATCATATGTATCATAAGAATCACATTGCAAGTTTTTTATAAAAATATTTTCTTCAGTAATAACATTGAATAAGGATGTAGGATCAACTAGACAACCATGGGTAGGTATCTTAGAAATCCTAGCATAAATGTAAAGGGGACCATCAGGATCTTTAATAGTCTTAGAATCATCAAAGGTAATCAATAGTTCTTGAGGTCTTTTATTCTTAGGTTGTTTTTGAGGTTTAGGTTGAGATTTTAGTTTAGGCTGTGGTTTTGGTTTAGGTTGAGGTGGAACTTGAGGTTGAAGCTAGGGTTGAGGATGAGGTGGAGATATAGATTGAACAACATGCTCCAGTTGATTAACATTGTGATTAAGATCATCCATCTTTGAATCATACACAATATCCATAGAAGATGGTTGAGCAATGGTATTAGTATCATGTGTAGGTAAAGGATTCGTATAGATTTGAAGGTTTTGATTAGGAGGAGATATAGATTTTTTTCCACTACCATCAAGATTATCAATAGATAAAGCATTAGAGTCGATTAAGTCCTGAACCTTATGTTTTAAAGAATAACATTTCTCAGTGTCATGACCATTCTGATGATGATATTGACAAAAAGCTTTAGGATCAAAATATTTAGATGCTATCATTGTAGGTAAAAGAGGTTGAATAGGAGGTAGAGTAATCATATTAGCAGTTAACAACCTATTCATAATAGAATGTAAAGACTTAGAAATAAGAGTAAACATATGATTTAATCAAAAAGCAATAGATGCAAAAGTGGCATTGTGAGATGCAACAACAACTTGATCAGCAACTGCATTCACTTGTTTGTTTATCTTGACATAGTTGTTGAATTTTTGGAATTTTTTTTCATTACACTAGTAGAATTTGGGAAATAAATGACCAGGTGACTAAAACTTTTAGTCATGTGACAAAAATTTTTAATCACGTGACTAAAATTGATCATGTTCTACCATTTTTTAAGTCATGTGACTAAAAATTTTAGTCACGTGACTAAAATTTTTAGTCACATGACTAATCTGATCATGTTCTACAAATATAAATGACTAAATAAATGACCAATTTGGTCATCGGGTAAAATCACAACTAAAATGACTAAATGAATGATTAATACTCCTTTACACATTAACATTTGATAATATCATATACTTATATCTTAGAGGTTGTATTTGACCAATAATGTGTGTTCACCAATAGACTTATTGTGTGAACATTATTCCAGCCACTATTTTCCTTATATTATTATTTTTGTCTCTTACCTAAGTATAAATTAGGAGCAGCATCACTCTTATCAACTAGAATAGGAGCCATTAGAGTGTTTCTCTAAAATTGACTCACTTGTAATTGATAATGATGAAGCACTACACAAAGTTGTTGAAAAGAGGTAAATTCAGTAAGCATAATCTTATCTCTAATATCCTTTTGAAAATTTGAAATAAACATACATTGAATATCAATATCAGGAACATGATAGGAAATCTGAGCATGCAAATGCTTAAATCAACCAATAAATTCAGTCAATTTTTCCTTAGCACTTTTTTTACAATGCATCAAATCAATCAAAGACACTTACGAACCAATGTTATTTTGAAATTGTTGAATAAAAGCATTAGCAAGTTTTGGAAATGAGTCAATGGAATAAGGAGGCAAGGAACAATACCACTGTAAGGCCTTGTCATGAAAAGTTCTAGCAAACAACTTAGCTAAAATCCTATGGTCATGAGCATAATCACTACAAAGGATTTGAATGTTTTAACATGATGAACAAGGTCTCCTTTTCCGTTGTAATTCTCTAGATGAGGCATATCAACTTGCTGAGGAACAAGAGTATGAATAATATCTAAGGAAAAAGGACTTCCCATGTCACATGTAGGAATGTTAAACTTGTTTTGAGTTAAGGATGCAAGTTGTTGTTGCAAAGATGACACAGTTTGAGCCAAACTGATGATTGTTGAATCATTAGAAGAAATAGGAGGAATAGAAAGATTAGAAACACTAGGTAAATTGTAAGAAGCTATAGGAATGGAAGATAGAACTAGAGGAATGCTTGGAATTATTGTTGGAAGAGTATTAGAATAAGTAAAAGGAACATTATGATAAGAAGGTTGTGATGTAGGAAGGGACACAAGAGGAACACTAGTAACAGGAGGAGTCAATCCTAAATCTTGAGCTTCTTGAGCTAAAGGTTTAACATTTGAATGCACAAGATGAGTAATATCACACAAGAGATTGGAATTAACCTTGAAATATAATTGAAATTGCAATAAATATAAACAAAGTAAATAGAACTATTCACCTTGCTTATGTAGAAGTCCTTGTGGAGGATTCAAATCCTTGAATCCACAAGTATGGATGCTCCAAATGAATGTAGAAATATATATAGGATGTCTCAAATCAATGGCATTATATCTTCAACACCAATCTTGAATGGATCTTGGACTAGGAGGAAGCTTGAATGAATGTGGATGGAGAAATCTTCAACAAGAGGGCTTGAAAGAGATTGAATGCTTCAATGGCTAATAATGGATCTCCATGATGAATGCTTGAATGCTTGAGGATGAATGAATGCTTGAATTCTTTCCTTCTCCTTATTTCTTTCTTGATCTCTTGATTTCACTTATGCTTGAAATTCAATGGCGAGTGGATGCTTGCTCATGAAAAGTGGATGTGAAAATGAGAGAGGAAGGCTTCCTTTTATAGTGATCTAGGGCACAAACTTCTAGAGAGGCCGACATTGGAGAATTAAATCCAAATTAACCTTAAACCCTAGAAATGGACCTAAATTAAATATCATTTAAGATTTTACCATTCTAAAATCCAAAACAGCCAACCCGAAAGTGGGAAATAAAACTTTCTGAAGCCCGACATCTCGAAACTCCCAAAAACTAAAATTTGGACTTGGGGTCAAAGTTGAGGTTGACTCTACTCTAGGTCAAATTCAAGGTTGACTTTGACCTTGGTCAGATTCAAGGTTGAATTTGACCCATCAGGATGTCATTGACCCAAAAAGTCAAAGTCTTCAATTTCTCAGAGAAAGTTCTCAGAAAGAGGCTGGAAATAGGAGGAGAGAAGCAAAACTGGGGGAAACAGCCAGATCCAGTCAAATACCCATTCAAGGTGCTTGACATGACCCCATACCACTTACTTGGAGGTCCAAACATTCTCAACATGGAAGTGCTTCCATTTTAAAATGATACACTAATTGTCATCCACAAAAATAAAACATAACACAATGATTTTGGTTATCTAGAAACCCTTGAAAGGTAAAACTAGGGTGGGGATGACACCCACAAATCTTCACTATAGTAGTATTAAAGTTTTCCTATTAGGGATACAATTTTGACCATAAAATGATGATCTACCTTGTGAGGGGTCTGCCCTATTAAGAGATTTTAGACTTATACAATCTATCTTGCAAAAGGATTTAAACTTACAACAAAGTAAGAACTTGGTTAAAAGATTTACTTAGGTTTGCTAAAACCACTATGTTAAGAGATTTATCCTGATCCACTTGTTAGAATGTCTCAGTACCTAATCCTTCAGTTTTCACTATGTTCCTAATAATAGATCTTCTCCTTCCAATATAGATTTGATCTTGTCTATCAAATATATCAATGTTCTATCCTTCACTTCTTAACTCGGTCACTAATCTCTATTTCTAATTATCAAAAAACTTATCTATTTTGCATGTATGAGATCTTCTTCATACTTATAATCTTATACTATGCTTCTTAACACATTTTAGGGTTTGGATCTCATCTTATATAAATAATAGATCAACTCCTTGAATTGAGATCTACGATCTAGATTGTCTACTTATGTTGCTTAACCATTCCCTAATTTTGATTGGTTACATGAATTACATTGGGATTAATGATTACAATTCTCATGCATAATCAACTCCATGATTTCCTCAACAAATAATAAATATCATGTAGATTTCAGCCAAAATGGTATACCTAAGTGTTTGTGCCATTACAAACACATATGTCAAATTTGGCTTACTCGACATTTGATAACTCTAGCACTCGACACTTACTGTTCTCCTTTACAGGTGCTCGACACTAACATATCTACATAACTCAACAAAAATTGATTCAGTTAATATTGAAGTACTCGGTGACCTTTGACTTTTTTGATAGTAACTACTGCTCGATAATGTACAATATTCATGACTCGGCCTATACATGTCAATGACTCGATCACAGTTATGACCGACCAACATTGCCTAGAAAATGACTAAGTGTAAGACACTAATAGACAACAAAACTTAGGGATCAACAATCTCCCCATTTGACATTAGTCGCAAAAATAATTTTTCATGACATTTTACATTACATTTATATGAGTACTTTAGTAATATGAAAAACTTCTATATGAATACTCCCCCTAAGACTTTGACTTGTCTTCAAAAAAATATTTTACATATATACATAAGACCTTGTTTGATATACAATCAAATATATACATTTGCAAAACTAGTATGTCATACCATTTTCCACTGTGTTCAGTTCCCTATTTATGCTCTTCTGAACTATGTCATTTCCATTTTCCCTTTTTTTTACCTTTAACATTTCCCCCTTTATTATCTTGTTATGTCATTTCATTTCCCCCTTTATTATCTTGTTATGTCATTTCATTTCCCCCTTGTTTTTGTCACTTGAAGTTCCTCGGGAGTGGGGGTTTTGAAATATTTGTCTAAGAAAGGTTTGTGAAGTTGCATTACCATCCCTAATGCATTGTCCCAACTAGACCTTACAGACTTCAAAACCTCAGACTTTATTTCTAGCTCAACAGCTAGCTCAACTAGGATTTTGGCAATAGAAAGATGAGGGTCTTTCTCTATTAGCTCCTTTCTCATGACTAACTCCCTCTACATAACCTTGAGATGAGGTGTCAACACTTTTTGTATAGAGATTAGTCTAGCCCTTATTTTACCATCATTAGCCACCAACTCGACTAATCTACCTTGGGCATGTAGTAACCTAGTAAAATGAATAGAGCTGGAACTTGCATCCATGCCCAATGAGTGACCTGTAGACTTTAGATCTAGTTTTAGTTTATCTATCAGATCCTGATTATCTTTTGTAAATTCTTCAACATTGCATAAATTTTTGTACAAAGAATGTGCATTCTCTACAACTTCTAAGTTTTTTATTAAGGTAGAGAGTTCTACCTATTTGACTGCAATGTCTTTAGAGACCTTATTGAATACATTGATCTCAAACTTCCTTTTTGGCCATTGTAACAACTTATCATTATCCTCGATGTCATCATCAATTACCTTCTTGACAATGTATACAAGTTGCTCCAAAATAGGTGTAGATTCATTTACATTGTCCATCTCAAAAGAATCAATGAAAATACCTTTAATTTCATGTAATACCTACTTTTGTTGATGTTCCCTTCTCATCTCTTCCTATTTACTCTTCTTCTTCAAGAGATCCTACAATATTTTCATCTATGCATAGGTTAAGTTATCAGTGTCCCACTTAGGAATCATTATAACTTCTTCAAGTGTCACCTATGTGGCAGGAGATTTCTCCTTCTTATTTTGTGACTTCTTCCTAGGTGTGTTTCCACTCGGCATCTGTATGAAATCTTTTATTGCCTCTTTCTCCTTAGGCTCTGGTTTATATTTTTCTTTCTCTTCCTCAGTCTTTTCCTTATCCTTAACTTCTACATGAGGGCTTATCACTACTAATGTAGATTAATCTGCTTTCTCTTGTTCTTTATGTTTCTCCTTGACAAGTGTAGTATCTGGTGTAATTGTCGACTTATCATGTTTCTTGGCACTAGTACTTTGTGTGGCTTGTGTTTCAACTATGACCATGTGTAGACTTGTTTGTGTAGTCTCAATAGTTGAAGTACTCTCAATATAGGGATAATCTTGAACTTGAATTAATACAGGATTAGTGCACGGTAGAAATTTATTTGATACTGCCTTGGCCTGTATTTGTTTTTGTATATCTTCCTCGATCAATACATTTCTCTTCACTGGAGTTTCTTCAGTGATATCAAAAATTGTGATCACATCTTGTGACTCACTTATTCCATCTTTCTTTTCTTCTTCCTTTTCCTCATTCAATGGCTTGACAATGTCTTCCTTATTGTCTAATTCTACTCCACTAGACATACCTACACTCAATTGTGCACTCTTATCAGCTATAAGACCAAAAATATTTTTCCATAATCTTGTGCTCTGTTGCACAATCTCTTCAACCTTGTGTTGTAGTATGGAGTATGCTCAGAGCTTAGGGACAAATCTATTCCTATACTTCTCCATATACTGCTTGATATAATCAGGGGATAAGATAGGCATGACTTGAGAAAGTGTACTCTCCTTGATCTACTTCTCGGTCATCAAGGCATACTCCCATTTCTAAACTATCCTTTTATACAATTCATTAGGAATCAAGTTCCCCATTTGAAGTGGTGTCATCTTAAATGTACAGATCATCTCAAGCATAGCTTGTTCTACTCTCTCTTTATCCTCAATGCTCAGTTTTTCATATTTAATTTTTTTAAAGCCTGCCAGGCCAACAATGCTCTTGATGTTGTGGCATATCTCATCCATAGCTAGTTGCTTCCTCTGATGTAATGCCTTTTTCTTGATATCCTCATCACTATCTATTTCCTCATCATCCTTTTCTAAGATAAGCTTTCTTCTTGGTTTCTTCCTTATATGGCTTATCACAGCCTTAGCCTGAACTTGTTTTCTTTTCCCTAATGCAAGGGTCTTCTTTTGTGGCTTGATAGCTATAAAAATAGAAGCTTCTCTAGTTATAGGTCTAAGTACTAGGGAGTAAATAGGCTTAGATTTTTGTACTAGTTTCTTAATGGACTTGGCAACTGATGCCTTATTGCCTTTCTTAACAACTACAGTCTCCTCCTCTTTACTTTCTTCTGACTCACTAGACTAGTCTTCACCTAACCCTTGTGTCAATGCTAGAGGTGCATATGTTTCTTCACCTTCTCCTAGCATCTTCTCTAGGTTTTTCACTATCTTCTTTTGTTTCCTCTCCATGGTTTCATTTTTCAGATTCATGGTCACTTTAGATTTGGCTTCCTCATATGTTCCAAAATATGTAGTCTTCTTGTCAACTTCTTTAGCTAATAGGGTTGTGATTTTTGTTGTTTTCTCATATATATTCACTTCATAAGGTAATGTCCTTAGCCATGATACCCTCAGTGTAACTTCTTGTGTATAAGTGAATTTGGTATCAACTAGGAAACATATGTACTAGTGATACTAGAATCCTACTTATTTTCCTCATTTTCTTCTTAAACTCCACAAAGTAGCTATCGATTACTCTTTCAAAATTATCTCCTACTTGATTAATAAATTTATTTATTTGAATGGTGATAGGTTGGTTCATATCCCATGCAACATCCCCAATAGTAGGAAAACTATTCTACACATAGAAAAATAGACAAACAACTAGAGAAACGAACTTACACATTGAATTATTTACTTTCCTGACCAAAGTGAGGTTCTTGGCTAGTTGTGTTAGTTGTAGCTCAGCAAGATCATAGGTGTGATCCTTCTTTACCATATTCCAAGCTTGGTCTACTACTATGCACAGAACACTGTCCAACTGACTAGATTGATAAAACTTATGTGCAATCACCCTCACTACAAAATCAATCTTTGGGTCTATGATGGTTGAAATTGTCATTCCCTATTTGTTCCATACTTTCTTGGTGTTAGCTTGAATATCCTCCTTACTTTGACATCTCATAGTCTTCTTTCTTGTAAGGCTATGATAACCAGTCACTTTGTGTACCATCTCCTTAGTGATCTTTACTAATCCATTCGCCAACCAAATTGTCATGTCATGTACTTGGCTCAGTACAATCTTGATCCATTCTACCTTAAATTTTTTAGGAAAGTTGAGAAAATGCACAAACCCTCACTTGGAAACCTTCTAGTGTTCAACCTTCAACACCCCACTACTGCATAGTTTGTCATAAGCTTCTTTGAGCTCATAGTCTCCAATCTCTTTGATTATACACATATAACATGCGCATACATCATTGATCATTATAACCTTAGAAGAGATTGATGATAGGGCTCCCATGAGATCTCCCATAATCGCACTCTCAGGAATGGCTTGGAATTTATGTGGTTTACATGCATTTTTCCTCATAAGATGTACATTCAAAACTTCCTTCCCTTGCTTCTTTGGTGCTGCAGATGATGAAGATGCCATTTTTCAAGTTTAGATTTCAATTATGAAAGTAGATAACTCAGTAAATATCTTGCATAAATGGTTCTCATATGTTTGTTGATGGCACGCTACTAAGATCTCTACAAATCACACTTAGCATAAATCACTCTGGTTAATCACTCTAGAATTGCTCTGAAAATTTCTCAAATCATTGGTGAAGTGAGAATAAATGATAACTTCCCACTTTATAGACTTCAAACGGTCAGATTAGGGCTTCATTTAATAATCTGTACACTTTCTAGGTAAGATACAGTTGTCTTAGAAATCTCATGTCAACTTGGTTAACACAAGCTCGATCGATACAACCATTCAATTTCAACTTAGTATACATCACATCTCAGCTACCACAGGTACTCGACATACACTAGTGACCCGATCACTATAGGATAAAATAATGATGCTTGACATCAAATATACAATGTAGCTCCTTTCTCAAATCTATCCTAATGCATCTTAATCTATGTATATATGGACCTTATCTTATCAAATGTTAAGAACTGATGTAAAATAAAGCATTATAGGATTCAGTTCCTCACATACCTTTTTGCTTAGTTTGAAGTAGTGTGATCACTGGATCCATCGGATTGGGTGACCTCAGGTTCACTAGCTCCACTACTACTTTCTTCCTCTTTCTTCTTCCATGTCTTGTTCATATGGTTTCTCATCTTCTCAACAATTTATTCATTCTTGACTCATTCATTTCTCAGTATATGTGCTCTGTAGTCTTTCTTTAAGTGACCAATCTTATTGCATTTGTAACATACCATACTTCCATTCATCCAACTCTTGGATTTTCCTCTAAAATGTGTCTTCAAATAGTTTTCTCCAATGTGACCATATTTACCACAATAATGACAACTATACCATGTATTGTAGTCCCAATTGTATGTATTACCTTTCTTAGGTGCCTTAGTATGTTGATTGGATGTCCACTTAGCTTTGGATCTACACTCATGTGCTCTATGTCCATATTTCTAATAGTTGAAACAATATCCTTGAAATCTAGGCTAGGTAGGTGGATTACTGACCTTTGTCCTGCATTCATGTGCCTGATGTCCATATTTATTATAGTTAAAATAATATCCATTGAACTTTGGTTTAAGATTATACTTACCATGTTTTCTTCTGTAGATGTTAGCTATGTGTCCTAGCTTCCCATAGTGATGGCATGTAGGTTTGTTGTTCTTTGGCTTTGTATTCATCTATTCTTCACCCTTTGATGATTCTCCTTCCTCAGTGGATGGCAGGTGCTCATCATGTCCAAGTCTAGATGTATCACTAGATCTTCTAGGTGACCTCAACAATTCTTCAAAGTATCATATAGCTTCATTAGGCTTGTTCATCCTTTCATTGAGTTATTTTTCAGATCTTAGTTCATTCTTTAATTGACTATTTTTTTATTTCAGATTTATGATTTCCACACCTTTCTTGCCCAACTCTTGATTAGCAAGTAATAGCTGATTTACCATGTCCAGTTGATTGTTTGTCAACCTCTTCATATCACATTTCCTTTCATCAAGTCTCATAGATATTTTTCTTTTGTCTTCTTCATCCATTGTCTTGTCATCTTCAACTTTCTTTTTTTGTTCAACAACTTCACAAAGTCTTACTGATTGTATTTCTTGTTCTCTTTTCAGCTTTCCAATGCCCATATTCAATATGTTATTTTTCTTTAGAAGATCTTTTATAGCTTTGTCACTTTCTGCAGAGTTACCACTCTCAAATAGTCCTTTAGTATCCTCTTCTTGATATTGAGTTTCATTATATTGAATTTCTAGTTCTCTTCTTTTTCTTAAGGATTTCTTCAGTTCACCTCTAGCTACTTCAAGTTGATGTAATGCAAGTTCAATGTCAATCTTTTGATTCTCTATAATCATTTCCAACTTATAAACCTCCATCTCAAGATCTTTGACTCACAAGTGATTAAACTTCTTTAAGAGACTAGGCTCTAATACCAATTTTTGGAAATATACTATGGAAAAGTGATATACTGAGAGGGGAGGTGAATCAAATATCAACCAATTTTTCCATTCCATATAAACTTATTTGCATCATACAAAACATAAAATTCAAAACTGTAAAAGATCTAACAATCTAATCATCATCAATGAAAATAAAACATAACACAATGATTTTGGTTATCCAGAAACCCTTGAAAGGTAAAACTAGGGTGGGGATGACACTCACAAATCTTCACTACAATAGTATTAAATTTTTCCTATTAGGGCTACAAGTTTGACCATAAAATAATGATCTACCCTATGAGGGGTCTTCCCTGTTAAGAGCTTTTAGACTTATACAATCTACCTTGCAAAAGGATTTAAACTTACAACAAAGTAAGCACTTGGTTAAGAGATTTATTTAGGTATGCTAAAACCAATTTGTTAAGATATTTAGCTTGATTCACCTGTTAGAATGTCTCAGTACCTTATCCTTTGGTTTGCACTGTGTTGTTGATAATGGATCTTCTCCTTCCAATATATATTTGATCTTCTCTATCAAATATATCACTATTATTTCCTTCACTGCTTAGCTCGGTCACTGATCTTTGTTTCTGATTATCAAAAACTTCTCTATTTTTCTAGTATGAGATCTTCTTCATACTCATACTCTTCTATTATGCTTCTTAACATGTTTTAGGGTTTGCATCTCATCTTATATAAACAATAGATCAACTCCTTGAATTGAGATCTATGATCTAGATTGTCTACTTATGTCGCTTAACCATTCCCTAATTCTGATTGGTTATATGAATTACATAGGGATTAATGATTATAATTCTCATACATAATCAACTATGTCATTTCCTCAACAAACAATAAATATCATGTAGATGTTGGCCAAAAAAATTTACCTAAATGTTTGTGCCATTACAAACACATATGTCAAATCTAGCTTACTCAGCATTTGATATCTCTGGCACTTGGCACTTACTTTTCTTCTTTACTGGTGCTCGACACTAACATATCTACATAACTCAGCAAAACCTAACTCATCTACTACTAAGTACTCAGTGACCTCTAACTTTCTCAGAAGTAACTATTGCTTGGTAAATTTACAATATTCATGACTCGGCCTATACATGATGACTCGATTGCAGTGATGACCGACCAACATTGCCTAGAAAATGAGTGTGTAAGACACTAATAGACAACAAAACTTAGGGATCAACAAAAGGTACATAGTACAAGGTAATGATTTATTGAGAATAAAGAGTCTGATATGCATATGACTAATGCAAGTTTGATACATATATTTTGTGTGACTGATTAAAGATTAATCAGAGTTGTAAAGTCTCTTAACCAAGTAGATCCTAGCAGATCTTATTTTGTAAATCCTTTAACCAGGTACAGTTCTTAGATTATAATTTTAAAATCCTTTCACAAGGTAGACTTAATAGTCTAAAGAATCTTAACTGAGTTAATACTCTTAATAGGGTAAGCTATCAGAAATAGCTAATATTGTAGCTCTAACTAAGCAAGATTTTTACTATAGTAGTGAAGTCTTGTGGGTGTCATCCCCATCGCAGTTTTTATTCTCTAACAAGAATTTTAGTGATACCAAATATTTGTGGTATGGGTTATTTTTTGAATGTTTTATACCTTTCATGTGATGCATGTAAATGTTAAGGAATCAGTAAATGATTAAGAGAGAAAGTTCAAATAGTTTAAAAGTGTTTTACAATATTGATTCACCTCTCCCCTCTTAGAACTTACCTTTCCATACCTAATCCAACAGATGTAAGACTAAAAGCATTTCCAGTCTCTTGTAGATGGTAGAGGACTCGCATAGGTGAAATATCCATCAGATGTCATGGATTAAATAGAACATTCCTTGCAATAATTATGATGATTCTTGCCCTCATTTATTATAGAGTTTTGGGCTTTCTTGTTTAGATGTTTCATTTCTGGGTATCCTTTGGTTGTGTTATTTTAATATTTGAAGCTTTCTTTGTTCGACAACCTCTGCAACCCTAGAACTTGAAAATATAGGTGGTGATAGGCATCACATTGAGCCATATAAGCATGATGAGATCAAGAATAAGCCTTCTCTCTAGTTATTTTCACTAAAGGTTGCATTGATAAGTTTATTGAAAATATGACCAGATATGATGAAATATTATCTATGCCCTTCATCTCATCTTGGTCAGATAGGAGGGTTTATGTTGGTGGTATCTCCTTCGAAGTGAATGAGGAGGTTATTTCTCAAGCAACTAGTTTATCAATTGACAAAAGAAAATGGAATAAAGTGAGCATGACCCCTGATACTATGAGCCTCTGCCAACTTTTTAAAGGTAATAAGCATCCTATGAAGAAACGGGGAGGCTTCAATCATGAGGAGCTCCCACTACCATGGGACCAATTTTTCACTGTGATAATGAAATATTTCACTGTTGAAGGCCGCTTTGGAGATTTTTTTATTATCATTTCCCTTTTCTTAATCACCTTAGGAATAGGGATCTTATCTCAATTTTGATCTTTTTGATGCATTTTATAGATTATAATGTCAAAGAAATTATTGACGCTAAGAGTTTAGGGAAGAAGTACACTATCCTACAATAGGGCTTGATCTATTGCATCTATAAATTCCATCTTTCCCTATTCCCACCATGTGTGTGTGTGAATTTTGTACCTAGCTGTAGACACAACACTTCAGTAAAACATTAGAGGTTAGCAAAAATCAAAATCTACAAGTAATTGAAACTAAACTAACCAGGCGATTTACTGTCTTCTAGTAGGTGCAAGTATGATGTTCTCATATTGGAATCGAGATCAGTGACAATGCAACACCTAAACAAAGGATTTGAATGAAAAGAATTGAAAAACTATATGAATGCAGATTTAATCTATATTTTTGTATTTTCTATGCAATAAGATGAAGGAAACTGATATGAATCTATTCTATATGAAAACTGATATGATATACAATTAATCTAAGAACTGATATGCTAAATGATATGAATGCTCAAAAATAATGAAAATCTCACAATAGATTTGATTCGCAAAGATGGATTCTTTAATCACCAATTCGCCAGCGTGAGGATGCAATTTCATGGATCCTTTTAGAAGAGTTGAAGCCTTGATTTTATAGAAATCCAGGGCTTTGGAGGTGCATGAGAAAAGCCATAAATCACTCTTGATGAACTCAGGTTGATTTTTGAGTCAACAAGAAATCAGAGAAGATTAACTCACATAATCATGCAAAATCATGCAAGAACAACTTTTTAACTCAAATCAGAAGTTTAGATCATCTTTGAACTCAAAATAGAATGTTGAGTTTCCAAAAGTTAACAACTTGCATTGATTTCCTGATTTAAAGTTTAACTGCTTTTTGAATGTGCATAATTAATTATGAATTAATTAAATAACTAAAGTGATTTATCCTCAACTTAACTGATTTTTGAAATTAAAATAATTGATTTATGGGTTAGTCAATTATTAAATCAAACTTTATTCAAAAACTATATTATTATTGTTGACTTAGTGGTCAGCACCTTCTTGGAGATTCGTGACATGGCTTAACTGACTCTTGTGGATCGGGTTAAATCTAGCATTTGTATCGGGCATTGACAGTTTCAGCTTTTGGTGCAATGACAAATGATTCCAACAATTGGTATCAGAGCCTTGGGTCATGAGTTTGAGTCTCCCTTTAGTGGGTGCTAAAGGCTCAGTCGGTGTTGAGGGGGAGATTGTTGACTTGGTGGTCAGCACCTCCTTGGAGATTCATGACATGGCTTAACCGCCTCCTATGGATCAGATTAAATTTGGCATTTGTAGCGGGCATTGACAGTTCGAGCTTTTGGTGCAACGACAAATGATTCCAACAATTAATTTTGACAACTGACATGAATTAATTAAATAAGAATTTAATCAATTAGTCATAAGATTTTTTATTTATTGTCAAAATTAAATAATATAATTTAGGAATAATTTAATTAAATTCAATTAAATAATTAAGTGGCAGTATTAAATCTAATTAATTAAATATTTAGAATATTCAATTAATCAAACTTTAGGATAAATAAGATTTATCGCCAAATAATCATTAAATTAAAGATAATTATGATAAATAGAAATATTGCTAGGAATAATCCCTGATGCAGAATTTAGGATAAAATCAATTAGGATTCGATAATGTATAGATGTGCCTTAGGTTAGGACTTTTGTATCAATTTCATTCGATTTGAAGATGTAGGAGGTTAATGAACCTATAGCCCATTTTTGGGGTATTACATTTTGCCCCTCTTTGAATCATTGTGCAAAGCGTAGTGGTTCAAAGAATAGTCTGTGTATGATAAAGATGTATGAAACTGATTCAAAAGATTAAAGATTAATCGATTATAAGATAGAAACCGATTGAAAGATTTAAAGAATCAAGATTTGAGATTTTACATCCTGAATGACCAGAGATAATGTCAACTATAGCAACAATGAACTGGTGATTACAAAAAAGTGTCAAAACACCTGATTCTGAGCCTTATGATTGTGAAGAAGTGAGTGACTGATTCCAAACCTGAATGTCCTTGTATGAATCATATTGGTATCACATCCTAAACCCATCAATTACGAAGAACCAAGGAAATAACACTAATGAACCGATGGTTACGAAAAGATGATACAGTTTACAAGATAGATAAAGATACCAGATTGATATGGATCTCGATGAATCTGATATGCCCCAAGCAATGATAGATTTTCCCCAAGCGATGAGGACTTTAGATGAATCAGCAACTACACATGGTTGTTGTCTTGATTACTAAGGAAAGATTTGATTACAGATTTAGATTTACAGACTTGAATGATGTGCAATACCATGCCCCCTTTGGGATTAAAATTGAAATTTGACAAGAAAAGTCAGTGTTATAGTTTAGAAGCATGTTAATTGATTTGAGAAGTAGTTATACACATCTGGGAATGCGTTCTACATCGTTTGGATGTCCTGAAGACCAAGTTTGACTAGGTTTGACCATGAGTTGACCATGGTTGACCAAGTTGAAATTTCTATAGTTTGATCTAAGATAATCAATTAAGTTGAATTCTAAATTTCTGTGATGATTGAAGGTCGATTATGCAAGTAGTTAATAATATGAATGATCTCAAATTTTAATTTTGATCTCGAAAAAGGATTCTACTTGCTATTTCGTTGGATGGACCTTCGTGTAAGATTCAACTCTTGTAGTCATGTTTAGCATTTTTTTTTTTTTGAAGAATAATTTAAGTGTTCAAGCAATTTGTGAGATCATGTAAAGTGCAAAATGAAATGCAGATTGAAATGCAAACCTAGGACCTAGGACCTAGTCACTGATCGTGTGTCAATTTGTTGTCATCATTGAACTTTTTAGGTAACTGGATAAATCAATACAATTCCCACTAGTTAGGAAACTATAGACATATGAATATTGATTTGTATGCGCAGGAATCAAGACGACACCCACTGGCTAGACAACCATGGACATATGAATATTGATTTTGTTTTCAGAATGTCGGATTAGATATAAGCACCAAGGCACAAACACCAGGATGACCTGAATCTCATGTCCATTTTAATATAGCAATTTGTATAAGCATCAGAACATAAATGTCGTGATGACCTGAATACACCTTGCATTACAAACACATCAAGTAGTCAAGAGATCATTCTAAATCTAGTGTGAATTACTCGTAGTGACCCTTTATCGTTCACATCCTTCGGCAAGATCATGTTTCACAATAGGAGAAAGAATTCACTTCTAAAATACAATAGTTAGATCAAACTTCCTTGAATTTTCTGGGTATCAATGGTCTAGGTACACATGGCCATCCAATATAAGATAGAGGCTCTTACAGACAGATACCATTTCAATCCAGAATTTCCAAAGTTGTTAGATTTTCACATACAAGTAGAAAATAAAGAAAAGATTATGCCCCAAGTCATCACTCTCTAAATCCTATAAAGGACATCATCAAAGAGCTCAAAAGGACACAATATGAAAAATATCAATGTGAATCAGTAAGCATACAAGGAGATAAAAGCATGTAAAAACATAGATTGTTTTCAGTTTGTGGTTTGATTGCAATGTTGTAGATGCAAAATCCATTCTAGTGAGGAGACTGACTGACTGACTTAGATGAAGCTTCAAAGGATTGTGACTGGATATGACTCATCTAAGATGTACTAGAGGCCATAGGATATGACATTGATTTCCCCCAAGTGTTAATCATTGATAGGATATAGACGCTTGAGCTGATTGGTGTACCAACCGACTTTATTGAAACAAGGATATGCGAAAACAAACTAGGAAATATGTACAAACTAAAGCAAGACTGAAAGATGGGAAAGACCAAGATTGGGCTGATAGATGGATTATTTTGAACAAGTGGCACCCGTTTGCTAGGTTTTCACCATCTTGGTAGAGATTCTATTTTTTCTACCAAGGTGCCTGTTTCCAGGTTTTCACCAAGGCACTTTTTCTTTTTCTCATTTTTTTTGTATTTTTCATTTTTTCAATTTTTATTTTTTTTTGATATTTTTTACTTTTTTTTGTGAATCATCAGGTGCCCATTGCTAGGTTTTCACCAAGATGTTCATTTTTTCAGGACTTTTCTAGATTTTTAAGATTTTTTCAGGACATTTTCCATAGAATGAATGCCTTAGGCATAGAATTTCTTTAGATGGAGAACATTGATTGGTTCTTGGAGCTGTTCTCCTTCAATCATTGAGAGTTGATAGGCACTAGAGCCAAAAGTAGCAGTGATTACAAAGGGACCCAGTTAGTTGGGTTCAAACTTCCCCTTGTGCTCTCTATGTGATTTATTTTTAGGATTCTCTCTCAAGACTAGATCACCAACCTGAAATTCTTTGTGTATGACTTTCTTGTTGTAGCCTCTAGACATTCTCTTCTGATATACTCTGAGATGGTCATACGCTGCTTGTCTATGCTCATCTAGTAGTTCAAGTTCTTGCAACCTAGACACTCTGTATTCATCATCAGTTACTAGACTATACATTCTAATTCTTAATGATGGGATTTCAACCTCAATAGGCAGTACTACTTCAGACCCATAAACTAAAGCAAATGGAGTAGCCCCAGTGGGCATTTTGATACTTTTTCTATAGGCCCAAAGAGCTGGATTGATCATGAAATGCTAGTCTCTTCCTATTTTATTAACTGTATGATGCAAGATTTTCAATAGATTCTTATTAGAAGCCTCTTCTTGTCCATTCCCTTAGGATAGTAGATAGATAACCAATGTTGTGTAATCTTGAATTTGGCACATAAATCATCCAAGTCTTTGTTATTAAATTGTCCACCATTATCTATGACTATGTAATGTGGAATACCATACCCGACATATGATGTAGTTCAAGATGAACATAGATATTTGTTTTCCAGTTGCTTGTGTCAAAGGGACTGCTTCTACCCATTTTGTAAAATAATCTATAGCTATGATTATATGGGTATGTCCATTAGAAGAATGAGGATGTATAGCTCCTATAAAATCAAAGGTCCATTGATGAAAAGGCCATTGTGTAGTGAAGGGAATTAGATCTATCCCTAGAGCATGAATTAAGTTTCCATGCACTTGGCACTTTTGACAGTTCTTAGCAAACTTGATAGACTCTTTCTCCATTGCCAGCCAATAGTACCCAGCCCTAATAAGTTTTCGAGCTAGTGTTAAACCATTCGAGTGTGACCCACATATACCCTCATGGAATTTATCTAATGCATGTTGAGACTCTTCCTATTCTAAACATCTAAGGAGCATACCATCTAGACCTCATTTGTAAAGATCATGACCAATGATGACATACCAGGAGGCATGGTAGATAAGGTATCTCTTTTCATGATGGTTAAAGGTATCAGGGATGATTTGGTCCTTGAGATAGGAGAATAGGTTTTTATATTTGGATGAATCATGACCTACAACAGTGCAAATCATGCGGGTTTTAGGGGAGTCATATATATGCAGGATAAGATAGTGCTTCCACCAGGAACTCGTAGCATAGCTCATGTTCAGGCTATTGTAATAAAGTAGATAATGTTGCCATTGCATCGATAGCCTTATTCTCTGTTCTAGGTATTTTCTCAAATGTGATAGATATGAAATACTTCTTTAGATCATCTACCATTCTCTTGTATGGAATGAGCTTTTCATCTTTAGTTTGGTACACATCATTGACTTGATGGATTACAAGTTGTGAGTCTCCATGAATGTGTAATTCTATTACTCTCCACTCAATTTCCATTTTCATGCCATTAAGAAGGGCTTCATATTCAACAATATTGTTTGTGCAAGGAAACTTGATTCTAAATGCTTTTGGGATTTAGTATCCTTGAGGAGTTATGAACAATATGCCTGCTCCAAATCCATTCTATGTATAGGAGCCGTCAAAGAATAACTGCCATTCTCTAGAAGAAAGATTCATGATAGAGGAATCTGAGAATTCCATTTGCATTGGTGTATCATAAAATAAAGGTACATCTTCTAATTGATCAGTAATAACTTGGCCTTTTATAGCTTTTCTTTCAACATATTCAATGTCAAATTCACTTAAGAGCATGACCCATTTGGCTAATCTACCCATGAGGGCAGCTTTGCTTAGTAGGTACTTTAGTGGATCAATCTTAGCTATTAAATGTGTGGTATGAGCCAACATATAATGTCTCAGTTTCTATGATGCAAAGACCATAGCTAGACAAGCTTTCTCAATCATTGAATAGTTCTTTTTGTATGCCACCAATGTTCTACTGATATAGTATATAGCTCTTTCCTTTTTATTCTTATCATGTTGTGCAAGCAATGCCCCCAGTGATGTATCTGTAGTGGAGACATATAAGATCAAAGGTTTCCCTTGAATGGGAGGCATCAAGATAGGAGGATTTGATATATATTTCTTGATATGATTAAAATTCTTTTCACATTCCTCACTCCATGCAAAGGTCACACCTTTATGTAATGTCTTTGTAAAAGGTTGCGATATGTCTACTAGCTGAGATATGAAGCATCTGATAGATTGAACTCTCCCTTGCAATGTCCTCATTTGACTGATGTTCTTGGGAGGTTGCATCCCCTTGATAGCCTTTACTTTAGTTGGATCAACTTCGATTCCTTTCTTTGAAACTATGTATCCTAAGAGCTTTCTAGAAGTGACACCAAAAGCACACTTCTTAAGATTTAGTTTGAGACTGAATTTTTCCATTTTGTCTAGTATCTTGCTCAAGTCATTTAGATGTTCAACTCTAATCATAGTGTGTGTGTGAAAATTGTACCTAATCTGTAGACACAACACTTAGTAAAACATTAGAGGTTAGTGATAATCAAAATCGTGCAAAATTGAAAACTATGTAACCAAATGATTTACTGCCTTCTAATAGGTGCGAGATTGATGTTCTCAGATTGTAATCGAGATCAGTGACCTAGATGACACCTAAATGAAGGATTTGAATGCAAAAGATGGATATGAAATTGAATGCAATTAATCTATATTTTTGATATTTTCTATGCAATAAGAATGATAAAAACTGATATGAATCTATGCTAATATGAAATTGATATGCTATGAATTCTAAATGATCTAACAATGATATGAAAACTATGAAATTCTATGCTAAGATATAAAAACTATGCAATTGAAATTGATCTCACAAAGCTTTGAATTCGCAAGTTGATTCTTTCAAGCTCCAATTGTGCAAATTCTCCAAATCTGATATGCTATGATTCCTGTAGAGTAAGTTTGCAATTTGCGAGATGATTGAGAGATGAGTTATGAAGAGATGAGCCTTGTTTTTATAGAAATCTAGGGCTTTAGAGGTGCATGGATAAAAGCCATAAATCACTCAAATAACTCAGGTTGATTTTTGAGTTATTTTTAAATAAAAGATAATTAACTCACAAAAACATGCAAAAGCTAAGCTTTAACTCAAAATAGAGTTTAGCTTTAATTGATAATTGATAGTTGTTTGCTTTTATGATTGTGCGTGTTTTATTTATGAATTAATTTAATAATAAAGTGATTTATTTCCAACTTAACTGCTTTTAAAAATAAAACAATTGATTTATGGGTTAATCAATTATTTAATCAAATTTTTATTAAAAACTATATTATTAAATAATGACAACTTTCTTTAATTAATTAAATACAAATTTAATCAATTATTCATAGGATATTTGGATTTATTGTCAAAATTAAATAATACAATTAATAATAGATAGAATTAAATTTAATTACACAATTAAGTGGCAAGATATTAAATCTAATTAATTAAATATAAAAATATTCAATTAATCAAACTTTAGGATAAATGTGATTTATTGCCAAATAATTATAAAATTTAATTTAATTAAGATAATTAAGAATATTGCTAGGAATATTCCCCGATGCAGAATTCAAGATAATCAATTATGATTCGATGATGTTTAGATGTACCTTAGGTTAGGACTTCGATGTCGATTTTGTTCGATTTGTCGATGTAGGAGGTTAATGAACATATAGCCCATTTTTGGGGTATTACATTTTGCCCCACTTTGAATTACTGTGCGAAGCGTAGTGGTTCAAAGATAGTCTGTGTTTGACAAAGATATGAAACTGATTCAAAAGATAAACCAATCTCAAGATAGAAACCAATTGAAAGATATTGAGATAGGAGTTGATTGATATTGAATTGATATGGAGATAATAGGTCCTGAATGACCAGAGATAATGTTCACTATAGCAGCGATGAACCATTGATTGTGAAAGAGTGTCAAAACACCTAATTCCAAACCTTAGGATTGATAAGAAGTGAGTGACCCGTTCTAGACTTGATTGTCTTAGCAGAACTAGCAGGTATCACATCTGAATCCCTCAGTTGCCAAAGAACCAAGGAAAGAACACTATGATCTGATGGTTGCAAAAACTGATACAGTTTACAAGATTAGGAGAATACCAAATTGATATGGATCTTGATGAATCTGATATGCCCCAAGTGATGATAGATTTGCCCCAAGCGATGAGGACTTTTGATGAATCAGCAACTAGACGTGATTGTTTGTCTTGATTACTGAGGAAGATATGATTTCCATAAAAATATGATTTCAAATTTGATTACAGACTTTGAATGATGTGTAATACCATGCCCCCTTCGGGATTAAAATTGAAATCTGACAAGAGAAGTCAGCATTAAATGGTTTAGAAGCATGTAAATTGATTTGAGAAGTGGTTAAACACGTCCGAGAATGCATTATGCATCATTTGGAGGTCTTGGAGACCGAATTTGACTAGGTTTGACCATGAGTTGACCATGGTTGACCAAGTTGAAATTTTGATAGTTTGATGAAAGCTAATCAGTTAAGTTGAATTTTAGATTTCTGTGATAATGGAAGGTTGATTATGCAAGCAGTGAATAAGATAAATGATTGCAGATTTCAATTTTGATCTCGAAAAAAGATTCTACTTGCTGTTTTGTTGTAGGAACCTTCATGTGAGATTCAGCTCTTGTTAGACTTGAAGATGCGATTTGAAGAATCATTTAAGCATTGAAGTTTGTTTAATCATTGTGAGATCATGCAAACATGCAAAATGAAATGAGACATGCAAAATGAAATGCAACCTAAGACCTAGGACCTAGTCACTGATCATATGTCGATTTGTTATCATCATTGAACTTTTAGGTAACCAGATAAATCAATACAATGCCCACTAGCCATGAAACCATAGACATATGAATATCAATTTGTATGCGCAAGAATCAATACAACACCCACTGGTTATACAACCATGGACATATGAATATTGATTTGTTTTCGGAATGTTGGATTAGATATAAGCACCAAGGCACAAACGCCAGGATGACCTGAATATCATGTCCATTTTGATATAGCAATTTGTACAAGCATCAAAACATAAACGTCATGATGACCTAAGTATGCCTTGCATGGCAAACACATCAAACAGTCAAGAGATCATTCTAAATCCAATGTGAATTACCCGTAGTGACCCTTTATCATTCACCTCCTTAGACAAGATCACGTTTCACAGTAGGAGAAAGAATTTACTTTAAAAAGATAATAGTTAGATCAAACTCCTTGAATTGTCTAGGTATCAATGGTTGAGGTACGCATGGCCATCCAATTTGAGATAGAGGCTCTTATAGTCAGACACCATTTCAATCTGAAATTTCCAAAGTTGTTAGATTTTCACATACAAGCAGAAGACAAAGAAAAGATTATGCCCCCAGTCATCACCCTCTAAATCCTATAAAGGACATCATCGAAGAGCTCAAATGGACACAATATGCAAAAATGTCAATGCGAATCAGTAAGCATACAAGGAGATAAAAGCATGAAAAGCACAGATTGTTTTCAGTTTGTGTTTGATTGTTGTTGTAGATGCAAAATCCTTTCTGGAGACAAGATAGACTTGACTGACTCAAATGAAGCTTCAAAGGACTCTAAGTGGATATGATACATCTAAGATACATGGGAGATCATAGGATATTACATTGATTGCCCCCAAGTGTTAAACATTGATAGGATACAGACGCTTGAGCTGATTGGTGTACAGACCGACTTATTGAAAACTGGAAATGTTGAAACAAACCGGGAGATATGTACAAACTAAAGCAAGATTGAAAGCTGGGAAAGACCAAGATTGTGCTGATAGATGGAGCATTTTGAACAAGTGGTGCTCGTTTGCTAAGTTTTCACCATCTTGGTAGAGATTCTATTTTTGCTACCAAGGCACCTATTTCCAAGTTTTCACCAAGGCACTTTTCTTTTTTTCATTTTTTTTGTATTTTTAATTTTTTCAATTTTTTTGTACTTTTGATATTTTTTTATTTTTTTGTGAATCATCAAGGTGCCTATTGCTAGGTTTTCACCAAGATGTTCATTTTTTCAGGACTTTTTCTAATTTTTAAGATTTTTTCAGGACATTTACCAAGCACTGAATGCCTTAGGCATAGAATTTCTTTAGATGGAGAACGTTGATTGGTTCTCAGAGCTGTTCTCCTTCAGTCATTGAGAGTTGATAGGCACCAGAGTCAAAAGTAGCAATGATAACAAAGGGACCCAGCCAATTGGGTTCGAACTTCCCCTTGTGTTCTTGATGTGGTTGATTTTTAGGATTTTCTCTCAACACTAGATCACCAACCTGAAATTCTCTATGTCTGACTTTCTTGTTGTAGCCTCTAGACATTATTTTCTGATACACTCTGAGATGATCATACGCTGCTTGCCTACGCTCATCTAGTAATTCCAGTTCTTGTAACCTAGACACTCTGTAGTCTTCATCAGTGACAAGCCCATGCATTCTGATTCTGAGTGATGGGATTTCAACCTCAATAGGCAATACCGCTTCAGACCCATAAACTAAAGCGAAAGGTGTAGCCCCTGTAGGCATTCTGATACTAGTTCTATATGCCCAAAGAGCTGGATTGATCATGAGATGCCAGTCTCTTCTTGTTTTATTCACTATTTTGTGCAAGATCTTCAGGAGATTTTTGTTTGAAGCCTCAGCTTGTCCATTCCCTTGAGGATAGTAAATAGAAGACCAATGTTGTGTAATCTTGAATTTAGCACATAAGTCATCTAGATCCTTGTTTTTGAATTGTCCCCTGTTATCTGTGATTATAGAGTGAGGGATCACATATCTACAAATGATGTAGTTCAGGATGAACATAGAGATCTATTTCCCCATTGCTTGTGTTAGAGGAATTGCTTCTACCCATTTTGTAAAATAATCTATAGCTGTGATTATATGGGTATGTCCATTAGAAGAGTGCGGATGGATAGCACCTATGAGATCAAATGCCCATTGTTGAAAAGGCCATTGTGTAGTAAAGGGAATTAGATCTCTCCCTGGAGCATGAATCAAGTTGCCATGTACTTGACACTGTTGATAGTTTTTAGCAAATTTAATAGCCTCTTTCTCCATTTCAGGCCAATAGTACCCAGCCCTAATAAGTTTTTGAGCTAATGTTAAACCGTTTGAGTGTGACCCACATATACCCTCATGGACTTCCTCTAATGCACGTTGAGACTCTTCCCATTCTAAACATCTAAGCAGTGTACCATCTAGACCTTGTTTGTATAGATCATTACCAATGATGACATATCAGGATGTGGATCGGATAAGGTTTCATTTCTCAAAATGGTTAAAGGACTCAGGGATGATTTGGTCCTGGAGATAGGAGAACAATTTTTTGTAGCGGGATGAATCATAACCTACAATGGTGCAAATCATGCGGGTTTCAAGGGAGTCATATGCAGGATAGGATAGGGCTTCCACCAGGAACTCATAGTGTAGCTCATGTTCGGGCTGCTGTAAGAGAGTAGATAGTGTCGCCATTGCATCGGCAGCCTTATTCTCCATTCTGGGTATTTTCTCAAATGTGATAGAGATGAAGTATTTCTTTAAATCATCTACCATTCTCTTGTAAGGAATGAGCTTTTCATCTTTGGTTTGGTACACATCATTGACTTGATGGATAACCAATTGTGAGTCTCCATGGATGTGTATCTTTGTAACTCTCCACTGTATTGCCATTTTCATACCATTGAGAAGTGCCTCATATTCAGCAATATTGTTTGTGCAAGGAAACTTTAGTCTAAATGCTTTGGGTATCGAGTATCCTTGAGGAGTGATGAACAATATGCCTGCTCCAGATCCATTCTGTGTGTAGGAACCATCGAAGAATAACTTCCATTCTCTAGAAGAGAAGTGCATGATAGAGGAATCAGGAAATTCCATTTGCATGGGTGTATCATCAAACAGTGGTGCTTCAACTAATTGATCAGCAATGACCTATCCTTTGATAGCTTTTATTTCAACATATTCAATGTCAAATTCGCTCAAGAGCATGATCCATTTAGCTAGTCTACCTGTGAGGGAAGCTTTGCTTAGGAGATATTTCAGTGGATCAATTTTAGCTACCAAATGAGTAGTATGAGCTAACATGTAGTGTCTCAGTTTCTGTGATGCAAAGATCATAGCTAGACATGCCTTCTCTATCATTGAGTAGTTCTTCTCATAGGCCACTAAAGTTCTACTGATATAGTAGATGGCTCTTTCTTTCTTGTTCTCATCATGTTGTGCTAGCAATGCCCCCAGTGATGTGGCTGTTGCAGAGACATACAAGATCAATGGCTTCCCATGAATAGGAGGCATCAAGATAGGTGGATTTGATACATACTTCTTGATATGGTTAAAGTTGTTCTCGCATTCTTCATTCCATGCAAAGGTCACACCTTTATGTAATGTTTTTTTAAAAGGCTGTGATATGTCCACTAGTTGTGATATGAATCTTCTGATAGATTGAACTCTGCCTTGCAATGTCCTCATTTGACTGATATTTGTGGGAGGTTGCATCTATATTATAGCCTTGACTTTAGCCAGATCAACTTCAATGCCTTTCTTGGAGATGATGTATCCTAGGAGCTTTCCAGAAGTGACTCCAAAAGCACACTTTTTAGGATTTAGTCGAAGACTAAATTTTTCCATTCTATCGAGGATCATGCTCAAGTCTATTAGGTGTTCAGTTCTAATCATGGATTTTGCCTAGGTATCATCCACGTAATCCTCCATTGTTCTATGCATCATATCATGAAAAATAGATGTCATTTCTCTTTGATATGTAGCTCCAGCATTTTTGAGTCCGAATGGCATAACATTCCAACAGAAGGTTCCCCACGCACATGTGAAAGTTGTTTTCTCTTGATCTTCTAGAGCAATTTTGATTTGGTTGTACCCAGAAAAGCCATCCATTAAGGAATACATTTCATAGCCTGTAGTCATGTCCACTATCATATCAATGTTAGGCAGTGGAAAATCATCCTTAGGGCATGCTCTGTTCACATCTCTAAAGTCTGTGCACACTCTGATTGAACCATCTAGTTTTGAAACAAGTACAATGTTAGAGATCCACTCAGCATAGTCTATGACACGGATGAATCTATCTTTTAGGAGTTTTTCTAGTTCTACTTTGACTAAGAGCGCAACATGAGGATGCATCTTTCTCAATTTTTGTCTGATCGGTTTTACCCCAGGAGCAATGGATAGATGGTGCATAATGAGATTGGGATCCAATCCTGGCATATCTGAATATTTCCATGCAAAGTTGATCTTTTTGTCTGATAAGAATGTAGTGAATTTATGTTTCTCTTCTTCTGATAGAGATTGTGCTACATGTACCAATTGTGGTTCCTCTGTTGTACCCAAATTGATGGATTGAGTTGGCTCAATCAGAACTGGAGATCTATCCTATAAATGACTCAGAAGAACATCAAATATCTCATCCTTAGGTGCCTCAGAGAGGTTTTCACCTTCGGATACATCTTTTCTTTTTACTTTTGTAGGTTCTGAGACTGCCACAAAGTGGTTTTCACCCTCAGAACTCTTTTTCTTTTTATTTTTATTTTTTTGACTAAGATATTTGATGTCTGACTCAGTCATGCTGACGCTCAGTTCACTGATGGAATTCCTCATAGGCTCGACTGCATTGAGGTAACAAGCAAGGGCATAGTCACTAGAAAAGGTGTAAACACCATGGCTTGGGTTTGTGGAAGTTTGGTCGATAAGATCAGGGCGTTGGATAGTCAAAGCGGGAAAGGCTTGGGATATGGTGTTCACAAACATGGATATGTCATCATTGGTCCTAACCTAATGCTCAAGTTCAAAGGTGATATTAAAGCTCAAAATGTTCAATTTGTGAATAGGCTCAACATCATCATGGGAGTCCTCTTCAGCCATAGGTGGATCAGACATGTTAAGTTCATTGTTTTGCTCTAGACCTACGTTGGGTTGAGATACATATTGGTGAATAACATCAATATATTTCTCTATGATAAGCTCATCTTCTTCTGGAATGGCACCCCATTCATAGTCATTTGACTCAGCTTCTGATTCAGGATCTCTAGGAAATCTTAGAAAATGTGTGAAATCAGGATGAATACCCCAAGAAGGATTACCCTCAGTTTCTGACTTGAATTCATATTCATGGGAATCAGTGTAAGAATAACTACCCCCTTCTTCTTGATCCATTTGATCACCTTCAAGATTAGCTGGTTCTTGTGGTGCAACCATCTCTTGTGCTACAGTAGGTTCTTGTGTGTCTACTACATTAATTCTTTTGATAAGATCATCTTTATCATCAAGAAGATCTTTGATCTCTTTAGGCAATTTTTCATAGGGGATGAGTTCTGAACTATCTGAATCATCATCTGAGGATTATGTCTCTTCTTTCTTGAGAAGGGGTTCTCCTGGTGCAATTTGTTCTATGAAATGAGAACAACCACCTTTGAGATGATAGGGTTTCTTCTTAAACCCTAAGCCACCAGTATCTTTGTTGGCTCTACCAATATGTGAAATGGGTGTCACAAGACCCTTTCAGCTGATTCCTAGAGGTCCTTGACCGGAATATCCCATCTTGGCTATCAATTTGTTTCCTGGACCATATGAATTAGAAGGGATTGTAGGTGCTATAGATTCACTAGGTTGAACAATTTTAGATTCAGAATCCTCTTTATATAGCCATGCTAGCACAGCTTCATCCTCTTCAAATTCTTGTTTGGATACTTGCTCCGCCACAAAATTTCTTTTGTATGCTTCCATAGGTTCCTTAGGTTCTGATTTAGATTGCTTCAAAGATTGTCCATATGACTTGGGTGAGATAGGGAGAGATGTTAGAGACAAGACTGGCTCTATAGTGTATTCTCCCATCCCATTTTATTTGATATTGATCTCTTTAGCAATGTCGTCCATCTTAGATGTGGAAGCCATATTTTGTTGCTTGATGGAAGATTCTTTGTTATTGGGGACAAGCTTATCGGCACTTTCCTTCAATGTATTGCAAGTTGTACTCAGATCTGCTGGGATAGTAACTTCTACCCCTTCATAGGGAAATTTCAAGCATTGATGGTACCTAGAAGGGATGGCTTGCATTTTATGGATCCAGGGTCTCCCTAGAAGGATATTGTAAGCTAATGGTAGATCAAGCACCTGACATGTGGTATCTTTGATGACTGGACCCACTCGGATAGGTAAGACAATGGTGCCTTTAGAAGCTCTTTCTTGTTCATCATAGGCTTTTATGGTGATCTTCTTTCAAGGATCAATAGCCATCTCTGAGAATCCCAACTGTGTGATTAAACTATAAGAACAAATGTTGAGGCCTGCGCCCCCATCTATCAACACACATTTGACTCGATAGTTTTGGATCAAGACTTCTATGTGCAAGGGCTGATTATGTGGGTGACTTAGGGAGTTGTCATCTTCCTCTAAAAAGGAGATATATTGCGGAGACATTAGATGACCAACCATAGTCTGGAACCTGTCTAGATCTAGATCATCAGGAACATTAGAGCTAAGCAAAGCTTTGTCTAGGATATCTCTGTGAGCTGGAGATATTCAAAGTAACTCAAACATAGAGATTTTGGCATTGGTATGCTGGAGTTGTTGGATGATGCTGTAAGATGTAAAGCACAAAATTCATTATCTTTCCACCAATATGGTTTTGGATCTGGATCAGGGTTTTAGATTGGTGGTAAAGAGATCATGTTATCAGCTATCAGGGTTCTTAGGGTAGATTCCAAAGATTCTCCCAGGGGAGTAAACTTTCATTTATTATCCCATCGTTTGAATGGCTTCTTTGGAGATGGTTCAGTAGATTTTTGCTCTGAAGCTTCAATGGCTTTGGTGGCAAGAGTGAGATTGTAGGCCGGTGCCTTTGATGGGGTGCGGATAGTGTCAACAACACCATCAGAGATGATACCTTTGTTTCTATTCCAGCTCTTGTTTTTATCTTTTGAGCTAGATCCAGATTCAGACTTGTCCTTTTGAAGTGTGATTTCTCCTTTCTTGACAAGTACTTTCTCAATCTTGATTGCATTATCCACCATTTTATCAAAAGATACATGATCTTGCATTTGTAATGGATAATTGAGCTCTGGAACAAGGTTATTGATAAAGATTTCAAGTTTCTCCATTTCGGGAATTTGTCTAGCATATAGAGAGAACTTCTTTCTCCACCTTTTGAGGAAAGTTAGGAATGATTCCCCTGGATATTGCTTGAGGTTATAGATATCGATCATGGTAATTGGATGTTGAATATTGTAAGAATATTGTTGATAAAACAATTTAATCAATTCCTCAAAATTTTTGATCCTAGAAGGTAATCTTGAAAACCACTGAATGGATGCTCCTCCCAAGGATCTAGGAAAAAGATGCATCAGATAAGTTGGTTCATGCATGAATTCCATGGATTGTGTACAGAACTCTCTAACATGATCTTGAGGATCAGAGTGTCCGTCATATTTTTCATACTTTGGTATCTCCACTCTTTTTGGGAATGGTGGCATATACAAGTTTTTGTCGAACAGGAAAGGACATAGGGCCTCCATGGAGAACTCCTTGGGTTCCTTCTCCTTCTTAAGATTGTTAAATTCAACTTGTATAGCATGCATCTATTTTTTCATAGCTATGAGTGGAGTTTCTTCCTCATGTGTGATTATATCATCAATGTTAAAGTTGGGAGGAAGCTTAGCCCCTTCCTGGGCTAATTGTAAAAAGTATGCCTCTCTATCCACTTTCAAGAAATGCCTCATCATTCTCTTGAATTCATCGTCATTCTGACATCGATGGATTTCAAAGGGGGTAGGCTCTTGGTTGGCATTATGTTGAGAATGGTGTCCTTGGGATCCTCCTCCTAGAGAACTGTGGTTTGTCCCTGTTTGAGACATGGTAAGAGTTTTTGGGCTCCCTGGAATAGATTGAGGAGTTTGCTGATTACCTCTGTGAGTTGATAGAGGAGGTATGTAACCAGTTTTCAATCGAAAGTTACCGAGACTGTCATCTTCGTAGATACCTCACTTGATGAGTTGTTCAAGAGTTGGACTTGGGGTATTGGTCAAAAGTAAGTTCTGAGATGTTTCTTCTGATTTCTTATGTGAAGAAGCTCTGGTCTCCACCATTAACTTTGAATGAAACAGAAGAAAAGGATGAAGACAACTGAAGAACAATTTGATTCGAGAAAATTGGATGACGCAACCTTGTCAAGATTATGATAGTTTTGAAGATCTGATGAGATGTGGGTGAAGGAAACTATTCCTTGGATGTATGGGATAGATCGCCCAAAAGATAGCGGACACGAGTACTCAACACTTAGTCTATTTTTGAAGATTGATTGAAGATTGATAGTTATGACAAGTTTTTGACACGAGATAAAAAGGACTCAAATTGATCAAACAGAAGACTAGATCAGATTCAAAAGATCAAACTTAGAAAATGGTAGAATGCTCAATAGCTACTGCTCCGTTCCTGACATAATGATATTTTTTACAGATTCTGGAACTAGGCTGGAAACATTGGATATCTTGCAATTTGACAATTTTTGACAACTCTCTCAAATTTTTCCAAACGACACTCTGTAGACTCGTACGACACTGGGTAGTCTATGAAACAAAAGTTGATAAACTCGTACGACAGTTGGGTAGAAATAAAATGACAGTTGTAAAACTCGTATGACAATTGGGTAGCAATGAAACGATAGTTGTAAATATCATATGATAGTTGCTAACAAGATTTTGACTTTCTTGAATTTGTTGGTTTGAAAACTCATATGACACTGGGTTCTCAATCGTACGACAGATGGGCAATATTGAAATGACACTTGACAAAACTCGTACGACTTTTGACTTTCTGAAATGACTTTTGACTCCAGAAAGAATTTGCGTCAATTTTTGCAAAATATAAGGTCTTCAGTTCTGGATTGTTTGCAAATTGTACTGTCCAAATTTTGAAGGTTATACTAGATTTGATCATTTTTAATAGCCAAGTAGATAAACAAGCACACAGAATAGCAAGCAAGTGATTCCAAGCACGTCTGAAAACAATGAACAAGGGCAAAAGCAACCTTGCACATGAACAATCAAGTGACCAAATTGTGCTAATCCCTGAGAGTACTAATTGTGTATTTTCTAAAAAGTTTTGCAATAACACACATATACCTGAAAGTGAAAAATTGGCCTCTCTAGGGTTTTTAGTAATGGTTTGACTCTGCAACTTTTATGATTCAAAGGGGTGAACTCCAATCCCGGCGCACCAGGGTTTTGACACAGTCCGAGAACTTAATCTTCAAGAGCTGCTAGGGAGATCTGACAACCCAACAATGAACCATACCCATGGAGATTTCTTCCACAAGGATATTTATATAGTGGTTGTCACTACCATGGTGAAAATGGCTATTACCGCTTGAGGTTTCATCAATGCAGTTTGCCCTGTGAAGAGATTGTCCGCTATGGTTAACCCTCTCTAAAGGTGACTCACAGATTTATACCACAAGGGGACTTGGCTCCAGATTCAAGGTTTTGACACCTCTTCACTTTTAACCCAAACAAAGCAAGCAGATTAATCCGACATGCTAAGACAAAGTTTTGTTCCACCAAGGTCTATGATATCAACTCCACGTGATCTATCAACCTCTCCGGGGAGAGAATGTATCGATCAATAAGAGAAAATGCACTAACCAAGTTGAATGTAAAATGCACTAAGTATCCTCCCTACCTACAAAGATTCTATCATCAAGATAGATTTCTCTAGGAATCCAATCTCTCAAGAATCACGAATAGTGTTCATAGGGCCTAATTACTATGTGAGCATAGATATATTCCCAAAAGAAAATCTACCAAAAGTGCCCAAAAAGTAGAAAGAGAAACACTTAACGCTTAAAGAAAATATGAGATGAGTCCACAAGGTGGAACACTTAACACCTCACACAAGCTGAAAATGAGTCCCCAACTTAGAAAATAAGTGAGTTCCTAAAAGCACAAAAGGGTTGCCAAGTGGAACACTTAACGCTTCTGTCTTGTTGACCCCTCCCCTTTATGGCACTGAGATTGCAACCACGGGGCGGAAATGAGGGGCCGGCGGATTAGCGAGTCCAATAACCCAAGATAGCAATCAAGATCAATCAAAAGTATTCTAAGACTACTTAATGAATCCTTAAGGGATCACAACCTAGTATCAAATTATGCAAGTGTGTAGATATAGATCAAAAGCATGAAAAGATGCACACAAGCTTGACACGTGAGAGATTTATTTTAAGTCCAAATTGAAATGTTTTCAGAACAAGGAGAATACCTCATGATCCTCACAACGTGCTTAGTAGATTTTACCTAATTTTTAGCAATTTTTGTTGAGCTTTTCCATGCAAGCAAGCTACGAATTCTCCAACAAGCCAACAAGCAAACAAGATATGCAAGGTATATTCAACTTATTAAAACCCTAGGGTTAGATCTAAAAATTAATTGTTAGGAGCAATAATAACTATAAATTAATCCAAATGGAAACTCATATCATGCATTGAATCATATGAAAAATAAGTGTATACCCATCACAAAATTTTAATTTTTTTGCACTACATTTGACCTAGTCAACAAGATCTGATTTTTTTGATATGATTTTGGCCACAAAAATAGAAATTCAGAATAGAGACCCCTACTAAAAAATAAAGAGCTTTCCAAAAATGCAAAAATTTTAGAAAAATCTCTTCATTTGTGCTCAAGAGACCTGTTTTATCAAAATAGACCAATTTTTACAAATTGACTATTTGAGCCATTAAATTGCATCCAAATTTAAAACACAAATAATAGACCCCATATAGAATTTGAATAGATTTCTGAAAATGTAAAAATTTCAGAAAAATATGTTGATTTGTGTCAGATATTAATTTTTTATGAGAAATCAAAAAAAAAATTATTAAAAATTCAAAATAATTTATAAAATTCTGAATGTTTTTTTTAAGCTTCTTTCATACGTCTCCAACCTAAAAAAAAAATTTCAGACCAAAACTCCAAGCCGTTTGGGAGATAAAATTAAATCTTTAAAACTTTAGGGTTTTAGCTCCAAGAATCAAAATCAGCATGCAAAGGTGGGTTGCCCCATGGTGGGCGCCATAAATGTGTGTGTGAAAATTGTACCTGATCTATAGACACAACACTCAGTAAAACATTAGAGGTTAGTGATAATCAAAATCGTGCAAAATTGAAAACTATGTAACCAAACGATTTACTGCCTTCTAATAGGTGCGAGATTGATGTTCTCAGATTGTAATCGAGATCAGTGACCTAGACGACACCTAAATGAAGGATTTGAATGCAAAAGATGGATATGAAATTGAATGCAATTAATCTATATTTTTGATATTTTCTATGCAATAAGAATGATAAAAACTGATATGAATCTATGCTAATATGAAATTGATATGCTATGAATGCTAAATGATCTAACAATGATATGAAAACTATGAAATTCTATGCTAAGATATAAAAACTATGCAATTGAAATTGATCTCACAAAGCTTTGAATTCGCAAGTTGATTCTTTCAAGCTCCAATTGTGCAAATTCTCCAAATCTGATATGCTATGATTCCTGTAGAGTAAGTTTGCAATTTGCGAGATGATTGAGAGATGAGTTATGAAGAGATGAGTCTTGTTTTTATAGAAATCTAGGGCTTTAGAGGTGCATGGATAAAAGCCATAAATCACTCAAATAACTCAGGTTGATTTTTGAGTTATTTTTAAATAAAAGATAATTAACTCACAAAAACATGCAAAAGCTAAGCTTTAACTCAAAATAGAGTTTAGCTTTAATTGATAATTGATAGTTGTTTGCTTTTATGATTGTGCGTGTTTTATTTATGAATTAATTTAATAATAAAGTGATTTATTTCCAACTTAACTGCTTTTAAAAATAAAACAATTGATTTATGGGTTAATCAATTATTTAATCAAATTTTTATTAAAAACTATATTATTAAATAATGACAACTTGCTTTAATTAATTAAATAAAAATTTAATCAATTATTCATAGGATATTTGGTTTTATTGTCAAAATTAAATAATACAATTAATAATAGATAGAATTAAATTTAATTACACAATTAAGTGGCAAGATATTAAATCTAATTAATTAAATATGAAAATATTCAATTAATCAAACTTTAGGATAAATGTGATTTATTGCCAAATAATTATAAAATTTAATTTAATGAAGATAATTAAGAATATTGCTAGGAATATTCTCCGATGTAGAATTTAAGATAATCAATTATGATTCGATGATGTTTAGATGTGCCTTAGGTTAGGACTTCGATGTCGATTTTGTTTGATTTGTCGATGTAGGAGGTTAATGAACATATAGCCCATTTTTGGGGTATTACACATAGATTTTGCTAAAGTATCATCAACATAATCCTCCATAGTTTGGTGCATCATGTCATGAAAAATAGATGTCATAGCTCTCTAATATGTAGCACCAGCATTCTTAAGCCCAAATGGCATGACATTCCAACAGACGGTACCCCATGCACATGTAAAAGTAGTTTTCTCTTGATCTTTTGGAGAAATTTTGATTTGATTATATCTAGAAAAACCATCCATTAAAGAATACATCTCAAAGCCCGCAGTCATGTCCACTATCATATCAATGTTAGGTAATGGAAAATCATCCTTAGGGCATGCTTTGTTTACATATCTGAAATCTATGCACACTCTTATTGATTTGTCTGGTTTAGAAATAGGTACAATATTAGAGATCCATTCTACATAATCAATAACTCAGATAAATTTGGCTTTTAGGAGCTTCTCTAATTTATCTTTTACCAAGAGTGCAACATGTGGATGCATCTTTCTCAATTTTTTCTTAACAGGTTTAATGTTCAGACCTATAGATAAATGGTGCATTATAAGATCAGGATCCAACCCTAACATATCTAAATATTTCCATGCAAAGTTGATCTTTTTCTCTATTAAGAATGTTGTAATTTTTTTCTTTTCTTCTTCTAATAAGGATTGTGCTACATGGATCAACTATGGTTCTTCTACTATTCCCAAATTGATAGATTGAGTGGGCACAATTAGAACTAGAGATTTGTCTTGTAAATGACTTGGAAGGACATCAAATATCTCATCCTTAGGCACCTCAGAGAGGTTTTCACCTTCAGATACATCTTTTATTTTTACTTTTTTAGGTTGTGAGATTGCCACGAAGTGGTTTTCACCCTCAGAACTCCTTTTCTTTTTATTCTTATTCTTATTTTTCTAACTAAGATACTTGATGTCTGACTCCATCATGCTAATGATTGGTTCACTTATGGAAGTCCTCATAGGATCAACTACATTTAGGTAGCAAGAAAGGGCATAGTCATTGGGAAAGGTATAAATACCTTGGTTCAAGTTGGTGGATGTTATGTCAAGAAGGTTAGGGCGTTGGATAGTCAAAGTGGTGAAAGATTAGGAAAGAGTGTTTAAGGATACGGATCTATCATCATTGGTCCTAACCCGATGCTTGAGTTCAAAGGTGATATTACAACTTAAGACATTCAATTCATGAATAGGCTCAATGTCATTATGGAAATCCACTTCAACCATCGGTGGATCAGACTCAATAAGTTTATCATTTTTCTCTAGACTTACATTAGGTTGAGGTGCATATTGGTGAATAACATCAACATGCTTTTCTATAATAAGTTCATCTAGTTCTAGAATGACCCCCAATTCATAGTCATTTGATTCATCTTATGTTTCTTCATCTAGACCTCTAGGAAATCTGAGAACATGAGTAAAGTCAGGATGAATACCCCAAGAAGGGTTTCCCTTAGATTCTTATTTGAATTCATACTCATGGGAATCTGTCTCAAAATAACTACCACCTTCCTCTTTTTGATTGCCTTCGAGATTAGCTAGTTCTTGTGTTGCAACTATCTCTTGCTCTATAGTAGGTTCTTGTGTTTCTAAAACATTAATTCTTTTTATTGGATCATCTTCAGCTTCAAGGAGGTCTTTTATTTCTTTAGGAAAATGCTCATAAGGAATGAGCTCATTAGTGGTGTCTGAATCATCACTATCAGATTGTTCAATTATTTCTCCCTTTAGTTCATTTTCTACAGAAGGCTCAATCTATTCTAATACATGTGGGGAGTTCTTACTAAAATAGAAAGGCTTCTTCATGTATGCTAGACCTATTGTATTCTTTTTTTCTTGGCCATGATGATCAAGAGGTGACAGAAGACCTTTACCCTGTAGTCCTAGAGGTCCTTTTCCTTTATATCCCATCTTTGTGATCAATTTGTCCCCTGGGCCATATGACTTAGAAGGGATGTTTGGTATTTTAGCATCACATTTTTGGACAACTTGAGATTTAGGTTCATCTTTGTATAGCCACGCAAGAATAGCTTCATCCTCTTCAAACTCCTATTTAGATACTTGTTCTGCAACAAAATTTCCTTTATATGCCTCAAGAGGTTCTTTAGACTCTGTTTTAGACTATTTTAGAGTTTTCCCATAAGACTTAGGAGAGATAGGAGAGTTTTCCCATACCATTTTCTTTGATCTTAACCTCTTTAGCAATGTCTTCCATCTTAGATGTTGAAGCAATGTCTAGCTGCTTAGTGGAAGATTATCTATTATAGGGAACAAGTTTATTGGCACTCTCTTTCAAGGTATTGCAAGTTGTATACAGATCAGCTGGAATCGTCACCTCGACTCCTTCATAAGGAAATTTCAAACATTGATGGAATGTAGAGCGAATGGCTTTCATGTCATGTATCTAGGGTCTCCCTAGGAGGATATTGTAAGCCAAAGGTAGATCAAGAACTTGACATATAGTATCTCTAATGACAGGACCTACTCTGATAGGTAAGACAATAGTTCCCTTAGAAGATCTTTCTTGCTCATCGTATGCTTTGATAGTTATCTTCTTCCTAGGATCAATGGCAATTTCTAAAAATCCCAATTGTGTAATCAAGCTGTAAGAACAAATGTTTAGGCTAGCGCCCCCATCTATCAACACACATTTGACATGGTAGTTTTGGATCAAGACTTCAATATGCAAGGGCTGGTTATGCAGATGACTCAAGGAGTTATCATCTTCCTCTGAAAAGGAAATGTACTATGGAGACATAAGATGACCAACCATAGTTTGGAATCTATCTAAATCAAGATTGTCAAGAACATTGGATACGAGCAGAGCTTTGTCTAGAATGGCTCTATGAGCTGGAGATATCTGAAGCAACTCAAACATGGAGATTTTTGCATTTGTGTGATGGAGTTGTTGAACAATACTATATGAAGTAGGCCTCATTTCTTTAGGATTTGAAGATTTAGATGTAGCCTTCTATTTAGAAGTAGATGAAAGATTGAAAGGCACCTTAGGGACATTGGATGAATCTGGTATTTGTCCTTGTCAATGTGTCTGAGCTTGTGATCGAGTAACTACATTAGCTGATTGATTTTCTCTATCTTTTCTTACAATTGTGATGACATTGTAATGCTTAGATAGGCATAGTTCAACCATATTGATGACAACATTGTTTCCAAAGTATGCATAATTGACTTTAGCACCCATACTAGGCTGAGAAGAAGAATCTTCTTTACCATGTTTAGGAAATGGTTCTGTGAATGTTGTATGATCATTATTGCTCTTATGGTTGTTAATTATGATGTCTCCCTTATCAATTTTGTCTTGTATGATGTGCTTCAAGAAAATGCATTTATTAGTCTTATGACCCTTATTGTGATGGAATTCATAGAAGGTGTTCTCCCTCCACCATTTTGGTTTAGGTTCAAGATCAAAGACTTTAATCTCAAGAAAGTAGATGATTTTTTTTGCCAATAGATTTTTCATGGCAGATTCCAAGGACTCTCCAAGAGGAGTGAATTTTCAATTAGGATCTGTAGCCCAAGGTCTATAATCAAATGACTTTTTGTTAGATTCAAATGTTTTAGCTTTAGCAGATTTGATGGCGTGGGTGCCAACAGTGAGATTGAAAGCGGGTGCCTTAGATGGGGCACATATATTATCAACAACACCATCAATGACAACACCTTTATTCTTGTTCCATTTTTTGCCTTTTTCCTTAGAGCTAGATCTAGATTCATACTTGTCCTTTTGAACTGATATGTCTCCTTTTTGCACAATTACTTTCTCAATTTTGATTTTATTTTCTACCATCTTATCAAAGGATGTATGATTTTGCATTTGCAAGTGGTAGTTGAGTTTTGGAACAAGATTGTTGATGAAGATTTCCAGCTTCTTGGTTTTTGGAATGAGTCTAGCATATAGAGAAAATTTCTTCCTCCATCTCTTGAGGAATGTCAGGAATGGTTCACCTGGATATTGTTTCTAATTGTAGATGTCGATCATGGTGACCTTATGTTGAATATTGTAGGAGTATTGCTTATAGAATAGTTTGATTAACTCCTCAAAAGTTTTGATAGTTAGAGGCATTTTTGAGAACCAATGAATGGCTGACCCTCCTAGAGATCGAGGGAAAAGAAACATTAAATAAGTTAGTTCATGCATGAACTCCATGGATTGAGTATAGAATTCCCTGACATGATCTTGAGGATCAGAGTTTGCATCATACTTATCATACTTAGGCATTTCCACTTTTTTAGGGAATGGTGGCATGTACAAGTCTTTATTGAATGGAAAAGGGCATAGAGCTTCCATGGAGAACTCCTTAGGTCCCTTTTCTTTTTCAAGTTTGTTAAGTTTGACTTACATGGTATGCATCTATTTCATCATAGCCATGATAGGAGTTTCTTCCTCATGCGTGATGATATCTTCACCATTAAAGTTGGGAGGAATTTTAGCTCCTTGATGAGCTAACTCTAGAAAGTATGCTTCTCTATCTTCCTTCAAGAAATGCTTCATCATTATTTTGAAGTTATCATCATTTTGATAGTGGGCAATTTTAGAAGGTGTAGGTTCTTGATCCATACCATGCTGAGATTGATGTCCTTGGGACCCATGATGTGTCCCTCCATGAAACATGTTAGGATTTTTAGGGCTCCCTATATTATATCAAGGTGGAGTTTGTTGATTACCTCCATGAGTTGATGGAGGGGGTATGTAACCAGTTTTCAATCAAAAATTGCCAAGACCATCATCTTCATAAAGACTAGAATTGTAGAGTTGCTCAAGAGTTGGACCTATGTGAGTAGACAAATTTGTGGTGTTAAGTGCTTCTCCAGATTTCTTGTGAGAGGAAACTCTAGTTTCCACCATTAACCTTGGGTGAAGCAAAAGAATAAGATGAAGACAACCGAAGAATGAATTGATTCAAGAAGATTGAATGATGCAACCTTGTCAAGATTGAAATGATTAAGATTAGACCGGATGTAAATGAAGGATACTGTGCCATATTAGTGTGGGTTGATGCCGAATAGATGGTGGGCACAAGCTCACAACACTTAGCCATTTAGTAAAAAGATTGAATTTTGATGATAATTTTGACAAGGTTTTGACACAAGATAAAAAAGACTCAAATCGATAAATCAGAAGGCTAAATTAGACTCAAGAGAACACTTTAGGAAAATGAATGGATTTGTTATAGGCTCTTCTCTATTTTTGACACAATGATTTGTTTGACAAATTCCAAGATTTGTTTCTCAACTCTAGACATGCAGTTTCAGATAGTGTGCAACAGGAAAATAGGCATACAGACCCCAAACAAAAATTAGATCTGATGGAATAGTTGACCAACTGGTAGTAATAAGCTCTCTTTTTTGAAAATTTTAGTACAGGTTCATGTGAGAGAATTTTGTTTTGTGTGAGGAAATACCAGGCTACGCGCGAGAATGTGCTATCTCATCGAAAGAGTGCTCAGAAAGCTGAAATCTCGCATGATAAAAGGATAGAGTTTGACAGTTTTGGCACAGATTTTGAGGCACAAATTTCAAGACATAGCACTATCTATTCTTTGATAGGATATTCATTTTTCACACCAGAAAAGGATTTTTGCTCAAATTTTTCAATTTTTGAGTGTTTCAATACTAGATTGTTATGCAAATTTTGAAGATCCATGTAACAGTTTGTTTCAAGTAACCAAGAAGATATCAAGCATGCAAAATAGCAAGCAAGGGAAGCAAGCAATGGTCTAAAAAAATGAGCAAGGGTAAAAGAAACCTTGCACATGAACAAGCAATAGTGACTTATAGTGCTAATCCTTAGAAATACTACTTGTGTATGTTCCAAAAAGTCTTTCAATAACACACATATTCCTAGAAAATGAAAAATTTGGCCTCACTAGGGTTTGTACTAATGGTTTGACTCTACAAATTTTTTGATCTCAAGAGGGCGAACTCCAATCCAGGTGCACTGGGGTTTTGACACAGTCTGAGAAATTAATCAATCAGGAGCTACTAGGGAGATATGACAGCCCAACAAGAGACCACACCTATGAAGATTTCCTCCACAAGGACATTTATATAGTGGTTGTTGCTACCATGGCAAAAATGGCTATTACCACTTGAGGTTTTGTCCACGTGGTTGACCCAATTAAGGGAATGTCCACTATGATTAACCCTCTCTAAAGGTGACTCACAAAAGATACCACATGGAGACTGGTTCCAGATTCAAGGATCTGAGTTTCTGATACTACCCAAAAAGGGAGTAGAGCATAGTCCTCTAGCCTTTTCACTTTTAACCAAAACAAAGTAGAAAAATTAATCCAACACACTAAGACCAAGATTATCTCACAAAGATCTATGACATCAACCACTTATGATCTATCAACCCCTCCAAAGAGAGAATGTATCAATCAAAAGTTTAAGACACAAATCTAGTAGAACATGAGATGCTCTCAGTAACCTTCCCTACCTACAAGGGGATCCTTCATCAAGAGGATCTTTGCATGAATAAACAAGAGAAAGAAGCTCAATCTCTCAAGATCATCTACAAATAGTGTTCATAGGGCCTATTTACTATGTGTAACAAATATGCAGAAAGCAAATCTATGTTCATTTTATAGCCCAAAATGAAGTTTGTGATATGAAAGCAAGAAAAGTCACACAAGCTTGACATGTGAGAGTTTATTTTAATCCAAATCAAAATATTATCAGCTTCAGAAGGATACCTTAGGTCCAACACTCTACAATCCAGAATTTAGCACACGTCCAAAAGTACAAAATCAAGACCAATCAACAACAAACATTGAGCATTAGAAATCAATAATCTAAAAGTAAGAATCTGCAAATTTTGTGTGTATGTAGAAAAATCTCATGCGAGTCAAGATACGGTCCCGCACGAGGAAGTACAGTCTCGCGTGATGAAAGATGAAATCTCATGCGAGGAAGTGCTAAAACCATCAAAACTTTGCATGGTGCGATGAAAAATCTTGCACAAGAATCTGTGCAAAGATGTACAGAATTACATATAGAAAATTAAAAATCACAGTTTTGATAGAAAAAGTGCTAAAAAAAAATTTATTTTTTGTAGGCAAAAAAGAAACAAAAAATAACATCCTGCAAAGAATACCAGATCTAAAAAAAATTAAAACCCTTAATTTCAAAAACACCAAAATAGGCAACAGCAGGGGAGTTTTGATAGAGAAATGATAAAAGATTGATAGAATAGAAGGGAAACCCATTTCAGGGCCCCATAGTGGGTGCCGAAAATGTGTGTGTGAATTTTGTACCTAGCTGTAGACACAACACTTCAGTAAAACATTAGAGGTTAGCAAAAACCAAAATTTGCAAGTAATTGAAACTAAACTAACCAGGTGATTTACTACCTTCTAGTAGGTGCGAGTATGATGTTCTTAGATTGGAATTGAGATCAATGACAATGCAACACCTAAATGAAGGATTTGAATGCAAAGAATTGAAAAACTATATGAATGTAGATTTAATCTATATTTTTGTATTTTCTATGCAATAAGATGAAGGAAACTGATATGAATCTATTCTATATGAAAACTGATATGATATGCAATTAATCTAAGAATTGATATGCTAAATGATATAAATGCTCAAAAATAATGAAAATCTCACAACAGCTTTGATTCGCAAAGATGGATTCTTCGATCACCAATTCGCTAGCGTGAGGATGCAATTTTGTGGATCCTTTTAGAAGAGTTGAAGCCTTGATTTTATAGAAATCTAGGGCCTTGGAGGTGCATGAGAAAAGCCACAAATCACTCTTGATGAACTCAGATTGATTTTTGAGTCAACAAGAAATCAGAGAAGATTAACTCACATAATCATGCAAAATCATGCAAGGACAAATTTTTAACTCAAATCAGAAGTTTAAATCAGCTTTGAACTCAAAATAGAATGTTGAGTTTCCAAAAGTTAACAACTTGCATTGATTTCCTAATTTAAAGTTTAACTGCTCTTTGAATGTGCACAATTAATTATGAATTAATTAAATAACTAAAGTGATTTATCCTCAACTTAACTGATTTTTGAAATTAAAACAATTGATTTATGGGTTAGTCAATTATTTTAAAATCAAACTTTATTCAAAAACTATATTATTAATTTTGACAACTGACATGAATTAATTAAATAAGAATTTAATCAATTAGTCATAAGATTTTTGATTTATTATCAAAATTAAATAATTTAATTTAGGAATAATTTAAATAAATTCAATTAAATAATTAAGTGGCAGTATTAAATCTAATTAATTAAATATTCAGAATATTCAATTAATCAAACTTTAGGATAAATAAGATTTATCACCAAATAATCATTAAATTAAAGATAATTATGATAAATAGGAATATTGCTAGGAATATTCCTTGATGCAGAATTCAGGATAAAATCAATTAGGATTCGATAATGTGCAGATGTGCCTTAGGTTAGGACTTTTGTATCGATTTCATTCGATTTGAAGATGTAGGAGGTTAATGAACCTATAGCCCATTTTTTGGGTATTACACCATGTGCTATTTTTCTCTAGGAATCCCTAACCCCACAGTCCCCACCTTTCGCCAATGTTATCCCCAACCCTATATGTGCTAAAAAATTGAGGTCAAGAACCCTACTCTTAAAAGTGGCCCAAGCCCATCACATACCTCACCACATGATCATACAGTGGAAAAATCCAAAGGGAAGAAAAGAGCCAACCCCCCTAAAAAGGATAAATCCACAATGCCCAAAAATGATAAATTTAACATACAACACATTTACTATGATGTTGAAATAATGAATTAGGCTAAAACCCCCTACTACTCTCTTAGGCTTTCCACCAAACCTACTAACAAAGAGAAAAATATGAAAGATCCATCTTCTTCTACTAAGCCAAAGGATATGGAGAGTCGAGAGGATGTTGAAGGGTACTTCCCTTATTTAACCAAATAGACACAAAACAACATGAAATTAAATAGGAAAATTGCAATAATGGATTAGTGGCAAGAAGAGAAACACTTGCTTTCTATTATCCTTAATGAAACAACATTACAATATTCTGAAAAACAACATGCTATAGTGAAATGGGAATTTTGATAACAATAATCTGTAAGAAAGAGCCACAACCTACACTTCTGGAATTGAACCCTAAAATTCCCCTTCAGCCCTATATAAATAGCACAATTAACCACCTTAGAATATTGTAGAAAGTGAAATTTTCTCAGTTTGGCACCCAGTGGTATAATTTCCCATCTTAAGTTAATTTTCTCTCTTTTTCACTTCTATTGAAACTAGACACTTAAAAGCCCAACTTCTGAAAGCCATAACTTGTGAATCCTTGAGTCAATTAGCTATTATAACCCCATCTCAAAAATGGCACGAAGTGCTCTAAGCCCCAAGTTTGTGAAGCACTAGCTAATCAAAGTTTGACCCATTTTTGGAGCCTTTAAAGCCTTCAAAACTGAGTTCAAAGTATTTGTACCACCTCACCAAAATAGAAAATGCAATAACTTCAAAACCAGACTAGATCTTGCCATGAAAAGTTACCAGCAGGCTAATATATCAAAATAAAGCTCGAGGGAAGAAAATGTAACAATTCATGCTCAAATGAACAACCTACTAAAAATAGTAGCTCTATCCAAAGATAGCCTTTATTGAAACTAAATATTTTTGGGTGATGCAAGATTTCTCTTACACCTTGGATGCTCCTACATCAGAGGATGATGAAACCCCAAAGAAAGATGCCCCTTTAGCCAATGCTAGTAGCTTGACCCATATTTCAAAGAGCCTTAAAAATTATGTTAATCTTACTCAAGATCCCACTACTAGAGCCTATTATCCCTCCCCTACCTTTCACATGGAGAAGATTATTGTGGAGGAGTGTAGTTTCAAAGAGGAGCCTAGAAGTAATCTTGATACAATCAAGAAAAGCCTAGTTGAATTTTATGGGAAACTACAGGATATTATTTGTGATTTGGGTGGCTTAGATAAGAGACCCTAGGAGGTTTCCCGCTTTGCACTCAATGTCATGAATAGTTTAGTGAAAATCTGCTATTTGTTGTAGGAAAAGTTCCATAAGGGAAAAGTCAACAAGGAGGATGACTACAATGAATTGTTCAAGTTCTTGACTAAAGACTAGACTAGTGTGATGTTATATGAGCCTACGAATTGCAAGAAGGATTACTATTGACCTCTATTTTTTGGTGTGTTTTGATGCTCAACAGCCTAAATGGCCTTAGAAGTTTTAAGACTGGTCTTGGTATTATGCTTTATCTTAATGTCTTTATTAGCTATAGTCTTGTGTGGCATATTTGGCTTACTAGTATCAAGACTTATTATGGTCATGTTAGTTTGGTTTGGTTTTCTACTGGTAGTCCTATGATTAGGTATTATATTATTTTTTATAGAGGAAAATCTTGGTGGTTGTTTCTTATTTTGTTGATAATGTACTGAAAATGGTAAATTGTTGATAATGCCCTTGTGTTTTGTACTATGGGACAACCCCCTTGTCTTTTGTTGCTTCTAATATATATTTTGATAAATAAATTAGTTTCACTTTATGTGTAAAAACAATTTGAACTTTGAATCCATATATATATATATATATATAACAAAGAGATAGTACAATGAACATATAGTAAATATATCAAGCATATTTTTGTAATCACGGTCTAGTGAGTGTTTGGTTACTTTTAGGTTGGATCTTATACAAATGCTTTATAAAATATTTTTTCTATTAAAAATATAATTTAATATTATAATTAAATTGAGTTGTGAAAATTTTATTTCCAATTAAAATTATTCTTTTTTTAATCAGTAAAAGGCCTTAGCCAATAACTTTATTAATGTATGAAATTTATTACATTTTGAATCTCCATTCATTGTGGGCACTAGTAGGAAAGAACGGAGAAGAAAACCTCCAATATTGCCTAGGACATATGTCCAAAAAAAAGAGTTACATAATAGTTATGAGGGAATTCCCTTATTTACATCATTGCTACATATAATTATGGTAGTGTCATTGTTACATATCCTTTATATTTTAGGTGTTCAAATTCCTCCCTTTTTTCCTTTGTAGGTCTTGTTTTATTCTATTTTATCTTCCAACAGCTTGCCTGATACTTGCATAGCTTATCATTTTTTGCTGACTGGAACCTTTATAATTTTTAGTAATGGTCTTATTATTAAGTATTAATAGAATGTCGATCCACCTTTCCTTAAGCTATTGGAGCCTTATGATCTCTTAATGTGGAAACAATTTGGTTAAGAGATTATCAAGACTACAATAGCTAACCTAAAGTTGGATGCGTGCCCATTAGAAACATATAAGGATCATTACAAATATTATTCTTGCCAATCTTCATAAAGATCATTATCCATCTTTATAGGAGGCAAATGTATTTAAAGGTAATTCTTTGTCCAAAAGCATTATGACAAGTGACCTTACTCTAATGCTCATAAAGTGAATACATATGTTGTTATAGAACAAGATTTGTTATTCATTAATCATTATTTAATTTAAAAAATAGTTATATAATTTATGATAATTCTAGAGCTACTTCTTTGAAAAAGATGGGAAATACTTTAATCAATTCTAGATTGAGAACACAATTAGCATTTAAAAATTATTAGCAACCATTATTCTTATAATCCTTTCTTCTACGAGTTAGTCTTCAATATTTTGAGGTGATTTTTTTCCTATTCTAGGGAGGGATCTCTCGATTCATCACAGTCAAAGTCATTCCAATCCTCCCAATTTGAAGCACATAACTCATCCTCTGTTAGGAATATATCAAACCAATTTTCATCAGATGGTGTTCTAACATGCATAAAGTTAAATAGGAAATTGATATTTTTACAAATTGTGGATGTCCATGCCAAGAATGAGTCTAAATCATCTGTGTCTAATATGGGTAATGTGGAAACTAGTGTCCCCCAATCAAAGGGGTGTCATAAAATCTTGGTTTCACTATGGTTAAATCTCCCCTAATGTTGTTGATCACTTTATCTAGGTCTACAAGGATCTTTTTTTTGAAAAGACATCTACACAACATACCAATCATCTATTTATCAGGATCAACTTGTATTGAGGAGGCAATGAACATTGCAGGTATATTTGAGTTGACTCTATATCTTTCATTATTTATGACAAACTCTATGCCTAAGATCCTATACACAACTCTCAAAACAAGGCCATGGGTTGAAAGCATAATTTTCTTTAGTCGTCTACCCTTTATTTTCTCATTAAAGGCAATTTGTGTCTTAGACCCACGAAGCTTGATAATGGTCAACATAATCCTAGAATAGGAAGGAAGGGTACAAAAGAGAGAAGAGAGGCACAAGGAAAATAGGAGGTGAAAGGAGATATAAAGGTAGAGGATTAGGCAGTTGGAAAACCAAAAAAGGAAAGTCGTTTAATATGAGCCCTAATATAATGCTCAAAGAGTTAGGAGATGAACCGATTGGGCCGAAATGGAAAAAGGGAAGAAAAGACTAGGAGAGAACAAAATATGAGAAAATATATGTCAAAGAATAAGCAGTTACTATATCTCTCTTGATTAAGAAGGCATCTATCTGGCCGAACAAATAACTCCCAGTTCCCTTATAACCGTAATATTCCTAAAAAGGATAGAAACTACCAAAAAGAATTGAGGCAAAATAAAATTAAATGTATATAGGTATGAATATATATCTTAATTAACAATATAAGAGTATATATATATATATATATATATATATATATATATATATATATATATATATATACATATGCGTATAAACCTTTATTTCATTATACAAATTATCATGTGTATATGTGTGTGTGTGCGTGAATACGAATAAATAGTAGGTCATACCTCAATCCAAATATTTCCTTTTTACTGTAAAAACCCATATATAAACAAGGCTTAAGAAAACCCTTAACCTTTATTATTTTTCAATATCATTAATACCCAAAAAATGTCTAGAATGATTGAAGTTGCATACCTAATTTGGGATTATGCTAAATATTATTTCATTGTTAATTATGTTACAACCCTTGTGTTTACCTTAGTCTCTTTTTTTAGCAAAGGTTTAATTCATATTCCTTCTCCATAAATTACATACTTTCAACCCTAAATTTGAAAAATAATCTTGAATATTCATAATTTTTTCTTCTAAGTATCTAAAATGAGATCTTCCATTTTATTCATATATATGATTTTTAGAAAATAACCTTCTGATGGCCATTATCCCTTTTTTTAACAAGATCTGTAGCTTATGACTTTATGTCATCACCAAACTAAGCCCACAATCAATTTTCAAGGTAGATATTGATGAGTTTTTTTAAAAATTACTATTCATTAAAATTACAAATACCTTAGTCTAAATAGGGAAATCCTTCATGAAAAGAGACAAAGTAAATGTAAGCAATAACATCTCAATGTTTAAAGTACATAATACATAGATATATATGATCATATATACATATATACATATGTACATACATACAGATTGTACACACTAAGATGTGCACTTCTCTAAATCATTGCTTCCAAGAGAATCCATGGATTGGAAACCTTGAGAAATTGATTTAGAGCTCCCTAGGCATGGAGTGCAAGGGTGTTAAGAATGCTCTCAGCTAGAGCTATTAAGCCAATAACCTTGCTAGTAAACCATGCAATGGGAGATTCAAATGAAGACAAGGGCAAGAATGCCAATATCCCCAAGAATCAAATGGAAATGCAAATGCAATGCAACTATGATAGAAATGGAAATGCAAGCTAAGCTATAAAAATGAAAGATAGAAGTATTACAAATCCTTACTATTTAGACTATGTGAGATCTAAGCTAGAGCTTGAAAGGAAACTAATCTAAGAAAGAATAAACATGAAGCTAAGCTAAGAATGAAAGAATGAAAGATAAATGTAGAAAGATCTCCAAAAGGCTCCAAAGTCTTCAAAAGCTCTAAAGTCTCCAAGAAATCCTGAAGCATAAAGTTAGCATAAAAATTTGGGGTCTAGAATGAAGAAGAGAGCTCTCCTTTTATAAGAAATGAGAAAGAATGGACCATGGAGATTAAGAGGAAAAAGATTTAATCAACGGTGGAGCTTGAAAGAGGAGAAATCCATGTGCACAAGTAACCTCCAATGAAAAAATAAGAGTTGAATTTTGTGCCCATATGAGATAAAAAGTTTTTTCTTCTTTTTAAAAGTAAGAATAATGCTTTATTTGTGCAACTTAGGATAAGAGGAAAAGTGGGGACTTTCTTTATTTAATAAAAGAGGAGGAAATTCCTTTTAATAAATAAAGACTTTAGGATAAAATGGTTAGCCCATAGAAAATAATCGAATAAATGATAGAACTAGGATTTGATCAAGAATAAGCAATTGATGATTTTAGCAAATAATGCTAGAAAGGAGCTAATAGTCTAAATGACCATTTTTATATGATTATATTTTCCCCTCTTTGACTAATGTGTGATCGATCTTGGAACACATTACATCAAAGAATAGATCAGCCAAGAAGGAAATAGATAACGGTCTGACTCCAAAGTATGAAGTGCAGAGAGATAGCAAATCCTGCATGATCAACCTGGTAGTGACAATATTGAACACTTAGGAGAGAGATGGATAGTATCAGGACTTGAGATGAGAACTAAAATTTCAAGCACAAATATAGATCAATCAGAGAAAATGGAATGGTCAAGCATATGCTATGGAGAATAGTCGATAGGATATTATGTGTCTGCCCCCTCAGGATTGAAAGTGAAATCAAGTAGAGGGAAGGCAAAAGCAAGATCAAATCACTAGAAATCATAATCAAAGATGAAAGATGATAGAATAACCATCAAGTAGTGAAGATATGCCCCAATTTGACAATAGGATAAAGATGAAGTGAAAAATGAAATGGGAGACTAGAAGTTTGAAAGAGATGGGGATGGAGAAAGAAAAGATGCCCCAGTGAAGATCAAAGGATCAGGCCTCAAAAGGTCAGCCAACTACGTGGAAGAAGGAGAAATGCAATTTTGATGATCAAGGTGAACTCAGATTTTGGTTTTGATCCCGAAATGAATAGAGAATGATGTGATATATAAGACAAGAAGTGAAAGACATGATTGGGAAGAAGCAAAAGGTGAGTGCAGTTTGACTAATAAGTCCATGAAAGATGAAAGGAGATCTCTCTCCATATGCAAGATGAAAAACTATCTATCATGAACTTAAGAATGCAAGCTACTATGAAAAGTGGTTTACTTGCAAGGTCACAAAGATTTTAGACTCTAATATTCATCATCGAGCGTTATTCATAGCATCACAAGATCATATAAGACACACTAGTATAACTATGTGAATCTGAATATGATCTATATCAGATAGATATGTGGGAATCCCACCTAGGCATCAAAGACATATAGGTCAAGATGAATAGTGCAGTGAGATTACCTAAGTTTAATGTAGCAAGATTATACTCGCATCGAGACACAAGGAAATTCAAGATGGTTATAAGTATGCACTTGCAAAAATAGTCAAGGATAACACCTTATAAGACCCTATTGTCAAGCGGAACAAGCATAAATGCTAATGATAGCTAGGACCAACAAAATATACCCACAAGTAGAAAAAGTAATAAAACATGTCCTCATGCCCTCAATCTTCTAGCTATGCATCATCGAAAACTTCTTAGGGAAAGAACACTCATCAAAGAAATCATCATAGATAGCACACAAAGAAATAAAGTCAAACAAGTCTCAGTGAGTCAAGTGTTTAAGTGTGTGTGTGTAGGTCATAGAGTCAAACTTTGAGTATCGCATCTGCTAGTGAGAAATATTGCATCATTCGTGACTACGGATAGGATATCTCATAAGTGTTGAGAAACACTTGACACTAGGAAAGTGTTGAAAAACACAATTGGGGTGGTGTTGAAAAACACCATTGGAACCAAGAGGCCCAAGAAACTTGAATGCACAAAGAGACCCAAGATAAGGTACAACAACATATGCTGCCTAGACTAAGACAAGAGTCAATTCCAAGCTAGGAGAGGCAAAGTGAGAAGTGGAGCGGAGGAGCACCATGCAAGACTGATAGACATAGGTGCAAGGGTCTCAAGCAGTGCCTGTTTCTAGGTTTTCACCACTTGATAGATTTTTTAGGACTTTTTTCAAATTTTTTTTGTATTTTTTCTACCAAGGCACCTGTTTCCAGGTTTTCACCAAGGCACTTTTTCTATTTTTTTTGAATTTTTTGAATTTTTTTATTTTTTTGTAATTTTTTTCAAGATCAATAAAATATATACAAAAGAGCTCAAGAACCTTAGGCATAGAACTTCTGCAATTGTAGAACATTGATAGGCTCGGTAAGCTCTGCTTCCTCTGATGTAGATAACTAATAGGCCTCAAACCCAAATGCTGCAGTGATAAGATAAGGTCCTAACCAATAGTAGCCAGCCCTAAGCAATTTCCAAGCTAACACAAGGTCGTTAAAGTGTGATCCACATATACTATCATGAACGTCGACTAGTGCCTTCTCTGACTCCTCTATTTCTAGACACCTAAGGAGAGTTCCATCTAGACCCTTCCTATACAAGTCACTAGAGATGAGGGTAAAGTGTGAGGCATGATGGATGAGATGGTGCTTCATATTGTGTGTTAGATTTTTAGGAATAATGTGATCTTGGAGATAGGAAAATATGATGGCATTGTAAGGACTATGAGCAAGATAGTGTAATTCTTCCACTAGGAACTTAAAGTGTGATTTATGATTTTTCAATTGTAAAATGGATGTCAAAGTAACCATGACATTAGCAATTTTATTTTCAGATAAGTTAACCATGTTCTTATAAAGAATCAGCTTTTCATCTTTTATTGAATAATCATCATTTTTGAGAAAATCTTTATTGTTACTTTTTTTAGCTTCAAATACTGCCACAATGTGGTTTTCACCATCTGACCATTGCTCTTTTCTTTTGATTTGATGATTGAGATACTTGATTTCTGATTTAATCCTTTTTGTTGCTAGTTCACTGGTGGAAGAAGTAACAGGTTCAATGGCATGTTGATCCTAGGTGGACCAAGCTATGAGATATGATTTTGCAAGATGAAATGAAGTGACTGGTTCAATAGTATTTATGTGAGGGATGTCATCTCTAGTGACAAGAGAGGTCGAGCCTATAGGGTAAGCTCTGAAAGTGTTAAGATCTAGACTTGTCATAGAAGGACCAGTGTGGTTCACTAAAGCAATACGTGGATTAAACTCATCAGACCCTACGCGAGACTCATCAACTACATCAGGTTGGTCACCATAAGTATGAACCACATCCACTTCCATATCCACTATGGAAGATCCATCGAAGAGAGTATCCCATTCATATTCATTTGATTCTATTGTTATTCTTCTACTGGGATGCTTGCACCAAGAAGGTTTAGGACCTTTAGAAGTAGAGGCTTTAGCATCATTATTTGTGAGATCTCCTCTTTTCATTAACCACAAAATATTCCTACATTGTCAGCTTCTAGGTGTAGCAGCTTTAGCTGTGTTCTCAGTAGGTATGTGTTCTTCTCCCCAAAGGAGTGAAGTAGAAGGAAGATTGTCTCCCATTTGAGCCATAGTGTGCAATGGTGACTCATCTGTATCTGTGTCTGAATCACTAATCATGGGAGCATTTCTATAACATGTAGGGAGGTCATCATTGGCACCATATCCTAGGTCTATTGTAATCTTAGGGGTTCGGTCATGAGTATGACTTAAAGGCTCGACTAGGGCATGTCCATTATCATTTATAGGTCCTTGACCTTGATAGCCCATTTTTTGCAAAAATTTATAGCCTTTACCATAGTGCTTAGGAGAAATAGGAGTAGTAATAGTGGTACTATCTTCTTTGTCTCTATAGATCCACTCTCAAACAACTTGTTCTTCTCTTTTTGCCTCTAAAGGTACAGATGCTTGAACAAAATTACCAAAAATTTTCATGGTAGAAGTAGAAGGCTTTGTCTTATCAAAAGGTCTACCATATGATCTAGGAGAAGTAGGCATAGTAGCAAAGGAGTCCAGTGTGTATTCACCCATACCAAGGCTCATCATCTTAAATGTTTTCTCAGCAGCAACTAGGGACATAGTAGGATCATTAGAAGGTTTGTTATGAGGAACAAATGTTTCAGTAGTAGCAAGAGCATTAATAGCAATAGAATGATCCCCTAGAATAATAATTTCAGCTCCGTTATGAGGGAATTTGACACACTGATGGTATGTAGAAGGAACAGCTTGCATGTCATGGATCCAAGGATGACCCAAAATAATGTTATAAGCAAGTGGGATGTCCAACACTTGGAACATGATATCTTTCATGATAGGGCCCACTCAAATAGGCAGTGTGACAAGACCTTTGGAAGATCTTTCAACTTCATCATATGCTTTTATAGTGATTTTCTGCTTAGGATCGATAGAAAATTTTGACAAACCTAGTTGTTGTATGACATTGAAAGAAACAATATTTAACCCTGCACCATTATCTATCAGGACTCGGTGGACTCAGGTATGGTAGACTTGAACTTTGATGTATAGAGAAAGATTATGAGGGTGGCAAAGAGATGTGTCATCTGATTCAGAGAAGGATAGATAGTGAGGTGATGAGATGTGGTTAACCATAGCTTGGAACCTATCTAGGTCAATGTCATTAGGGACATTAGCTATACATAGAGCCTTTTCAAGGATCTCCTTGTGCAAAGGGGATAGCTCAAGCAACTCAAAAATAGATATCTACACCGATGTCCATTGCAACTGATGGACAAGATCATAGCTAGACAAAGTTGGAGGAGCTTCTGGTTTGGAAGATGAGGTTGGCTTGGGATCAGGCGTAGTTTTAAGGACCAATTTAGCTTGCCCCCTAGTAACAACATTCAGTGCCTCACTTTGGGAAGATGAACTACCACATGTTTGCAAGACCAACTTTGGCATACCCTAACCAACTTTATTATCATCTTGAGGTCGCATCATAAGAACACTCTCAACAGGCTCTACCATGTTGATCATAGGCGAATTAGAAGTATATGTGTAGTTGATCTTAGCATCATGATTCTTCTTATTTGGTTGAGAGGACTCCCCCTTGTCATACTTAGGTAGAGGATCTTTGAAAGCCTGGTGATCAGAATTTTTAACTAAGCCATCTGTGAGAATTGTGGCTCCATCAATGAGATCTTGTATAACATCTTTAAGCGTGAAACAATTTTCAATCTTGTGTCCCTTGTTTCTGTGATAGTGGTAGTAATAATCCTCTCTCCACCAATCTGGCTTAATTGGCAGATCATAAGGATGAGTTTTCTCAGGAAGCGTAAGATAATTATTGGTAACCAAAGTCTTAAGAATCACATCATATGGTTTAGCCAATGGGGTATAGACCCATCATCAGAATTACTTCTTTAGCTTATCAGCATATTGAGGCTTAGGAGCATCTTGAGTGTTGGCATCTTCTTGTTTTTTTGCTGCATAGATGGCATTAGAAAGGTTGAAAGTAGTCTCTTTAGCTTTAGGGATGTCCACCACAACATCATTAACAACATACTTGTTTCTCTTCCAAGGTTTGTTCTTATCCTTACCATTGCCTCTGGTATCTTTATTAATAACAATATCCCCCTTTCTTATGGCCACATCTTCAACCCTATATGTGCTTTCAACCATGTCATTGAAAGAGGAGAAAAGTTGTTTCCTTAGATCATAATATAGCTTAGGCACTAGAGTTTTGACAAAAATGTCAATCTTTTCACTCTTAGGCAGCGAATGAGAATATCTAGAATACAATGATCTCCAACATTGTAGATAAGTAGCAAATGGCTCTCCTTTGTTTTGCCTTAAAGTGCCAAGGTCTATCATGGTGATAAGTTGTTGGATATTGTATGAATAGTGTTGTGTAAAGCACATAGCCAATTCATCAAAAGTCTTCAAAGGAGGTGTCAACTTGGCAAACCATTCTAAAGCTTGTCCTCTTAAGCTTCGAGGGAACAGTCGTAGAAAAAATGTGTCTTCATGAAGGAAGTCCATGCTAAGAGCATAAAAGTGATGCACATGGTCATGGGGATCACCATTTCCATCATATTTGTCATACTTAGGAACCTCAATATCCCTAGGAAATGGGACCATGTATAGACTTCTATCAAAAGGAAGAGCACAAATAGATTCCACAAAGGAAACCTTTGGAGGTTCTCTTTCTATTGCCATTTGAATAAGACGTTGATTTTTCTGACGTAGTTCCTCTCTAAGAACTTCCAATTCAGTTGGTACTCTTTGTTAGACAATTTGTCTGACATCATAGCTAGGAGGAAGCTTGTATCCTCTAGAAGTCATATATTGGAAATATTGGTCTCCATTTCACTCTAAAAGCTTAAGCATCTTTGTTTGGAGACTTCATCTTCTTCAAATGCAATAAGATCCTCACTAGAAATTTCATCAGTGGCCTCTTCCACATGGTGAGAGGGAGGTGGTCTAGGAGGTGAAGAAGGTATAGAAAAAGTTCATCTCAGAGAGACCTAGGTGGCATGTTGTTGCCATAATTGCCATGAACATCAAAAAGTGGTCTATTCTCATAACCACTAGTCTTGGGTTTCTCATGAGACATGCCTCTCATAGCCATGCACCTAGCAGCATCCATTATGTTCTCACTATGTTCCTTTTCTAAGCACTTTTGGTTGTCTCTATGCTCAAAGTGATCTTGCAAATGGTGAAACTTTTCTTGTTCGGGCAAGGTGAGTGAGACACTATTTGTGTTTTTGGAGGACTTAAATTCTGAAAAGAGGAAACCTCCTTTGTACCATGGGGTGGCCTTAGAATCCTTAGAACTAGAACTAGCATTGCTAACAGGTGCTTGTGAATGTCTCGTAGGAGAAGGTAACTACATATAATTGAATGGAGGGTGACTCCCTTGTACAAATTGAGACCGAGTTGTAATAGGCATGAAAAAGAATGTTTTTCAACCAATAAAATGAGACAAAGTTTCTTAGATGTTGAGATAAGCAAAAGCCAATGATGATCACTTGTTGAGATAGAACAATAGAGATGGTTGGTCAAAGTGCTCAAGAACTTACAGAAGTCAATTGACACAAGCCTAGATGTGAGCAAGAAGCTTGATTAGCAAGTAGCTAGATAGGTAAGCATGTTTTGACAAGTGATCAAAAGTGACATTTGATAGGCTCAAATCCAATAGTTTTAGCTCATTTGTTTCAGTCTAGAACAATCCAAAGCATGTAGGTAACAAACCAACTTCAGATAAGAATAGAAAAAGACACTGTACAGTAGGTTAAAATGCAAGTTTAGCAGCTTCAAATTACAATAGCAGTAGGACCAGAAAAATAACTCAGGGTGATACTTTCCAGGCAAGCAGGGTGACACAATTTAGCAAGGTGATACAATTTAGCAGGCTGATATTTTGCATAAGGCAGGTCGATAGAATCCAGGCAATGCATGCGATAATATCTAGGCAAGTGATGCAATAGTTTTGTAGAAGAAAAGTATCACATGATATATCTCAAAAAAAAGTGTGATGGTATTTTAGTATCGTACAACTCTTTGACCAGTGAACCTAAAAAATTTAGTTTTGAAAGCAATGGATCAATGTTTCAATTTGGTAAGGTCAATTTCACGGTCTAGAATATAGTAACAGTAGATAATGGACAAGTTTGCAAATAGTAGGTGATCAAACATGTCATAGAACACTTGCATAAGGGTGAAAGCAACCTTTCCAAGACAAGCAATTGTGATATCAAAGTGAAAAATCCTATGAGGACTACCGTGATGTTTAATTTTCCAAGAATGTTTGCACGGGTAGATCACAGCGAGAACACTTCAAGCACTTACTACCTAGAAGGACAAAGGCTCAATACTTAGCAACTTGGCCCACACTTGATGTCCCATCACCTCACACAAAGTGGTTTCCCACAATAGATATTGTCTTTGTTGTGGAAGTGTCAAAGACACAACCAAAGGAACACAGATGGTGAGTAATCTTGGGGTGATCTGGGTTATTCCACTTGGATCAATCCTTGCACCAAGAAGCTAAGCAGAAAAATAGGGTGGCTTCTACCTATGGTTCTTAGTAAGGGCTTCCATTTGTAGTACCCCTCTTGCTCCTCAAAAAGGACTGGGACCTCGTGGCCACAAGAGTACCTTAAGCATTCTTGCTCAACACTTTCCTCGTGGTCACAATCCCACAAGTACTCACATCAAGCGAAGACAAGCACTACTTCTACCAAGGTTTTGTGTCCTTGATAGCCTTGAGATTATAGTGGGTTGGAATAGCTCAGTATTAGCTTGTCCCCACTTGGGTCATTCCTCTTGATTTCTCAAGAGCAAGCCCACTAAAGGATCCTAATGCTAAACAAAGAGTGGATTGACTTTTGAGTGTCAAGATTTATGGTTCACCTCAAGGGTGAAGAGCATAATCTCCTAGCTCAAGAATCTCCCCCAAACACATCAAACAAAGAGTTCAATTACCCTCTTGTTTTCAAAGTCTAAAAGTGGGTCAGGATTTCTGGTTCACCACAAGGGTGAAAAGCATAATTTGCTACCACCAAAAGACTCCTACAACAAGATCTTAAGAGCCTAAGAAATGAGACAACTATTATATGTTGTACTTAAAAGAAAAGTAAATAAACAAGCAATTGGTTGTTTTTAGGCATTGGGCAGCCCTAAAAAACACAATTAGTAGCCCTTTTGCCTTTGAAGCTTTGACATGTGTTCTTTTTAGCAAATTTTTCAAGCAAGGAAGGTACCTACAAGCACAACTTTTTAGTCCCACAATGGTTAGCACATCAAAAATCAGATAATTTGCAAGTAAAATAGCTGATCAAATGGAAAATTTTGAAAATGAAACTAACATGGTTGGATTACATTCTAAAAGAGCTTTCCAATGATATATCACACTTAAATTTTTGATACCGTATGTGAAAATTTTTCAAAAAGATAACAGAAAGCCCAAAACTTGCCAAAAGAATCACGTGATACTTTGCAATATACTGGGGCAATATTATATTTTTGGGTGATACTTTACTATACATGCAGGTGACAAAATGTTCTGAATATTGCAACAGAATGTCTCAAATGGAGCAATACTTTAACTGGTAAAGTATCGCACCACCATACAGAAACTATCACATGATACTGGCAAACTATCGCATGATAATCTGAGACTGAAAAACCAGAGAGCCAAAAATGAAGCTAAAAATTGATGAAAATTTGATGGAAATGCAAAGAATTAAGGACAAAACAATAGTGCTCTACCCCACAGTGGGTGCCAAAAATGTACACACTAAGATGTGCACTTCTCTAAATCATTGCTTCCAAGAGAATCCATGGATTGGAAACCTTGAGAAATTGATTTAGAGCTCCCTAGGCATGGAGTGAAAGGGTGTTAAGAATGCTCCTAGCTAGAGCTATTAAGCCAATAACCTTGCTAGTAAACCATGCAATGGGAGATTCAAATGATGACAAGGGAAAGAATGCCAATATCCCCAAGAATCAAATGGAAATGCAAATGCAATGCAAGTATGATAGAAATGGAAATGCAAGCTAAGCTATAAAAATGAAAGATAGAAGTATTACAAATCCTTACTATTTAGACTATGTGAGATCTAAGCTAGAGCTTGAAAGGAAACTAATCTAAGAAAGCATAAACATGAAGCTAAGCTAAGAATGCAAGAATGAAAGATAAATGTAGAAAGATCTCCAAAAGGCTCCAAAGTCTTCAAAAGCTCTAAAGTCTCCAAGAAATCCTGAAGCATAAAGTTAGCATAAAAAGTTGGGGTCTAGAATGAAGAAGAGAGCTCTCCTTTTATAAGAAATGAGAAAGAATGGACCATGGAGATTAAGAGGCAAAAGATTTAATCAATGGTGGAGCTTGAAAGAGGAGCAATCCATGTGCACAAGTATCCTCCAATGAAAAAATAAGAGTTGACTTTTGTGCCCATATGAGACAAAAACTACTTTTCTTCTTTTTAAAAATAAGAATAATGCTTTATTTGTGCAACTTAGGATAAGAGGAAAAGTGGGGACTTTCTTTATTTAATAAAAGAGGAGGAAATTCCTTTTAATAAATAAATACTTTAGGATAAAATGGTTAGCCCATAGAAAATAATCGAATAAATGATAGAACTAGGATTTGATCAAGAATAAGCAATTGATGATTTTAGCAAATAATGCTAGAAAGGGGCTAATAGTCTAGATGACCATTTTTAGATGATTACACATATATACATTTATTCATAAGTTATTATGAATATACATGTATATATCTCTACATAAATATGTATACATTTATGTGGATCTATCATAATGAGAATTAATATTTTAGGGCAAGAGTTAGGTATTTTAAACATTTTTCATAGTAAATTAATATATATGTTTGTAACAATATGTATAGATCTTAACATCTACAAATATAATATGAGTATTTGGCCCAATCAAAAATTCAATAATGAGTTGGAACTTTCTATGTCTAAGAAATCCTTCTATATAAGTAAGGTTCTATCTAAAATTATTCCTATAATATAAAGTTCTATAAATTGATAAACCAAACTTAAAAATAACACATATATGTAATACTAAGGCCAAAAAAAGCATGAACCCACTCTAGTCCCATCTCTAGATCTAGCCTATCTAGCTCAGTTGGATGCATTTCCCTTTGTCCACAAGGCTCTTGTAGCTGGTTGAAGAAGAGTGCATCTTACACTTCTTATTTTCCTGACTTTCTGTTTCATCTATTTTGTCTTCCTCGAATTCATTTTTTTCATTTAAAGAGGAGAAATTCACTCTTTCCACCACTTCTTCATACCCTTCTATACCCTCCTCAAAAAATTATTTAGTAAACCAATTAGCACAATTGGGTCTCTTGACATGAAACATCCCAGTAAAGAAGTTTAGGTTCTAAATTCTACTGGCAGTGGTGGACTCAAATTTCTCCTAGTTTTCTACCCATATGATGGGGTATTTCAGGATTGGTTTTCCATTCTCATCTCTTTTCTCATAGTTTATTGCCTTTGAAATCATAAGATCTATATCAATATTGTCCAAAACTTTGTCCATGTCCCTCAAGATACTGTTCTTAAACAAGTTACTTCATAATTCCCTTACAATCTTATATTTTTCAAAAAACATGGCTATGACTAAAAACATGGATGAAATATTAGAGTTCACTCTAGTCCTATCAATGTTCTGAGTATATTCTTCCTCTAGGATTTTCAATGTAGCTTAAATAACCAAAGAATGAGAAAAGGATAAAATACCTCTAATTCTTATATCAGTAACCATATCCATCACCTTTGTCTATCAATTTTTGCCTTGCAACATTACTGGGGCATCCATAGTGGCTAATGAAAATGCCTATCCAGAGTGGCTATGTGTGTATTTTGTTATTAGACAATGAAGTAATAGACAATTTTATTGAAGAGAGAGTTGAGGAAGAGTAATTTTCATGATTACTACTCTATTGGCAAGAGGATGAATGGTGATGTGTCCATCATTAATGGACTTTTTAATTCCATACTTGAGTCAAAAGTAATGTATATTAATTAGTTCCAAGCATGATAGTTTGATTTTGAATCCATTGAGGGATAAAGTTTATGGGGTGATTTTGAGGATGAGTGTACAACTTTATCATAATTAGTTTGATTTCCTCTTTTTTCCCTCATTTTCTTTGATTATCATAATAAGCATTGACCTGACATCATACATTTGTTTCTACTCATATTCATGTCTGATATAGATGAATATTTGTTAATTTCATTCTAATTATTTTACTACTTTTTTAATATATATAATTTTATACTCTACTCTACAATGGGGAAGAAATTGGTAAGAATGACTCTATTAATAAAAATGACTCAAATAATCTATACTTGGCTCTATTAACTAATTTGAGAACATGTGCATATGAAACCATATATATATTTATGGTAGAATCTCCTTCTTTGATGAGCCTAGAAATGGCTCGATGTAGGAGTTGATGCAGATGAGAGTGGGAGGACACTTGAAAGACTTCATGTCAATTTTGTATTAAATTATGGATATAATGAGTGGAAGAATAAGCCTAAATACTTAACATGGTAAGAAGGTGACTATAATGTGTGTGTGTGTGTGTGTGTGGATGTGTATATATATGGTATCATCTTAAAATGGAAGCACTTCCATGTTGATAGGTTTAGCACCCTCTTTTAGTGTATTTATCATGATAGATTTTCATTTAGCATGCATTTTGCACTTGATTCCTTCATTCTAGGTGAAATTAGGGTTAGGATCCCAAGGGTTCTCCTTAATTTCCCCCCTTTATGGCTCTATTTTCTAGTACAACTTGGAACTAGGTCCTCTTGGCCTTCATGATGCTCATCATAGGATTTTTTGCATTTCCCTAGCACTTTTCCCTATTAAGACATCATTTATAGGTCTCTGGGCATCCCTGGGACCTCCTATTTCTCATTCTAGCTGGATCTGGACCCCTGGGTCAAGAATGAGGTTTTCCTTGACCTAGGATAGCTTCTAGGTCATCCCTAACCTAGGTCAGCATCTAGGTCATCCTTGAACTCAGTTAGAGATGAGGTTGTCTTTGACCTCCTTTGGGATTTGATCCCCCTTTTCAAATTTGGTCCCGGAGGGCCCTGAAATCAATTTCAAGCTTTCAAATCCGAGTGCAAAAGGGTTTTAATTTGAAATTCATTTAATTATTTTCCCTCCTTAGTTGGTTATTGTAATTGGATCATAATTCAAGGTTAAATTTGAATTATGGGTCCTCACATTACTCTAGGAGCCTCACCTTGAAACCTCTATATAAAGACTCTCATCATTTGCCTTCATTTTCACCTAAGTGATCTAAGAAACAACAAGGAGACCAAGAAATTTCATGATCAAGACATCAAGTGGAGACATAATTGATTCAAGAAAGCAAGTTATGGTGGAATGAAGATGCAAGATTGCAAGAGGATGATATAGAAGATCAAGCCATTGTTGATATCAAGCATTTTTGTGAGCACACCATTGTGAACATCTACTTGGAGCAAGATAGATCCTTTCTTCCTTGATCCACCATTATCAATATTCAAGCATTCAAAGATACAATCATGGGGTAGAAATTACAAATTATGAGTTTGGTAGGAGTACTTTAGCCTTGGGGGCTTGGTATGCTTTCTTATCTTATTCAAATCTATGCATTATTTTCTCATACATATTCATGCTAGGGTTTTAATTTAGAGGATTAGATCTTGGCATTACACATTCAATATACACACACATTCTATTACAACGGCTATTCTTGGAGGTGAAGATCACCAAAATAGGGGTTTGACTAAGGAAAAACCCTACATAGCCACCCCAAAACACCATTTTCAGATATCTACAATCATTTTTTTTAGAATTGGAGTGCAAATCTGAGCACCCTTTTCAGTGAACTTCCTAGATCCATGAACAAATTTCCATCAGAGCTAGAGGGGGAAGGATCCTACCTCAGGGTAAGACCTTGCCCCGCTATCTAGGTCAAGGATGACCTACTTCCAGAAAGACAAATTTTTTATGGGTTTTCTCTATTGTAGTTTTCTGGTCTTGGATCTGGTTGCAAAATTTCCTGAGATTGCACACAGGCTTTAGAAAACAAGTATTTCCAGATTTATTCCATTATGAGGTATGTATCTTATCTTATTTGATTTCAAGCATTTCCAGATTTACATTACTTATTTAATTCCAACTCAAGCATAACAAATGAATAGTGGTAATATTAGATGTATTGTTAAAGCTCCATTTTACACCTATTCATTCTGGTGAACCTGTTTACGACAACTCTTTCTTTTTGGTGTTAGATTTAAGTCTTGCATGCTTATAAGATTATATTTCTTTCATTTATACCTTTCTTTCATTTATATTTCAAAAATACAAAAAAATTGCAAAATCTCTTTAAAATACAAAAGCAATTACATTTTCATGCTTTTAGTATTTCTTTGTATTCAACATGTATGATTCTTGTTTTGAGTACTTTGATGAGGCTTTTATTGTACAAGAGGATAGGTTCCCTAATGACATACATGGTAGTGAGGATGAAAATGGTCCGAATAAGATCTCTACTGATCCTATTCCTATTTCACTCTCCTTCACAACCTCTCCAATTGACCTTTACCATAAGGTGTGTGCATGGTTACCTTCATGTCTCACTATTTGCAACATTGATAAACCTAAAATGATATATCCTACACCTTTGATGACAATAAAAGCATGTCCTCGTATAACAATTAAGGGTAAACCTAGAGATCCTTTGGATTTCTTTGATAACACTGATTCTATTTCACATGCTTATCGCACATGGAATAACCCTCAACCTACTGTTCTGATTTCTTTACCACATTCTCAACCAATGCTTCCTCTTGCACCTAGGTTTCCTTATACCTTTAAGGAGTATAACTTAGTTGACCAATTACGTGCTACTCCTACTAAGATATCTTTATGGGAATTACTTCAAACTTCCCTGACATATCATGAGGCATTGAAAAAATATTTATCCACTCTTCCTGCTTCACCTCCTAATCAAGAGAACATTCATTCTATTTTGGATTGTATGCATACTATGCCTTATGTACCTCCTATTGTATTTTTTGATAATAATTTACCTTCTCTCAAGGTGCAGAATCAATATGATGCTCTTATGTTTGTTGTTTCTATTAATCAGAGTATCATTTGAAGAACATTAATTGATAATAGATCTGGGCTTAATGTTTGTAGCATGTATATGCTTAAGGTAATTAAGGCAGATCTCACAACTATTCAACCTAATAATGTTCCTATACGTGGATTTGACAATATTGTGAATAGAACTTTGGGCATTATTACCTTACCTGTTAAAGTTGGTCCAATCATTCTAAATACACCTATTCATGTTATGCCTGGACCTCTCAATTATAACCTTCTTTTAGGAAGACCTTGGTTACATACTATGCATGCAGTTCCTTCTACTCTTCACCACAAAGTTAGGTTCATCTATAAAAACTTAATGTATACATTACATGTGAATGATGTGCCAAATCCTTGCCTAAATGCAAAATATGCTAAAATCTCTGAGCCTCTTCAACCAAGTAAAGAGATTGAAAAACAACCTGAGATACAACAACTAGAAGCTCCATCTTCTTCTTTGACTAAGGATGATTGGGGGACATTGGATTTTAATCCTACTTTCATTGGAGAATATAAGGTCTCTGATTTGGAATTCATGAAGCAACAAAATGAATTTGAGAAAAAAAATTTACTCCTCCACTTTCCAAGGAACTAAAAAGTAATTTTTTTGCCACTTAGATTAATGAAACATTTGAAACTATAAAGCCTAATTTTTATGATATTGTGACATATACCACTCCTTAGACTCCATCTGATATGATTGATCGATATGGTCTTGGTTATCATTTTCTTAAGAAATCAGGATTTAATGGGAAAGGATGTGGTAAATATGAACAAGGTATATGAGTACCTTTGGATAATGAAGTTTATGATCATACATATGGATTAGGATTCAATCCTTATAGACAACCATCGAATTTTCCTCTTAATGTTAATCATATTTGTGGTGGACAGTTGAAATTGGCTAAGCCACTCCTTATTGACATTAATCAAGCACCTACTTTTGATATTTTTCTTGAAGATGAAACCTTAATGGAATTTTTAGGGGCTTATGAAGATTTACCTAAGTTCCATCACAAACGATGGAAGCCTTATTGTTTAAGTACCAATGCTTACTTTGGGGAACATGATGAACATGATATTCTTCCTTTACCGATGGATCCTCTGATACGAAGTGATTTGTTAATAACTGAGACTATTGATATTCAAATGGATGACAATAATTTTGAAAAGATTATAAAGATTGGGAAATGTTTGAGTCAGGATGAACGTGATCAATTGGTTTCCCTTTTACTTGAATTTAAGGACATTTTTGCTTGGACATATTCAGATATGTCAGGTATAGATTCTAGTATTTTTACTCATAACATTGTTTTAAAACCAAATGTGAAACCTGTGAAGCAAAAAATTTGAAAGATGAATCTACGGATTGCTTTATTGGTTAAAATTGAAATTGAAAATTTATTGGATTCTGGATTTATCCATTCTATTGATTATTCACATTGGATTTCAAACATTGTGCTTTTTTCAAAAGGAGAAAATAAGATAAGGATGTGTACTAAATTTAGAGATTTAAATAAGGCATCCTTAAAAGATTATTTCCTGTTACCTAACATTGAATGATTGTGGATTCAACACCAGGTCATGCCTTGTTATCTTTTATGGATGGTTTTTTGAGATATAATCAAATATTTATCCCTCCTAAAGATCAATTTAAGACTATATTTATAACACCTTGGGGAACCTTTTGTTGGGTCATGATGCCTTTTGGATTAAAAAATGTAGGAGAAAATTATCAATGAGCTATGACTTTGATTTTTCATGATTACATTCATAAGATCCTTGAAGATTATGTTGGCATTAAGCAGAATTGCCACTAGTGACAACACTTATTTGCATTCTGAGTGCAAACTGAGCAGACAGTGCAAACCGAGCAGACAGTGCAAACTGAGCAGACAGTGCAAACCGAGCAGACAATGCAAACCGAGCAGACAGTGCAAACCGAGTAGACAGTGCAAACTAAGCAAGTTAGTACAAACCGAGCAGGATAGTGTAAACTGAGTAACATCATGTCTACTGAGTCACCAATATTTACCGAGTTCAAAACCTACCGAGTGGTCAGTATGAACCGTGCCTTCACTTCTACCGAGTGCATGACGATGCCGAGTAATGCAGTGGACGCCAAGTATCAGAAAGTCACCAAGTTAGTTTGCAAGAACCGTGTAACCATACTTGGGCCGACTTAGTAGCACTTATGTTTATTTGTCAAGCTGACTTTGTAATTGTAATTGTAATTAATTGTTTAGACTTGTATATAAACAATGTTGTAAAGATGTCAAGATGTAATAGTATGAGTATGTATGTGAATAAAAAGAAAAGGCAGAGATAAGCGAATTACAAAGGGCTTCAGCAGTATAAGGAACAACAAAGACAAATTCATCATAGAAGGTGATCAGTACATCAGCGAATCTCAATCAGCAATCCAGTTGCAAAGCAACAGATCTACTGTTTCATCCTAACAGGTGAATCAGTACTAAATCCTTTAACCGGGTAGACTTAACAGTCTTTTGTAAAATCTCTTTACCGAGTGCATACTTCATTGTATGTTTGTAAATCCTTTAACAGGGTGGATTTAGCAATCCTTATTGCTCCTAACAGGGAAGATCATCAGAAGTGATCAAATTGTAAGCCTTAACCAGCCAACTTTATTCTACAATATTAAAGCTTTGTGGGTTTCATCCCCACCCCAGTTTTACTTTCTTTTTGGAAGGTTTCTGGGTAACCAAATCTATGTGTCATTATTGTGAATGCTTTTAAGTTTCATGCTTTCTGTATGCAAAGGTTAAAGTAAATTACATGTTAATACATCTGTAATTGAAAGAAAATTTGGAGTTACTGATTCACCCCTCCCCTCTCAGTAACTTGGTTAATTCCTGAATATTTCCAACAATTGGTATCAGAGCTTCATTGGTTCTCAAGAAAAAGCTTAACTAGCTTGAGCAAAGATCCAGGACAATGGAGGTATTCAAACTGAACAAGGTGATTCAAAATGAAAAGCTAGATCTGGAAATGGCCATAGCTAAACTTAAAGAAGCAAAAGAACATCTTTCCCAATCCCTAAGAAGAAGGAAGGAACTTGCAAATCAGATGAATAATCAGAATTACATTGAAGAAAAGATTGAAGATCTTTTTCCCTCAAATAGCTCAGATGAAGCAAACAATGCTATCAAAGAACTCCTAGAAAAGAATGGGTCTCTGCAGGAAGAAGTGAGAAAATTAAAAAGAGAACAAGAGCTACACTCTACAAGATTTTGTGAGATCTTGGAACAAAGAAACAAGTTGAAAGATGAATTAGATGGAAGGAACATTGAAGTTCAAAATAAAACCCTTCAGCTAGAAAACCTAATTGATCAGATCTCTCATACAAATGAGAAAATTCTGAATCTAAGATCAGAAATAGAAAACACAAGAGAAGAACTAAGATCTGAAAAGGAAATCAATCTAAGATTGGTGGATGACCTAAACGCTGAAAAACAAATCAATGAAGGAATGCTGAAAAGTCAAGAAGACTTGAATCAGCTATATGAGTGAAATCTCCATAGGCAAAAAGGAAAAGCAGGACTTGGATACAAAGGAGAAGGTGAATCTTCTAAGCAAGGTACTCAAAGGAATCAGAAACCTACTTGTAATCACTGTGGTAAAATAGGACATACTTCAAATAAATGTTGGAACAGTGAAAAAGCAAAAATTAATGGAAAATGTTACAACTGCAATCAACATGGTCACAAAGCAAATGAATGCAGGGAAAAACCAAGATTCAAAGGTAATTGTCACAAATGCAACAAACAAGGTCACAAGGCATCCGAGTGCAGATCCAAGACATTCAATCCAGCAGAACAAATTATGAAAGCAATGTTTGGATGGGACTACAACACCTGGTGTAGATGTCATTACTATGGAGAATATGGACACATTGGCATGAATTGCATAAAACATCATCTAAGGAAAAGAGATACTACCGTAAGATGCTTCAAATGCACTAAACTTGGTCACATAGCTAGAAACTGCATGAATGCTAGTGAAGTTGAAGATGGAAAGAAGAATGAAGCAACTAAGGTCAGGAAACAGGTGAGACAAAAATGGATTCCTAAATCTACCAAGAAAACTAGTCCAAGTAATGGAATGGGTGGCTCTACCGACTCAAACTAAATTTCCAAGAAAGCACTGGAACTGTATTCTCATAGACCAATCTCAAGCACTTCCAGAACTGAATTAAAAGAAAGATCTAAATCAGCATGCAAGATGCAGTAAGATCACAGGAAGGTCGGTATCAGTCTTTACCGAGCAAGGTCGGTACCAGTCTTTACCGAGCAATTAATCTTAGTGGGTGACAGTTTGTCGGAATTCTTACCCTAATTTGTACTGAGCATTAATGACAGAGTTGTAAACAAAAGGCAAGTAATCGAACTCATTCTTCACCGCGAACCTTTAGCACTTTGAGAGCAGAAAATTTCAAGAGCAACCCAGCGATTCAATACTTTTGCGAAAGGAATTTTATGTGAGCTACCATGGCATCATCCAGCACTTCAGTGAAGAAAGGATCTGATATGTTAGTCCAAGGGGAATGGAGAGCACCAGATTTCAAGATCGTGCCCGCAATTACAGCAGCCCTAGATCCGAACGGAGCTCAATCTCAGATTCCTCCTAAGGTACTACTTATTAATGATATTCGCAATCATTTCAACTGTTCAATTCATGAAATGGGGAACCTAGAGCTAGATATTGTGCATGAAGAAATATGTGTGGATGGTATTCTGAAACCCGAGCACAAACATCTGGAAGATAAAGGTTTAGTTCACATTGCACATCTACCTCGAAACTTTCGAGATAAATAGGTTAGATACATTCTCAGCCGTGTACATGATGGCAAGATTTGGCTTGAGCAACCCATAGAGATCACAAAGAAGATGATTCATCAAATCACCGGTCTTCCCATGTTGAACAAAGCAAAAACTACCAAAACCTTAGGTCGGACAGAACTAGAGAAGAAAACCCTAGCCGAGTGGGACGGTAGAGGCATGAAAGTTAGTAGCATTACCGATGCTGAACTAAAGTTTGGTACACACATTATTACCCATTGATATACAGTTCTAGTCGACAGAATAGTGTCTCCTGTGAAGCTATTGACCTAGCATACAAAGTGGTCAAGAATAACTTAACATTTGACCTAGCAGACTTATTGTTAAAGCAGTTTAACAAAAACATGGAAAGCATTCAAACTTCCAAAAACAATCCATGTAAGTTTGGATCCTTATTGGTCTGTTTATTCTTCTATGCTCAGAAATTCTTCCCTTCTAAAGGAAAAGTTGTATGGAGAAAAGATGTGCCAGTCCTTTATGAAATAAATGAATACATCTCAGAAATGGGTGAAAATTTTGAAAGCATCATGGATAATTATTTTGAGTCTTTCAAAGAGAAAATGAATGACAAATTCCGGATTCCACAGAAGTTGGTGGAAGATTACAAGGATGACATTTGTTTTATGGTGGATTGTGACAATGTATATATTCAAGCAGCTAAACCGAGGACTGTATATGTAAAACCTCTTCCTTATGAGGTAAATATTGATGAAACCAAGAATATCATTGAAGCTCTTCTTAATCATCCTATCAATCCCAAAGCTCCATATTTTGGAACATATGATGAAGCTAAGGTGAGAATTGAACTAAGCATAAAGCTTCCACAGGCGATAAACAAAGGAAAGAAGAGGATAGCCAAAATGCAAATGATAACCGAGGACAAAGAAGATATCGATGAAGAAGAAAAGGAAAAGGATGCGAAAATAGAGGAACCAGAACCTGCAAAGAAGAAAGGAAAGGTATTTATCACTAAGGCACCTAAGCCTCCCACTGCTGTATTTACAAGGAGAAATGCAAGAGGTAAGGCAGACAAGGCAGACAAGGCAGATAAAGACATAGTATTCAAAAGGCCTCCTCTAAACTTTCAAGAAAGGATCAAACTCTTTAGAGACGGATCAGGATCTAGAGTAAGTAACATAAAATCTTTTAAATATGAAACCAGATCGGAAATAGAACAGAAGGAAATAGAAGATGCTGTTATTGAAAAGATGGGATAGTGGAAATACTCTCCTGATGACATAGCCCCATAGGTTCCAGCTGTCTTATTAAATCCAATAAAAATGAGATGGAGCAATGCAAAGAAAACTATGATAGACATATTTGATCAAACCCTGAGACAGTTAATGTCGAGCTTGAAAAATGATGAAGTAAAGAAGGCATTAAAAGAAAATGAAAATAAGATGACACTAAGGTTCAATACCTGTTTGATTCTGATCAACAATATCGAATCGGTTGTGAAGGCTGCAAATGCCACATGGAAGAACATATACCACCTTCACCAACTGAGTATTAAAATAGTAATAATAAAAGATATTGAAGATGACAGTGATGAACAAGAAGAAGCCATTGAGGTAGATGATACTGTAAGGATAGCAGCAGAAGTCATTGCATCCCTTCCTACCTCTCCAGTAAAAGTTTCTACATCCAGCCCGGAGACACCTTCAAGCATGGTTATGACAACTTCAACATTTGTCCAATCATCTATAGCAACAACAGAAGCAACTACCATTTCTTCTACCGAGTTGCAGTCTCCCACATCATCAAGTTTTCCAGCAGTAAGTTTTCCAGTTTTTGAATCTACAAGTGTAAATATTTTGAGCTCTCTAGTAGAAAGTATACCAGTCTCTATAGCCAGTCCAACTATGTCTATTGTCACTACTACTAAGGCATTAAGCACAGATAAGCCTAAAGCTCAACCGAGTATAAAATTTTTGGGTAAAAATATAGTAGAGGATATAGACCTAGATGAAGAAATAGAGATTCCAACATTAGATTTTGCAAATCTATCAGCGGACCAAATGCAAAATATAGGTGAAATCCTTCAAAGGAAAGCAAAGCAAAAGAAGCTTAAAGAGGAGAGAGACAAGGAATATCAAATCATCAAAGATGCTAAGGACATTTTGTCTGATGCATTAGGTATTAAAGTAGACTCCTCCCAACATGTTTTGCTACAATTAGCAGAAGTAGTTAATAAATACAATGAGGATTCATCTGGGACAGAAAAGTTAGTTGAAAGAGCCGAGAAGAGATTCAACAATAAAGTGCTTGAGCACATTGCTCAGCACATAGCTATTAACCAAGTAGAATTGTCTTCAATTTTGTCAAACATTGAATCTACCTATTCGAATGCTACCTCTCTTTTGGCCAGATTGTGCAATATTGCCGAGTTCACAAAGGATGTTAAGGATAAAATGAATAAAATGGATGAGGATATGAAGATTAGCATACAGAAGCTGCAACTTGAACCAAGTTCAAGCTCTACTCATCACATGAAAGTCTCATATCTATCAAATATGCAGTCAAATCTACTGAAAGAAGACACAAGGATCCAGTCCACACTGCTAGACATCCAACACATGATCCTTCCCATCATGAATACAATGTATAAGCACATTGAACATTCCAAAACATTGATTCATGACAATCAGTTCTCTATAGCAGATCACATGATTGAACTCTCTGCAGAAGTCCAAATTGCAATCCAAACATGCAAGATTCTGCAAGAAAGTTAGGACAGAACCCTGGCACTAATCATGAAGGCACATTCTAATTTTCTATCAAATTTTGGATTCTCTCTGTAAATCACCTGTATATACACCTTTGGCATTATCGTCAAAAAGGGGGAGATATGTATAGAGGGAGATATATGTATAGAAGAAGATTTGTATAGAAAAAGTTAGCACATTGAAAGGGGGAGACAATGTATAAAGCCCTATAACAAAGACAAATTTTGAAAAATCAAAATAAAACTCAGCATGATTCATGTATATAAGTTTTGGCCAATAAGTGTTTTTGTCACTAATGCCAAAGGGGGAGATTGTTGGCATTAAGCAGAATTGCCACTAGTGACAACACTTATTTGCATTCTGAGTGCAAACCGAGCAGACAGTGCAAACCGAGCAGACAGTGCAAACTGAGTAGACAGTGCAAACCGAGTAGATAGTGCAAACCAAGTAGACAATGCAAACCGAGCAGACAGTGCAAACTGAGCAGACAGTGCAAACTGAGCAGACAGTGCAAACTGAGCAAGTTAGTGCAAACCAAGCAGGACAGTGTAAACCGAGCAGGACAATGTAAACCGAGTAACATCATGTCTACCAAGTCACCAGTATTTACCGAGTTCAAAACCTACCGAGTGGTCAGTATGAATCGTGCCTTCACTTCTACTGAGTGCATGATGATGCCGAGTAATGCAGTGGACGCCGAGTATCAGAAAGTCACCGAGTTAGTTTGCAGGAACCGTGTAACCATACTTGGGCCGACTTAGTAGCACTTATGTTTATTTGTCAAGCTGACTTTGTAATTGTAATTGTAATTAATTGTTTAGACTTGTATATAAACAATGTTGTAAAGATGTCAAGATGTAATAGTATGAGTATGTATGTGAATAAAAAGAAAAGGCAGAGATAAGTGAATTACAAAGGGCTTCAGCAGTATAAGGAACAGCAAAGACAAATTCATCACAGAAGGTGATCAGTACATCAGCGAATCTCAATCAGCAATCCAGTTGTAAAGCAACAGATCTACTGTTTCATCCTAACAGGTGAATCAGTACTAAATCCTTTAACCGGGTAGACTTAACAGTCTTTTGTAAAATCTCTTTACCGAGTGCATACTTCATTGTATGTTTGTAAATCCTTTAACAGGGTGGATTTAGCAATCCTTATTGCTCCTAATAGGGAAGATCATCAGAAGTGATCAAATTGTAAGCCTTAACCGGCCAACTTTATTCTGCAGTATTAAAGCTTTGTGGGTTTCATCCCCACCCCAGTTTTACTTTCTTTTTGGAAGGTTTCTGGGTAACCAAATCTATGTGTCATTATTGTGAATGCTTTTAAGTTTCATGCTTTCTGTATGCAAAGGTTAAAGTAAATTACATGTTAATACATCTGTAATTGAAAGAAAATTTGGAGTTACTGATTCACCCCTCCCCTCTCAGTAACTCGGTTAATTCCTAAATATTTCCAACAGATTATGTGGATGATATTTTAGCAAAACATATACAAAGAGAAGATCATGTTACTATTTTACAAAAAATATTTGAAAGGATTAGAAGTTACAACATGAGATTGAATCCTAAGAAATGTATTTTTGGAGTTGATTCTAGTAAATTATTAAGATTTATAATCTCTAAGTGAGGCATAGAAGTAGATACAAAAAATATTAAAGCTATTGTTAATATGCCTCCTCCTAAGAATATTTCTCAGTTACGGAGTTTACAAGGAAAAATAGAAGCTATTCATCACTTTATTTCTAATCTAGCTAATCGAACTATTCCTTTTACTTCCTTGCTTAGAAAGGATACCACTTTCTCTTGGAATGATGAGTGTAAACAAACTTTTGAGAAATTTAAGGAGTATCTTGCAAATCCTCCTATCTTGCAGCTGGCTAAATTTGATAAACCATTCCATTTATATACTTTAATGACTCTGAAGGCTGTGAGTGCGTTGTTAGCTCAAAATGATAATGATGGTAAGGAAAGACCTATGTATTACATTAGTTAGACTTTACTTGATTATGAAACAAGATACATAGATTTGGAAAGACAATGTTTAGCTATAGTTTATGCATGTCAGAAACTCAAACATTATCTTATAAATGTTGAAGTCAATGTGATTGTTATTGATCCTTTGAAATATCTTTTCTCACAAACTGATCTCTCTGGCCATTTGGAAAAGTGGGTGATGTTACTTACAGAATTTGATCTTAATTTCATTTCTCAAAAGTCTATTAAGGGACAAGCTTTAATAGATTATTTAGCTGAAGCTCTGTGTCCTCTTTCTGATGCATCTTCTACTTCAATGGAATTCCATGATGACAATATTCTAGCTATTCAACAGGATGATATTTGGGAATTATATTTTGATGGGTCTAAATGTAAGACAGGTTCTCGAGTTGGTATTATCTTGATTCCTCCTATGAAAAAACCCATCTCTTTATAATGCAAATTGACCTTTCCTTGTACTAATAACATTGTGGAGTATGAAGCTCTTATAGCCGGCCTACGAGTAGCTTCATCCCTTAACATCAAACACTTGCAAATATATGGAGATTCACAAATAATTGTTGAAAAAATTAAAGGAGGATATCAGACTAAGCATGATAAAATGACACAATGTAGAGATTTGGCTCTTGATGTTCTTTCCCAATTCTCTTCTTATACGATTCAAACTTTACCTAGGAAAGATAATCGACATGTGGACACCATGGCAAGTGTAGCTTCTTTGGTTTGTCTTGAGAATAATGCTGAAAACTTCCAATTTACTATACAAACTTTAAAAATCCTTGCAAATTCTGAAAAGATTGCTTTTGATTGTTTCAATTTGCATTTGGGTGAATGGTATTCACATATTTTTCATTTTTTGAAAGATGGTACTTTTCCTGAATCAGCAACAAGGAACACGTGTAGTCATATTCAAAAGCTTGTGGTGAGTTACATAATTTTAGGAGATACGCTTTACAAACACTCTTATGAAGGATTATTATTAAGATGTCTCAATAGAACTGAAATCCCTATAGCTTTGGTAGAAGCTCATTCGGGTTCTTGTGGTGGGCATTTTGGTGGAAAATATCTGGTTAATAAATTGCTTAGAATGGGATATTATTGGCAAACAATGGAACAAGATTCTTTCATGTTTGTTAAGAAATGTCCTGAATATCAACAACATAGTAATTTGATTCATGCTCCTGCTTGTGAGCTTCATAATCAAGTTTCTCTATGGCCTTTCAGTATTTGAGGTTTTAACCTTATTGGAAAAATCTCACTAGCTTCTTCTCAAGGACATACTTACATTTTGACTGCTATAGATTACTTCACAAAATGGGTTAGAGTTGTCCCTCTTTGTTCAACAACTGCGGATGTTATTTGTGATTTCATCCTTAACAATATAATAACAAGATTTGGTATTCCTTTGATGATAGTTTCGGATAATGGTACCTCTTTTAAAAACAAAGTAGTCACAAAATTCTTGGAGAAATATCAAATTTAGCATAGATTTTCAACTCCTTATTATCCTCAATCTAATGGTCAAGCTGAAGCATCAAATAAAATCATTGAACAAATTTTGAGAAAAATAGTTAATAAGCATGCGAAATATTGGCATACTCAACTGACCTATGCTTTATGGGCTTATAGGACTAGTGTTCGTACTACCACAGGTACTTATCCTTGCAATCTTGTCTATGGTATTGATGCTATTATGCCTTTGGAATTAGAAATACCCTCTTTACATGTTTCATTTCATGGGATAATTGACAAGGATACTTTTCATGAGAAATGCTTACAAGAGCTAGAAATGTTGGATGAACAATGAATACATGCATTAGAACATATAAAAGCTTATCATAAATCTCTTCAGAAGAAATATAATCATAAGGTAATTGAACGAACATTTTTGATTGGTGATTTGGTCCTCTATGAGAATCAACAAAATGTGAATGCCTTACTAGGTGAAAAAGGAAAGTTTAGCCCTAATTGGCTTGGACCTTTTGTTGCTATTGAAGACTTTGGTTCAGGTGCTTATAAACTTGCTGATATGGATGGTGTTTCTTTTAAGGAACCTATTAATATTATGCATCTCAAATGTTATTATCCTTAATTTCTTTCTTTCTTTCCTTGTGCATTTATGTATTCCTTATAAATTTTGTTTTATAGGTTATGTAGTTCTAGAAAAATTACATATTGAATATACTTATGCACCTTCTTTCTTTCTATTAAGTTTTATATAGATGAAAGCATAGTAATCAAACATAGAACTAGTTAGTAGAGAAATTTTTTCATTCATCAAAAGTTTTTTTCAAGTTTTGATACATATATAGCCAATGGCCCTATTTATCATTACATCTATCACTGTGCTCTAATGGTCGATGGCTCTCGGATCTCTCTGCCCTATGGTAGGAAGATGATTTGTGTGTCTGTGAGTGGCTCCTTGATATGCTCATACCCTATGGATACTCTCAGGCACTCTGTAACTCAGCTATCAGCTTCTCTTCCCTTTCTCTACACAGTTTCAACTCTCATTGGACACATGAAAAGATATTGACATGCCTACCTAGATCTTTGTATCCTAGAGAGGATTCTCACTTGCTCACTAGTAGTCAATATATACATGTATCATTCAGAATCTTAGATTCAAAGCTCCTCCACTCTGCTATGCTAGTTATAGAATGAAAAATTACATTTATCAATCTAGTGTCTTTTTATCTCAAATCAAGTTTCTCATTTAATCAAATCTCATATTTCATACTTGGGTCTCCCTCCTAGACATCACTAAAATGTCTAGATGGTGGGGGCATGGAGTGACTACTCTCTCCATGCTCTCTATGTCTAGGCTTTGGTGGTGGTGTCTCTATGTGGGGCCTTGGAGGCCATCATGATCTTAGTGGTGATGTGTGAATAATGTGTACATTTGCACCAGTATCACTAGCTAGGGGCATCTCCTCTGCTCTCTCCTCCTCCATGGGATCATCCTTGGAGATGTTCTCTTCCTCATCTCTAAGATCCTCATCCTCCTCTATTAGACCACTATCCCGATGTGTCCGCTCTAAAAGACCTAGATCACCTATAGGATAATCCTCAGGGAAGATGGGGTGGGTCCCCTGTAGACTCCAGTACCTGATGTAATCTCAGCTCACACCTGAATAGGTAACATCTGATGGTACCTCTCTATCCTCTATATCATCTATATCACTATCCTCTATGTATGTTATTGATGGTCGGTGTATGGCACTGAGTCTTTGATAGTACCTCATCGGATGTGCATAGTAAGGTACTACTCTAGGGATTCCCTGTAACAGGCTGAACTATCTCATCACCTGATCATAATAGTATGGCATCACTATATGATCCTGATGACCCTCTAGCATCTTTCACCACTATGAATATCTCAGATGGAATCATGTATTAGGTCACTCTATCATCTGGCAGTAGGGTCTCCATATCACATTAGTGCTCAGAATGTGGTCTAGATGTACCCTCCAATAGAGGATATCTCCAAACTACCAGACATCTCTCAAAGGATACACAAAGACTCTTGGTGTACCTATATCTACCATCACTAGAACTCCCTATGGACATGTACATGCAAAATTCTCAAACAGCCAAATCTACAAGAGTGTGCATATAAAAAGACTCTCTCTCTGATATCTCACTAGCTAACATAGCTCATGGTATAGATAGGCTAACATGTTGTGACCCCATGAGAACACGATCCTCTCATTCTCCATCTTCTGTACAAGATGGATAAGAGGTGTAGAAAATATGGTACCCTTTGCATTGGGTAATGCAACCAAGGATACTATACAAAGCATCACCCTTTGTACCAAAGGTGTAGGACCTGATAGTATGGATGAAAAAAGGACATGATCTGATTGGGTTCACATTTGTGGAACCCATCTTGTGTAATACTCTACATCTACATGGATCTCCTTAGAAACTCACTGTGCTCTAGGTCTGACGGTCTCACCTCAGACTGGAAGCTGCAAGATCCTATAGACATCCTCTAGTGTCACTATAATCTCTTCGGAGGGAAGATGGAAGGAGCATGTGTCCTCATCCCACCTCTCTATCAGAGCCGATAGCATGGCTTGGTGTAGTCTAATCTATGGTAGGATTCATACCCAGTATAGTCCCACATCTCTCAGTAACTGCATCTCATCATCATCAAGCTTGAACAACTTCTCTCTGACAGTGCCTAACAACTCTCCAAAGGGATGCTCTCGAAGATGGACTATGTCTTGCAAGCACAAACAAACATCATATCAATAATCTACATCATCAAATCTACAAATCTAACTTGACTAGGTCAAGGTCGATCCTAACTAGGTCAGGGACAACCTTACTAGGTCAAGGTCGACTTTCCTGGGTCAGGGATGACCTTGTTGGGTCAAGGTTGACCTCATCCCAAAATAGGTGGAGATCTTCCAATCAATGTCAACCTTCTTGGGTCAAGGTTGACCTTAAAGGTTCAGGGTTGACCTTACTTATAGAAATCAGTAATTTGGAAAGTACAAAAACAAACAACAACAAACTCACCTTAGCAAGTGATCGTCTAGTAGCCAGGCTCTATCTCAGAAGCTCCATGTGCGTCACTTGAAGTTCTTCTCTCCTCAGCATCTTGCTTCCTCTTTTTGAATCTAAAAATGGTAAGAATGAGTAAGTATCTCTTCCTTTTCCTTATTTATAGTTCAAATTAAGGTTTCTTTTAGGGTTTACTCATGGTAAACTCGGATTTCCCTTCTTATGCATTTAGATAGACATCCACTCTTTTCATCATAACTTGAGTTCGGTAACTCTGTTTTCAGTACCATTAGTGTCATTGGAATCATGATTCAGATACCTAACTCCTTGAACTAGTTTAGGAAGGTTAGGAATCCTTCTAATTGGTTTAGGAAAGGACTTTTCAACAAGCTACATATCCAGTGTATAGAATTTTTCTTATCACCTTGTTTCACCCTTCGGAAGTAGAAAGCCAAAACAGGGGGGCAAAAAGGGGATTTATACACTTCTCA